>CANIUD010000319.1:0-401163 GCA_947470075.1 Closterium sp. Yama58-4
CCTTGTTCTTGAATTTTTGCAGACGCTAGGCCCTTGTTCTTGCAATTTTGCACACGCTAGGCCCTTGTTCTTGAATTTTTTGCAGACGCTAGGCCCTTGTTCTTGCAATTTTGCAGACGCTAGGCCCTAGTTCTTGAAACTTTGCAGACGCTAGGCCCTTGTTCTTGCAATTTTTGCAGACGCTAGGCCCTTGTTCTTGAACTTTTGCAGACGCTAGGCCCTTATTCTTGCAATTTTGCAGATGCTAGGCCCTTGTTCTTGAATTTTTGCAGACGCTAGGCCCTTGTTTTTGAATTTTTGCAGACGCTAGGCCCTTGTTCTTGAATTTTTGCAAACGCTAGGCCCTTGTTCTTGAATTTTTTGCAGATGCTAGGCCCTTGTTCTTGAATTTTTCCAGACGCTAGGCCCTTGTTCTTGATTTTTTTGCAGACGCTAGGCCCTTGTTCTTGAATTTTTGCACTCGCTAGGCCCTTGTTCTTCAATTTTGCAGACGCTAGGCCCATGAATTTTGCAGACGCTAAGCCCTTGTTCTTGCAATTTTGCAGACGCTAGGCCCTTGTTCTTGAATTTTGCAGACGCTAGGCCCTTGTTCTTGAATTTTTTCAGACGCTAGGCCCTTGTTCTTGCAATTTTGCAGACGCTAGGCCCTTGTTCTTGAAATTTTGCAGACGCTAGGCCCTTCTTCTTGCAATTTTGCAGACGCTAGGCCCTTGTTCTTGAATTTTTGCAGACGCTAGGCCCTTGTTCTTGCAATTTTGCACACGCTAGGCCCTTGTTCTTGAATTTTTGCACACGCTAGGCCCTTGTTCTTGCAATTTTGCAGACGCTAGGCCCTTGTTCTTGAAATTTTGCAGACACTAGGCCCTTGTTCTTGCAATTTTGCACACGCTAGGCCCTTGTTCTTGAATTTTTGCACACGCTAGGCCCTTGTTCTTGCAATTTTGCAGACGCTAGGCCCTTGTTCTTGAAACTTTGCAGACGCTAGGCCCTTGTTCTTGCAATTTTGCACACGCTATGCCCTTGTTCTTGAACTTTTGTAGACGCTAGGCCCTTGTTCTTGCAATTTTGCAGACGCTAGGCCCTTGTTCTTGAATTTTTTCAGATGCTAGGCCCTTGTTTTTGAATTTTTGCAGACGCTAGGCCCTTGTTCTTGAATTTTTGCAAACGCTAGGCCCTTGTTCTTGAATTTTTGCAGATGCTAGGCCCTTGTTCTTGAATTTTTGCAGACGCTAGGCCCTTGTTCTTAAATTTTTGCAGACGCTAGGCCCTTGTTCTTGAATTTTTGCACATGCTAGGCCCTTGTTCTTCAATTTTGCAGACGCTAGGCCCATGAATTTTGCAGACGCTAAGCCCTTGTTCTTGCAATTTTGCAGACGCTAGGCCCTTGTTCTTGCAATTTTGCACATGCTAGGCCCTTGTTCTTGAATTTTTGCAGACGCTAGGCCATTGTTCTTGCAATTTTGCACATGCTAGGCCCTTATTCTTGCAACTTTGCACATGCTAGGCCCTTGTTCTTGAATATTTGCACACGCTAGGCCCTTGTTCTTGCAATTTTGCACATGCTAGGCCCTTGTTCTTGCAATTTTGCAGACGCTAGGCCCTTGTTCTTGAATTTTTGCAGACGCTAGGCCCTTGTTCTTGAATTTTAGCAGACGCTAGGCCCTTGTTCTTGAATTTTTGCAGACGCTAGGCCCTTGTTCTTGAATTTTTGCAGACGTTAGGCCCTTGTTCTTGAATTTTTGCAGATGCTAGGCCCTTGTTCTTGAATTTTTGCACATGCTAGGCCCTTGTTAGGCCCTTGGTCCTGCAAGTTTGCACACGCTAGGCCCTTGTTCTTGCAATTTTGCACTCGCTAGGCCCTTGTTCTTGCATTTATTGCACACGCTAGGCCCTCGTTCTTGCAATTTTGCACACGCTAGGCCCTTGTTCTTGCAATTTTGCACACGCTATGCCCTTGTTCTTGAACTTTTGTAGACACTAGGCCCTTGTTCTTGCAATTTTGCAGACGCTAAGCCCTTGTTCTTGAATTTTTGCAGACGCTAGGCCCTTGTTCTTCAATTTTGCAGACGCTAGGCCCTTGTTCTTGAATTTTTGCAGACGCTAGGCCCTTGTTCTTGAATTTTTGCAGACGCTAGGTCCTTGTTCTTGATTTTTTGCAGATGCTAGGCCCTTGTTCTTGAATTTTTGCAGATGCTAGGCTCTTGTTCTTGAATTTTTGCACACGCTAGGCCCTTGTTTTTGAATTTTTGCAGACGCTAGGCCCTTGTTCTTGCAATTTTGCAGACGCTAGGCCCTTGTTCTTGAAATTTTGCAGACGCTAGGCCCTTCTTCTTGCAATTTTGCAGACGCTAGGCCCTTGTTCTTGAATTTTTGCAGACGCTAGGCCCTTGTTCTTGCAATTTTGCACACGCTAGGCCCTTGTTCTTGAATTTTTGCACACGCTAGGCCCTTGTTCTTGCAATTTTGCAGACGCTAGGCCCTTGTTCTTGAAACTTTGCAGACGCTAGGCCCTTGTTCTTGCAATTTTGCACACGCTATGCCCTTGTTCTTGAACTTTTGTAGACGCTAGGCCCTTATTCTTGCAATTTTGCAGACGCTAGGCCCTTGTTCTTGAATTTTTGCAGACGCTAGGCCCTTGTTTTTGAATTTTTGCAGACGCTAGGCCCTTGTTCTTGAATTTTTGCAAACGCTAGGCCCTTGTTCTTGAATTTTTGCAGACGCTAGGCCCTTGTTCTTGAATTTTTCCAGACGCTAGGCCCTTGTTCTTAAATTTTTGCAGACGCTAGGCCCTTGTTCTTGAATTTTTGCACTCGCTAGGCCCTTGTTCTTCAATTTTGCAGACGCTAGGCCCATGAATTTTGCAGACGCTAAGCCCTTGTTCTTGCAATTTTGCAGACGCTAGGCCCTTGTTCTTGAATTTTTGCAGACGCTACGCCCTTGTTCTTGAATTTTTTCAACGCTAGGCCCTTGTTCTTGCAATTTTGCAGACGCTAGGCCCTTGTTCTTGAAATTTTGCAGACGCTAGGCCCTTCTTCTTGCAATTTTGCAGACGCTAGGCCCTTGTTCTTGAATTTTTGCAGACGCTAGGCCCTTGTTCTTGCAATTTTGCACACGCTAGGCCCTTGTTCTTGAATTTTTGCACACGCTAGGCCCTTGTTCTTGCAATTTTGCAGACGCTAGGCCCTTGTTCTTGAAACTTTGCAGACGCTAGGCCCTTGTTCTTGCAATTTTGCACACGCTATGCCCTTGTTCTTGAACTTTTGTAGACGCTAGGCCCTTGTTCTTGCAATTTTGCAGACGCTAGGCCCTTGTTCTTGAATTTTTGCAGATGCTAGGCCCTTGTTTTTGAATTTTTGCAGACGCTAGGCCCTTGTTCTTGGATTTTTGCAGACGCTAGGCCCTTGTTCTTGAATTTTTGCAGATGCTAGGCCCTTGTTCTTGAATTTTTGCAGACGCTAGGCCCTTGTTCTTGAATTTTTGCACATGCTAGGCCCTTGTTCTTCAATTTTGCAGACGCTAGGCCCATGAATTTTGCAGACGCTAAGCCCTTGTTCTTGCAATTTTGCAGACGCTAGGCCCTTGTTCTTGAATTTTTGCAGATGCTAGACCCTTGTTCTTGAATTTTTGCAGACGCTAGGCCCTTGTTCTTGCAATTTTGCAGACGCTAGGCCCTTGTTCTTGCAATTTTGCAGACGCTAGGCCCTTGTTCTTGAATGTTTGCAGACGCTAGGCCCTTGTTCTTGAATTTTTACAGACGCTAGGCCCTTGTTCTTGCAATTTTGCAGACGCTAGGCCCTTGTTCTTGAATTTTTGCAGACGCTAGGCCCTTGTTCTTGAAATTTTGCAGACGCGAGGCCCTTGTTCTTGAATTTTTGCAGATGCTAGGCCCTTGTTTTTGAATTTTTGCAGACGCTAGGCCCTTGTTCTTGAATTTTTTCAGACGCTAGGCCCTTGTTCTTGCAATTTTGCAGACGCTAGGCCCTTGTTCTTGGAATTTTGCAGACGCTAGGCCCTTCTTCTTGCAATTTTGCAGACGCTAGGCCCTTGTTCTTGAATTTTTGCAGACGCTAGGCCCTTGTTCTTGCAATTTTGCACACGCTAGGCCCTTGTTCTTGAATTTTTGCACACGCTAGGCCCTTGTTCTTGCAATTTTGCAGACGCTAGGCCCTTGTTCTTGAAACTTTGCAGACGCTAGGCCCTTGTTCTTGCAATTTTGCACACGCTAGGCCCTTGTTCTTGAATTTTTGCACACGCTAGGCCCTTGTTCTTGCAATTTTGCAGACGCTAGGCCCTTATTCTTGAATTTTTGCAGACGCTAGGCCCTTGTTCTTGCAATTTTGCACACGCTATGCCCTTGTTCTTGAACTTTTGTAGACGCTAGGCCCTTGTTCTTGCAATTTTGCAGACGCTAGGCCCTTGTTCTTGAATTTTTGCAGACGCTAGGCCCTTGTTTTTGAATTTTTGCAGACGCTAGGCCCTTGTTCTTGAATTTTTGCAAACGCTAGGCCCTTGTTATTGAATTTTTGCAGATGCTAGGCCCTTGTTCTTGAATTTTTGCAGACGCTAGGCCCTTGTTCTTAAATTTTTGCAGACGCTAGGCCCTTGTTCTTGAATTTTTGCACATGCTAGGCCCTTGTTCTTCAATTTTGCAGACGCTAGGCCCATGAATTTTGCAGACGCTAAGCCCTTGTTCTTGCAATTTTGCAGACGCTAGGCCCTTGTTCTTGAATTTTTGCAGATGCTAGACCCTTGTTCTTGAATTTTTGCAGACGCTAGGCCCTTGTTCTTGCAATTTTGCAGACGCTAGGCCCTTGTTCTTGCAATTTTGCAGACGCTGGGCCCTTGTTCTTGAATTTTTGCACTCGCTAGGCCCTTGTTCTTGAATTTTTGCACACGCTAGGCCCTTGTTCTTGCAATTTTGCAGACGCTAGGCCCTTGTTCTTGAATTTTTGCAGACGCTAGGCCCTTGTTCTTGAAATTTTGCAGATGCTAGGCCCTTGTTCTTGAATTTTTGCAGATGCTAGGCCCTTGTTCTTGAATTTTTGCACACGCTAGGCCCTTGTTCTTGCAATTTTGCAGACGCTAGGCCCGTGTTCTTGAATTTTTGCAGACGCTAGGCCCTTGTTCTTGAATTTTTGCAAATGCTAGGCCCTTGTTCTTGCAATTTTGCAGACGCTAGTCCCTTGTTCTTGAATTTTTGCAGACGCTAGGCCCTTGTTCTTGCAATTTTGCAGACGCTAGGCCCTTGTTCTTGAATTTTTGCAGACGCTAGGCCCTTGTTCTTGAATTTTTGCAGACGCTAGGCCCTTGTTCTTGAATTTTTGCAGACGCTAGGCCCTTGTTCTTGAATTTTTGCAGACGTTAGGCTTTTGTTCTTAAATTTTTGCAGATGCTAGGCCCTTGTTCTTGAATTTTTAAACATGCTAGGCCCTTGTTAGGCCATTGTTCCTGCAAGTTTGCATACGCTAGGCCCTTGTTCTTGCAATTTTGCACTCGCTAGGCCCTTGTTCTTGCATTTTTGCACACGCTAGGCCCTTGTTCTTGCAATTTTGCAGACGCTAGGCCCTTGTTCTTGAAACTTTGCAGACGCTAGGCCCTTGTTTTTGCAATTTTGCAGACGCTAGGCCCTTGTTCTTGCAATTTTGCAGATGCTAGGCCCTTGTTCTTGCAATTTTGCAGACACTAGGCCCTTGTTCTTGAATTTTTGCAGACGCTAGGCCATTGTTCTTGCAACTTTGCAGACGCTAGGCCCTTGTTCTTGAATTTTTGCAGACGCTAGGCCCTTGTTCTTGAATTTTTGCAGACGCTAGGTCCTTGTTCTTGAATATTTACAGATGCTAGGCCCTTGTTCTTGAATTTTTGCAGACGCTAGGCTCTTGTTCTTGAATTTTTGCAGACGCTAGGCCCTTTTTCTTGAATTTTTGCAGACGCTAGGCCCTTGTTCTTGAATTTTTGCAGACGCTAGGCCCTTGTTCTTGAATTTTTGCAGATGCTAGGCCCTTATTCTTGCAATTTTGCAGACGCTAGGCCCTTGTTCTTGAATTTTTGCAGACGCTAGGCCCTTCTTCTTGCAATTTTGCAGACGCTAGGCCCTTGTTCTTGAATTTTTGCAGACGCTAGGCCCTTGTTCTTGCAATTTTGCACACGCTAGGCCCTTGTTCTTGAATTTTTGCACACGCTAGGCCCTTGTTCTTGCAATTTTGCAGATGCTAGGCCCTTGTTCTTGCAATTTTGCAGACGCTAGGCCCTTGTTCTTGCAATTTTGCAGACGCTAGGCCCTTGTTCTTGAATTTTTGCAGAGGCTAGGCCCTTGTTCTTGAATTTTTTGCAGACGCTAGGCCCTTGTTCTTGCAATTTTGCAGACACTAGGCCCTTGTTCTTGAATTTTTGCAGACGCTAGGCCCTTGTTCTTGAATTTTTGCAGACGCTTGGCCCTTGTTCTTGAATTTTTGCACTCGCTAGGCCCTTATTAGGCCCTTGGTCCTGCAAGTTTGCACACGTTAGGCCCTTGTTCTTGCAATTTTGCACACGCTAGGCCCTTGTTCTTGCATTTATTGCACACGCTAGGCCCTCGTTCTTGCAATTTTGCACACGCTAGGCCCTTGTTCTTGCAATTTTGCACACGCTATGCCCTTGTTCTTGAATTTTTGCAGACGTTAGGCCCTTGTTCTTGAAATTTTGCACACGCTAGGCCCTTGTTCTTGCAATTTCGCAGACGCTAGGCCCTTGTTCTTGCAATTTTGCACACGCTAGGCCCTTGTTCTTGCAATTTCGCAGACGCTAGGCCCTTGTTCTTGCAATTTTGCAGACGCTAGGCCCTTGTTCTTGCATTTTTGCACATGCTAGGCCCTTGTTCTTGCAATTTTGCAGACGCTATGCCCTTGTATTTGCAATTTTGCACACATTAGGCCCTTGTTCTTGCAAGTTTGCAGATGCTAGGCCCTTGTTCTTGCTATTTTGCACACGCTAGGCCCTTGTTCTTGCAATTTTGCAAACGCTAGGCCCTTGTTCTTGCAATTTTGCACACGCTAGGCCCTTGTTCTTGCAATTTTGCAGACGTTAGGCCCTTGTTCTTGCAATTTTGCATACGATATGCCCTTGTTCTTGAAATTTTGCACATGCTAGGCCCTTGTTCTTGAAATTTTGCACACGCTAGGCCCTTGTTCTTGCAATTTTGCACACGCTAGGCCCTTGTTCTTGCTATTTTGCACACGCTAGGCCCTTGTTCTTGCAATTTTGCAGATGCTAGGCCCTTGTTCTTGCAATTTTGCACACGCTATGCCCTTGTTCTTGCAATTTTGCAGACGCTAGGCCCTTGTTCTTGAAATTTTGCACACGCTAGGCCCTTGTTCTTGCTATTTTGCACACGCTAGGCCCTTGTTCTTGCTATTTTGCACACGCTAGGCCCTTGTTCTTGAACTCGGCTTGTTGTCCGTGTGCGTGTGCGTGCATGCATGTGTGCATGGAGTGGTATGAGTGCATGAAATAAATATATATTTCATGCTTATAGTAATGTGTGTATGATGGGTCATGTATCGAGTGTGTGTGTGTGTCGAGTCTATAGCGAGTTATCGCTAGCCGCGTGTTAACGCGGTCATTTTGTGTGTCCCGCGCGTTTTTCTATTTTTGTCGTGCGCGGTTTCTATGTTGTCACTTGTCGAACGTTCGGCGTGTCGCAGGTGTGTGCAGCAGACCCATCAAGAACTCAAGGTTGAGTTTGTGATGAAGAACCCGAGCCTTGGTTTCAAGCTTCAAGTGTTTTGAAGCTCGCCAAAAGGCTACACCTCAAGATATTGAAGATCGTTACATTACAATGTGTAGTGTAACATTTCTATGGGTGTAGGCCCTTGTGGAGGGTAGTTTCGAGACCCTTCTTGGTTGGGGACAGTGTGGCACTGTTCCCATCACTGTACCTCGGCTCTTGGGGTTTGTAGGAGCTGGGAGTCCTTCCCAACTCGTAACTCTTCCTAGCTGTTCGTAATTGTGTGTTCTAAGACTATGTTGCTGCCATAGTGCCGTTCGTTCAATCTGACGCTGTGTCGTCAATTCTTAATGAAATCGTGCGATCTAAATTGCCTATTGTAGGGCACGTTAAGACGCTCCAGATTCAAGTTGAATGAGGTCAATTGGAGCTGTGACCAGATCGCTATGAACGTTTAAAGCCGCTGCGTAGAAATCTGACTACGCACTCTATCTTTGGTTCTAGGCACATTGAAGCCTATTGGAGCCTATTGTGACTATAACAAGTGGTATCAGAGCTCCTTGGAGCAGCTACAACGATGGCTGGACCTGAAGAGAGGGGTGGCAGAGGTGCTGGAGGCAATGGAGAAGCCCAAGCACAAGGCCAAGCCCGTGATTCAGCCGTGGCGGCCTTGCAACCTACTCTTGGGCCTTCAAGGGATGAGCCAAGAGTGTTCGGGCTTGACAAGTTCAACGGCGACAACTTTGCTGAGTGGTCCTTCAGAATGGAGAACGTGTTTGACCACTATGATCTGCTGGAGGTGATGGAAGGAACGGAGAAGCGTCCCGAGAACGACCCGGAGAAGAGCCCGTGGGTGCGGAAGAGCGCACAAGGCTACCTCCTACTTGGGCAAGCGTTGGGGAGCAACCAGATCCGTCACATCAAGCCTTTCCAGCGTGATCCAGAGAAGGGACCAAAGGCATGGGCTGCTCTCAAGGGTGTACACGCTCCTGCAACAGCGGCGGTAGCTGTGGTGTTGGAACGGCAAATGGCGACGCTACGAATTGAGGAAGATGAACCTGTGGAAGACGGGGTGCAGAAATTCTTCGACTTGTTGACGCGGCTTGAAGGAGCTGATTTGAACTACAGTGAGCTCCAGAAGAAGACCAAGTTGCTGGCCCTACTCCCCGAGTCGTGGTCCTCGCTCATCATCAATTTGAACCGTGATCTGCCCCGCCTCTCGCTTGAAGACGTGAAGCGAGCGATCCTTCAAGAGGACTTCCGCCGCCGTGAGTTGGCGAGTGCGGATGGCGCCGGCGCAGCGAGCATTGGCCGTGGATATGGCCAAGGAAGGGGCAGAGGACGAGGGGGAGGAAGATTTGGTGGCAGCAACTTCGGCGGAGGCCGCGGGAGTGGCGGATACGGCAGCGACGACAAGAGCTACGGGCGCGGTCGCGGCCGATTCGATGGCGAGTGTCACTATTGCGGCAAGAGCGGACATATGTGGCGCGTTTTCTTCAAACTCCCTGAAGGATGGACCCCTGCTCAAGGCCAAGAGGGTGGAGGAGCAGGAGGAGGGAGAGGCAGAGGCCGTGGAGGCCGTGGCGGTCGCGGAGGTGGAGCCGCGAATATGAAGAATGAGGATAACGAGAAGGACCCGTAGGACGATCGGTACCCGGGTCTATTCTACTTCGTGTCGACGCAAGTACCGGCTGGTCCAGAGAAGGATGAAGACCTTGAGGAGCCAGCAGCTGTGGGGAAGGTGACCCTACACCCCCTGGACTTTTGGGTGATCGACAGCGGCGCTACCTATAGCATGACACCTCGCCCCGACTTGCTCACCGAACTCGAGCCGTCACCGGTGAAGCATGTCACATCGGCTTTGGGGCAGCGAGCAGAGGTGAAGGGCATGGGCAAGGCCATGTTCAAGGGTGCTGATGGGAAGATGGTGGGCCTCAAGAACGTGCTTTGGGTGCCCAGCCTTGCTGCGAATCTGATTTCCGTGCGGCGGTTGGCGAAGGCCGGCATGGACACGAACTCGAAGGGAGCCAAGACCTACACCGCAAGGATTGGCGACCGGATTCTATGGGACCTTCACGAGGATAGGGACGTCTACAACGAGATGTGGCAGATCCCTGTGGTCCCCATGCCTAAGGAGAGGCAAGTGGCAGCAAGCGTCAGCACCAAGGGTGACGCGGTTGGTAGCGACGACGGCGCGAACGGCCGCGCTAAGGAGAACGAGCTCAAGAAGGGCAAACCTGGAGTGACCAGCAAGCTCGGTGACCACAAGGAGAGTGGTGCAGCAGCCAAGGAGCAGCACAAGGGTGAGGAGAACCCCGAGGCAGCAGCGAAGGAGGACTACGGAGAGAGTATGTGGGGCGCTATTGCAAGCGCGGCATTCTCCAACCCGACTTCGGCTACGGGGGAGTGTGATTGGCTCACCTTACATCGGCGAATGGGGCATGTGGCCCTGCCTATTTTGCAGCAGCTAGTGAAGAATGAGATGGTTGCTGGCATACGTGTGAAGGGGGAGCCCGATGAGGTGCTTGGCTGCCCGACGTGCTTGCAGGCCAAGTTCACGCGGTTTCCGTTCTCGAGCTCGGAGACGACGGCAAAGGCACCGCTTGATGAAGTGGTGATGGACGTGGTGGGCCCCCTGAAGCTTGGAGCTGCTGGAGCAGAGTATTTCCTCACCATAGTGGATGTCTACACCCGCATGACGTGGGTGTACGTGCTGGCCAAGAAGAGTGACGTGGCTGAAACGTTGAAGACCGACTTTCTCCCGATGGTGGAGCGGCAACAAGACCGACTTGTGAAGTCGATCCGCACCGATCGAGGGGGAGAGTTCCTGGGCAAGGAGTTTGGGTTGTGGCTGAAGAAGAATGGCATTCGGCACTCCCTCACCATGCCATACTCCCCTGCAATGAACGGCATCGCCGAGCGTGCGAACCGGACGATCACGGAGGCGGCACGCGGGTTGCTCATTGAAGCCGGGCTACCCGACTATTTCTGGCCTGATGCGGTGCGGAGCGCGTGTGTGGCCAAGAACAGAGTCTTGACTCATGTGGGAGCAGACAAATGGGTGCCCTATGTGGAGTGGCTTGGCAGGAAGCCAAAGGTGGATATGCTTCGGGTGTTCGGGTGCATGTGCATGGCGCTCGTACCTAAGCATCTTCGGCACAACAAGCTTGGTGCCAAGGCGGTGTGGGCCGTGCACTTGGGCATGGCTCAAAACAGCAAGGGGTGGCTTCTTTGGGACCCATTCACCAAGAAGTTCATGGTGAGCAGGGACTGCAAGTTCATGGAGAACTTCATGTACAAGGATTGGAAGGCGGAGAATGAGGCAAAGATAGGCGTGCGGTTTGGAGAGGTGAAGAGTTCCGGGTTGGAGCACGTGGAGCTGCCTTTGGAGCTGAGCACACGAGGCAATCTTCCCTTGTGAATGGGGGAGAGGAGGCCAATGATGCAGAGGAAGAGGAGGAGGAGGAGGTGCAGCAAGTGAGCGAACGTGCACCGACGCTCCCTTCCCGCACTACGAGCGCTCCACGGAACCGCACCACACCGCAGCAATGCCAAGGCCTTCAAGTCCCTGCAGCTGAGGAGGAAGGAAGGGGCAAGAGGAGAGTCCAAGCCCCTAATAGGCTGACCTACGATGCGCCGGGGAAGCAGGGCAAGACGGCCCTAGCTGGAGCGGCAATGATGGTCGGAGACGACGAGGAAAGCGACTACGAGGAGTGTGCCTTCGCGTTCTTCTCTCTGGTGGAGATGCCGGGAGAACCAGCAACTCTCAAGGAGGCCTTGGAGAGTGGTGATGCTGAGGAGTGGAAGAAGGCAATGGAGAGTGAGCTGAAGAGCATTGAGGAGAACGACACGTACGAGTTGGTGGAGCTACCGGAGGGGCGTACGGCGATTACGTCCAAGTGGCTCTTCAAGATCAAGTCCGATGCCGACGGCAAGATCGAGCGTTACAAGTCTAGGCTGGTGGCCAAGGGGTACCAGCAGAAGGAGAATGTGGACTACAAGGAGCTGTTTGCTCCTATGGTGAAGCCGACGACGCTGCGAACCCTACTCGCGGGAGCCGCGATCAAAGGATGGGTGGTGAAGCAGCTAGACATCGTCACGGCGTTTCTCAACGGAATCCTCGAGGAGGAGATTTTTATGGCGCAGCCAGAGGGGTTTGACGATGGCAGCGGCAGAGTGTGGAAGCTGAAGAAGGCCCTCTATGGGCTGAAGCAGGCCCCTAGGCAATGGTACCTGAAGCTGCGCGAAGTGTTGGAGGAGATCGGCTTCACTCCCTCAACGGCCGATCACTCCTTGTTCATGCTTGGCGAGGGGGAGCAGAGGAGCTTCATGGTGGTGTACGTGGACGACATCCTGATCTTCTCACCCTCCTCTGACCTTGTGAAGGAGGTGATGCTGAAGCTGCAAGACAAGTTCAAGTGCAAGTCCCTTGGGGACGTGAACTTCTACCTCGGGCTTCACATCGAGCGTGATGTGGAGAAGCGGTGCATGCGGGTGCACCAACGGAAGTACCTAGAGGCATTGGCTGCCAACTTTGGGCAGAATGAAGGCCATGTGGCTACTCCATTCCCCTCTGGGTTCAAGTGTGTGAAGGGACCAGAGGAGGAGAGTGTTGGAGAAGAGGAGAGGCGCCGTTTTCACTCATTGGTGGGCAGCCTCATGTACGCGGCAGTCAACACACGACCGGATGTCGCGTTTGCTACCGGGCAGCTGGCAAGGGTTGTGCAATGCCCTAATGAGGAGCAGGTAGCAGCTGGAATGAGGGTGGCCAAGTATCTTGGCCAAACACCGACGGTTGGGCTGCAATATTCGGCAGCGGCACAAAGGCGCCAAAAGGGCGCGGATGGTGTTGAACCCGGGCGTTTGTTCCTCACCGCATTCTCGGATGCCTCCTATGCATCAGAACCAGAGGACATGACAAGTGTTGGAGGGTTCATATGCTGTGTTGGTGGAGGCCCAACTGCTTGGGAAAGCAAGAAGCAGGTTGACCAAGCTTTGAGCTCGGTGGAGTCCGAGTACATGGCACTCTTCCGTGCCGTACGGGAGATTGTGTGGCAGCGGCGTTTGTTGGCTGAATTGGGGGAGGAGCAGCAAGGACCTAAACACTCTCTACTGTGACAGCCAGGGAGCCATAGCTCTAGCCAAGAACCCTGTGTTACACGGCCTGACCAAGCACATGAGGGTGAAGTGGCATTGGACAAGGAGCATGGTGGCCGCGGGTGAAGTTGAGCTGCGTTACGTGAAGACGACGGGGCAGCCAGCTGACATGATGACCAAGAGGCTGGTGGAGCAGCAGCATTGGAAGTGTTGCAAGCTGGCTGGGATGGCTCTGAACTGAGAGAGAGCAAGTTCCTAAGGCCAACAACCCGAGGGGGAGTTTGTTGGTGCAACCCTACGGTTTGCACTCGGCTTGTTGTCCGTGTGCGTGTGCGTGCATGCATGTGTGTATGGAGTGGTATGAGTGCATGAAATAAATATATATTTCATGCTTTTAGTAATGTGTGTATGATGGGTCATGTATCGAGTGTGTGTGTGTGTGTCGAGTCTATAGCGAGTTATCGCTAGCCGCGTGTTAACGCGGTCATTTTGTGTGTCCCGCGCGGTTTCTATTTTGTCGTGCGCGGTTTCTATTTTGTCACTTGTCGAACGTTCGGCGTGTCGTAGGTGTGTGCAGCAGACCCATCAAGAACTCAAGGTTGAGTTTGTGATGAAGAACCCGAGCCTTGGTTTCAAGCTTCAAGTGTTTTGAAGCTCGCCAAAAGGCTACACCTCAAGATATTGAAGATCGTTACATTACAATGTGTAGTGTAACATTTCTATGGGTGTAGGCCCTTGTGGAGGGTCATTTCGAGACCCTTCTTGGTTGGGGATAGTGTGGCACTGTTCCACATCACTGTACCTCGGCTCTTGGGGTTTGTAGGAGCTGGGAGTCCTTCCCAACTCGTAACTCTTCCTAGCTGTTCGTAATTGTGTGTTCTAAGACTATGTTGCTGCCATAGTGCCGTTCGTTCAATCTGACGCTGTGTCGTCAATTCTTAATGAAATCGTGCGATCTAAATTGCCTATTGTAGGAGACGTTTAGACGCTTCAGATTCAAGTTGAATGAGGTCAATTGGAGCTGTGAACAGGTCGCTGTGAACGTTTAAAGCCGCTGTGTAGAAATCTGACTGCGCACTCTATCTTTGGTTCTAGGCACATTGAAGCCTATTGGAGCCTATTGTGACTATAACAGTTCTTGCAATATTTCACACGCTAGGCCCTTGTTCTTGCTATTTTGCACACGCTAGGCCCTTGTTCTTGCTATTTTGCACACGCTAGGCCCTTGTTCTTGCTATTTTGCAGAAGGAACAATGTGATGGCCTGAAGAAAGCCCAGAAGTCCATCGTCGTCTTCGACAAGGGGGACGACGACGCCCGGAGAATTGCTCGATTAATGGCAATTTCTTTGTTCATCTGCAAATCTGACGCCCCTATTGTGCTTTTCGCTGCTCTGGTTCAATTCATGGCTGTGCAGGGCACGCCGGACATGCCCTTGAAGGAAAAGGTCACTTACTACAACGAGAGTAATATCTTAGTATCCCGCACATGCCTGTGTTTCTGCTACACAAAGCTCACGGCTACTCTCGTTGTTTATTTGTTTCAGGTACGGTTTTGCTCGGCTCGTGGCAACGATGGTGGCCCATGCGGTCCCGTCAACTGCAGTACATCCGCGCCAGCCCCTTTCTCGAGATCCAGCTGGATGAGAGCACGGACCGAAGGCGCGGGAAGCATATGATAGTCTACATGACCTTCCTAAGCGACAACCTTCCAGTCACTGAGTTCTACACCCTGCTCTCCGTGGAGCAGTGTGACGTCGCCTCGCTGCTGACCGGTCTGCTTACGCATTTTGAGACAACGGGCAACGATCTGCAGCGCATTTGCGGTATGAGCACGGACGACACTTTGGTGATGACTGGCCAGCACAACGGGTTGGTCGCGCGCCTGCGGTCGAAGATTCCTCACCTGGTTTCGTGTCACTGTGTCGCTCACAGGCGAGTTAAACCATGTTGTATATTGATTTTCGTATCAATCGTGTACTGACTTGTTTCCAGTTTAAACTTGTTTGCAGGGAGGCGCTGGCAGCTAAAGATGCAGCAACCGCGTTCCCAGACCTTCAAATTGTGGACAAGGCGGTCCGGTCTGTGGCCGACATTCTCGGGCGCCTTGTGGTTCACACGCGTTTCAAGGAGCTTCAAGAGGTTATTTGCGAGACGCATCTCGAGATGCAGGGGATCAAGGACGTGAGGTGGCTTTTCCGAGGCAACGCGATCCAGCGACTCGTCGCGGTGTTTCCTGCAGTTGTGATCGTCTTGCAGGAATTCGACAGTAAGATGTATGCAACTGTCACGAGTTTCAAATTCCACTTCTTACTCTACTTGCTTGCCGATGTGTTGAAGGAGCTGAACCTGCTCAACTTGAAGTTCAAGCAACGACAGGTACGTGTCAATGTTTGCGCTAGAAACCTCCCTCGTTTTGTTTGGTCACATTCTAAATACTTTCTGCTTCATGCTTGTGCAGATTGACGCCACCGATGTGCTGCAGACGGTACACAACACAACACTCCTGCTGCGGACTCGTTACCTCGACAGCAACGACGAGACGTTCGGGCAGGGCGGCGCGGCGCTGGGGCCATTCCTGGCGGAACATGCCTCGGGGGAGTGCCGGGAGGTGAAGGTCGATGGCCCAGATCCAACCGGAGCGCCAACAACTCACCGCTACTTGCTGCACGAAGAGGCTATCGTGGGGCAGAAGAGCAAAGGCGACCTCAGCTCCTGCTTGAAGCTCGGGCGGGATTTCGTTGTTAAGCTGATTAAGCAGCTCGACTATCGACTGTAGGATCTCGCGTCACTCAATGGCGCGAAGCTGTTCAAGAAGTCCCAGTACCCGAAGAACCAGGCAAAGCGCGAGCGGCGGTTGGCGCAGTGGCTGCAGTCTCTGCGGTACATGTACAAAAAGCATCCCGACGATCCGGACACTCTCACAGGTGTGTTAAGCGTATTGTCGTACGAGCATGAGGTTTATACGGTTGATTATCCGCGCCATTAAACATATGTTCTCACTCTAAGCGTTTCTGTCTTCCTATATTCACCCACCCATTCATACAGGTGTGGACTGGGCTAAAGCAGAGCGGGAGCTCAACACCTTCGCGACAATCATGAGCACCCACCAAGAGGATGTCGGCTTTGCGGAGGGCCTGAAGCACATGCTGAGCTCACCGGACTGGACAACAAGCTACCCCAACATTGTCCGCCTGTCGATCACCGTAGCCGTGCTCCCGCTGAGCACTGTGGAGTGCGAACGCGGGTTCTCGCGGCAAAACGTGATCAAGAGCTGGCTGAGGGGGAACCTGTACGACGCCAAGCTTGGTGAGCTCATGACCTTGTCTCTTTTGAGCTACGACATAGATTGGCCCGAGTTGGTGGCTCGGTGGCGCAAATCCAGAAAGAGGAGGCCTGCAAAGGATGTGCTGCTGGTGGGAGTGGAGAGGGAGAACAAGCGCAATAAAAAAATATCCGCAGCAGCAGAGGCAGCAGCAGCAGCAGCAGCAGCAGCAGCAGCAGCAGCAGCAGCAGCAGCAGTTGTGGCAGCGGCAGAGGCAGCAGCACGAGAAGCAGCAGCAGTAGCAGAAGCAGCCAGGCTGGATGCAGAGTTCCCTTGGCTCAGTCGCAAGGGGAATGCTAACTACCCTATTCCAGTGCCGTCTGATAGCCTAGACAGCTGTAGTGATGATGATAGTGGCAGTGAGTCTGACTGAAGCGTAGAATGGTGAAATGATACCTAGGTTTCATTTTGTAGTTTGTAGAATTAATGTAGTGTAGTGTAGGCCACGTAGAATAGTTCATCTGGTTTTCCAGACTAGTATTAATGTTTCATCTTAGTGGTCAGACAAAAAAATAACGCCAATCTGAGCGTAAGACGAATATTTTTTTTTTTTTACACATACTGTCAGACATGCCAGAATCCTAGCGAGAGCCCTGCCCGCCACCGCGGGAGCTATCAATCGAACGGCACCGCCTGCCCGGACTGCACTTGCCTCAGAAGACCCATATGAAATGATAACGCTGCCTTTGCAAGTTAGCCTAAGCACCCTTTCACAATATGATAATTTTTGAAAGTGTAATGAAATGTAACACTTTCTAAAATTTTGTATTGTGAAAAGGGGTACGTGGCCAACACAGCAAAGGTAGCGCCGAAGCGCTACTCACCCTCTTTTGCCTACAAAAGAGGGACGTGGGGACAATCGTTACCACCCATGCTTTCATTTCTCAATGTGTAGTTCTAATTTCCCACCCGCCCACCCAATTGTGTATGTTGTTATGTAGTCCTGTATACGACGTAAACGATGTACTAGAACCCATATGAAATGATAACGCTGCCTTTGCAAGTCGACATTTATAAGAATGTAGTTTTGGAGCTCAAAGAAGTGATTTGGAATTGCTCAGTTTTTAGCTCCTCCCAAAAATACTCGAATTGGTCTCCACACGGGCCGAACCCGTGTCATCACGAACCCTATCGAGGAGGTGGAGATTTGGGTTGCGGGACAGGATTCGAATGGTAATATAGGTATGCATCAGTGTCAAATATTCTAGCCATTAGTGGGTTGTGCAGTAGGGGGTACAAACAGTTAGGGTTAGGTAGGAATATGTACCCCAATCCATCCATTGCAACTCATTCCGCTGTAGCCACTTACTGAGACGGTATCAGCTAGGTTCCTCGCTCCTAGGCCCTAGGTTTAGGGTTTCGTTCCTTCCCTAGCTCGCCGGATACGCCAGCGCGCTAGCGCGCTAAGCCCTAAGACACGCCAGCCAGCCAGCCAGCTGCCCCCTAACGCGCCACGCCGCCGGTCGACCTGCAGCGCGGCCCGTCCCCTAGCCACCGCGCCGCCCGCCCGTAGGCCCGCGCGTCGCGTCGCCTAGCCGCGCAACCCGCCCGTAGGCCCGCCCGTCGCCTAGCCCGCCCGTAGGCCCGCCCGTCGCCTAGCCCGCCCGTCGCCTAGCCCGCCCGTAGGCCCGCCCGTCGGCCCGCCCGTCGCCTCACCGCGCAGCCCACCCGTCGACCCGCCGCGTCGCCCGTAGGCCCGCGCGCCGCATCGCCTGCCCGTCGACGAGCTGCGCAGCCCGCCCGTCGACCCGCCGCACCGCCCGTAGGCCCGCGCGCCGCGTCGCGCGCCCGTCGACCAGCTGCACAGCCCGCCCGTCGACCCGCCGCGCCGCCCGCCACTCAGTACACCGCGCCGCACGGCCCATAGCGCGCCGCGCCGCCCACCAGCTAGCGCACTGCGCCACCCACCAGCCAGCGCACTGTGCTACCCACCTACCCACCTGCATGCCTCCCCGCCTGCCCACACGTTACTAACTGTCTCCCCCTCCCGCGGCTGGCAGCCGCGCTCTCTCAGTTTCGCCCCCTATGGCGACCGCCCGAGTACTTCGTTTTGACCCTGAGGGGAGACCTATTGATTTTAGTACGTGGATTACGCAGGCGCAGCGCCACCTTAAGAGCCAGCGGCAGGATGGCGTGCACCTGTTCGCACACGCGTCCGGCACTCAGACCGCCCCTCCGCAGCCTCAGCCGCTGCCCACTACCCCACCGCCTACTTCTGAGCAGGAGGCCGACTACCAGCGCCAGCTCCTCGCTCGTGACGTGTGGGAGTCTCGTGACGCCGCTGCCTGCCTCGCCCTGACCGACCTTCTTCCGCCGACAGAGGCAGTCCACTTCGCTCAGGTCGAGTCTGCTGCAGATCTGTATAAGGCTATTGTTGCTCGCTACTCCACTCCCTCCTCTGCTTCGCTCAGTCGCCTCCTCGTACCCTTTATCTACCCTGACCTCGCCTCCTTTGAGACTGTCTCTGACCTCGCTACTCACCTGCGCTCCCTTGACGCTCGCTTTCGCGCTGCTTGCACTGAGGACCAGCTTGCCCTTGCCCCGCCCCCTATGTGGCTCACTATTCACTGGCTAGTCACTCGCCTCCCTGACCGCCTAGCCACAGCCCGCGACGCGCTTCTTCTGAAGCACCCCACTGAGCTTACCATCGATCTTCTTGAGACCGCTCTCTCGAAGATCTTAAGTAACCTCCTCACTGTTGCCTCTGCCTCTTCCGCGCCTCCTCCTCGTCTTTTTGAGGGGTGTGCGGTACCACAGCTTCCCACCTTCACTGCCTCGCTTGCCACCCCCACGGCTTCTGCCTTTGAGGAGACGACGGTTGTTTCTGTATTTGGCGGACAGAAACGTGGCAAGGCCGGCAAGAAGGGCGGGAAGAGCGGTGGGGGAACTGGGGGTGGTGCAGGTAGTGGCGGCGGCGGTGGGGCAGGTGGTGGGAGTGGTGGAGGGGGTGGCTCGGGACCTGACGGCCCTCCTCTCGACGGTGGAGTTTTCACTGGTGGTGAGGGGTTCCAGCAGCAGCAGCAGCTGCCACCGCCTGGACAGCAGCAGCGGCAGGGACAGCAGCAGCAGTGCCTGCCACAGCAGCAGCCTCAGCAGTGGGGCCCTCCGCAGCAGTGGGGCCCTCAGCAACAGTGGCGGGTCTCTCGAGCACTGGGCGCAGTGGCGCCCCCTCCAGTCGGGGACCTCGCTCGGCCGGCCGCGACGTTGGTCCCTGTGAACACTGGATCCTTACGGGTCCTCGTAGGGACTCGTACTGTGGCCGCCCTGACCACTCTGCTGCACGCTGCTTCAGTCGTCTCGACGACCTCTACAGCTTGTACCACGGCCCCTCCGCTCCCCCGCCGCCACGCTGGGGGACGCTGCTTGCTCGTGTTATTGTTGTTTTTGATATGACTTTGGATGATGCTAGGTCTTATGCCATGTATGCTGATGTTGACTATAGTGCTCCTGGATCTGTGTACTTGCCTGTACCTAGCTTAGGATCTTTGCCTGTTGCTAGAGTAGGTGCTAGTGTAGGATCTTGCTTAGCTACTAGTACAGGTGCTCCCTCGGCGGACGCGTCTCTCTCCTTCACACTGGACTCAGGAGCGTCGCACTGCTTCTTCCGCGACTGCACGACTCTCTCTCCGCTACCGGCGCCTGTCCCTGTAGCACTGGCCGATCCCTCTTCGGGACCGGTCATTGCGACTCACGCCACTACACTCCCGTGCCCAGCTGCCCCTTCCGGTTCCCTGACTGGCCTCCACGTTCCTACGTTCTCTAGGAACCTGGTTGGTGTGGGCACCCTGGCGAGACAGCACGTCGGGGTCTGGGTTGAGCCTTCTGGTGACACCGCAGTCTGTATGGACGGTGACACGTACGCCCCCTTGGCCACTTTTCGCCAGGAGCCGGGCTCCGGTCTGTACACCCTCCGCACCGGCCCCCGTCAGGTTCCCCCGTCCCACCAGGTAGCCGGGTCCAGTCAGGTTGCTGTGTCAGGTGTAGTTGCTGCGTCGTGCTCGTGTCGGTCGCTTGCCCACCCCTCCCTCCTCTGGCACCACCGCCTTGGTCACCCTTCCCTCCCTCGTCTCCGCGCTATGTCCAGTCAGCGTCTTGTCTTAGGCCTCCCCCGAGTCCTCCCGCCACTCCCGCCGTCCCCAGCTCCTCCGTGCGGTCCTTGTGTCCAGGGTCGGCTGCGCGCCACCCCCCACTCCTCCTCCCTTCGTCCGGCCACCGAGCCCTTCCAGACACTCCACTTAGACGTCTGGGGCCCCGCTCCCCGCCTTGGCCCTGAGCGGGAGAGTTTCTTTCTGGTGGTCGTTGACGACTACTCTCGGTACACCACCGTGTTCCCTTTGGCGAAGAAGTCCGACGTGACTTCTACGCTGATCCGGTGGCTGCTCGCCACCGAGGGTACTCGAGGTCGTCGTGTCAGTTGTCTCCACTCCGACCGTGGGGGTGAGTTTTGCTCCGGCATTCTCGCCAGAGTCTGTGCTGAGCAGGGCATCACCCAGTCCTGGACTCTTCCAGACTCTCCACAGCAGAATGGGGTTGCTGAGAGCCGCATAGGCCTGGTCATGGAGATCGCCCGCACCTCCATGATCCACGCCCGCGCGCCCCATTTTCTGTGGCCCTACGCGGCTCGGTACGCCGCTCACCAGCTGAACCTCTGGCCTCGCGTCTCTTGGTCAGGGGCTTCACCGACCAGTCTTTGGACAGGGTCCCCTGGTGTTGCGTCGAGGTTTAGTGTCTGGGGCTGCTTGGCTCTTGTCCGCGACACCTCTGCGGACAAGATCTCACCTCGCGCCGTCCCCTGTGTCTTCCTTGGTTTCCCAGAGGACTCCTCTGACTTCACCTTTTACCACCCTCCCTCCCACCGGTTCTTTGACTCTCGTGACGTCCGTTTCGACGAGTCCGTCCCCTACTATGCCAGGTACCCCTGTCGAGGTCTCCCGGTTCCCCCCCCTCCCCTCTTCCTGGCTCCAGCTCCTCCTCCTCCCGCCCCTGCTCCTCCGGTACCCCCCCCTGTTCCCGCTCCGTCTGGTGTGTCCCACGCTACTCCCCCCCCCCCCTCGGTATCCCCCCAGGTCTCTCCTCCTTCCCCACAGTCGTCCTCACAGCCTCCGCAGCAGCCGCCAGCGCTTCCTCTACTGGCCACTGCGGACTCTGAGGGTGTTGGTGCTCGAGGTGAGGGCTCTGGCGGTGCTCGCTCTGGGGGTGCTGGCGTTGGAGCTGTTCGTGCACCTACAGGAGCCGCCCGTTCTGGGGGTGTTGGCGTTGGCGCTGAGCGTGAGCCTGCCGCGGCTGCTCGTTCCGAGGGTACTGGAGCTGGTGGTGGTGCTGGAGCTGGTGGTGTTTCTGGAGCTGGAGAGTCTGGGGCTGGTGCTGGTGCCACTGGAGGCACCACGACTGTGGGTGCGGGTACACCTCCTACAGGTACTGGTCGTGCTGCCGCAGGGGGTACTCGCTCTGGGGGTGCTCAGCCGGGTCCTGTCGAGGGTGGAGCCGGTTCTTCTTCGTCGTCTCCTGACACCACTCCTCCTCCTCACCCCTACCCGACTCGACACCAGGCCCGTCTTCGTCTTGCGCGCGAGGAGCAGCAGCGTGTGGAGAGTGAGAGGTTGGAGGTTCAGCAGCGGGTGGAGCGTGAGAGGTTGGAGTTGCAGCGGGAGCAGCAGCAGCAGCAGCAGCAGCAGCAGCAGCAGCAGCAGCAGCAGCAGCAGCACGCGCCGCCGCGGCAGCAGCAGCAGCTGCAGCAGCCGGAGCAGCCTCCGGCCCCTGTTTCTGGCCTTCGGGCCCTTGGTCTCCCCTCCTCTCCTCCTGTGTTCGGTCCTACGTTTCCTCCTCCGGACTCAGCTCCGGCTGTGTTCCCTCGTTCTCGCTCTCCTCCGTCTCCCCCTCCTCTCACCCACACTTGGACCTTTTGTCCTCCTCGTGCTCGTCCTTCGTCACCTGTCACTGACCTCCGTACCGTGTTGTTTCGTTCTAGTCCTCCTCGTCCTTCTCAGTTTGTTCTTCCTCGTCCTCCTGAGTCGTCCCTCACTGCCTCCCTGTCCACTCCGGTCACTGACTACTACCGCACGTACCGCCCCACTCTCTCTCGTGTTCTCGCCTCTCTTGTTACAGACCCTCGTGCCTCTCCTTCCTCCGTCGCGGTCCTCACTGCCACTGTCACTGACTTTACTGCTACGCGTCGCCTTGACTACGCCACTCGTGTTGTGGCCGCTCCTCCTGTCCGTCCTCTGTCCGCCGGGGGTGAGTCTGCCCTTGGCTGTGACGTCCTAGAGGACAGACAGTTTGAGCTAGAGTTCCTGGCAGCTGCTTCGCCTCATCTCTGTGCCATGCTCCTCGCTCCTGAGGGAGACCCCGACGCTCCTGACATACCTACTCCTCGCACTTACGTTGAGGCAGTGTCAGGGCCTTGGGCCTCTCAGTGGAGAGCTGCCATGGACGCAGAGATGGCCTCCTACAGGTCCACAGGCACTTACGTTGACGAGGTTCCCCCCCCAGGGGCGAACATCGTTGACGGCATGTGGATCTTCAAGGTGAAGCGGCCGCCGGGATCTCCCCCAGTCTTCAAGGCATGCTACGTGGCTAGAGGGTTCAGTCAGCGTGAGGGAGTTGACTTCTTTCAGACCTTCACGCCCACCCCGAAGATGACCACCCTTCGGGTGTTACTGCACGTAGCAGCGCAGAGAGACTACGAGCTACACTCTCTTGACTTCTCCACTGCCTTCCTCCAGGGCCGCCTACACGAGGAGATCTGGCTGCGTCGTCCTCCGGGCTTCACTGGCACTTTCCCGCCTGGGACCCAGTGGAGCCTCAGACGACCGGTCTACGGTCTCCGCCAGGCACCCCGTGAGTGGCACGACACTCTCCGCTCTACTCTCTCCGACCTCGGGTTTGAGCCGTCTTCCGCCGACCCGTCGCTGTTTGTTCGTCGTGGGCGCACACCTTTCTTCGTTCTGGTCTACGTTGACGACTTGGTTTTTGCCACAGCCGACACAGTTGCACTGGCGGAGGTGAAGTCCGAACTGCAGAAGAGACACACCTGCACTGACCTTGGGGAACCGCGCAGCTACCTTGGGCTGCAGATCTCCAGGGACAGAGCCGCTCGCACCATCACTCTGACTCAGTCACACATGGTGCAGCAGGTCCTTCAGCGGTTCGGGCTTCAGGACTCTTCTCCTACACCCACTCCTCTTGCTGTAGACCACAGACTCACTGGGCCTTTTCCTGACGAGCCGTTCGAGCCCAGTGGTCCCTACGCAGAGCTGGTGGGCTGCCTCATGTACCTGATGACGTGCACTCGCCCGGACCTCGCCTTCCCTCTTAGCATCCTTCTTCGCTTTGTTGCGACTGGGAGACACCGTCCTATTCACTGGGCGGTGGTTAAGAGGGTGGCGAAGTACCTCGGCGCGACATCAGACATGGGGCTTGTACTTGGAGGGACACAGCCAGTTGTACTCACCAGTCACTGCGACTCCTCCTACGCCGACGACGTTGAGACTCAGAGGTCTACGCAGGGTTACTGTTTCAGCCTAGGCTCTGGAGCTGTTTCGTGGAGGTCTACTCGGTCCTCCTCTGTTGCGACTTCTACCGCAGAGGCCGAGATCTATGTTGGAGCCCTTGCTGCTCATGAGCTACGCTGGTTGACCTTTTTGCTCACTGACCTTGGTGAGCGGCCGAGCTCTGCACCGACCTTGTTTGCTGACAACAAGGCGATGATTCTCCTGTGTCGTGAGCCTCGACTGGAGAGCAGAGTGAAGCACATCGACGTCAGGTACTTCCTCCTTCGAGAGTTGCAGAGACGCGGGCAGGCTCGTCTGGACTTCGTGGCCTCCGAGGCCAACACTGCAGACATCTTCACCAAGGCTCTTCAGCCTTGTGACCACCGCCGGTTCAAACTGCAGTTAGGCCTCGTTGAGATTGGGTCGAGTAGACTGCAGTAGTGAGTGCTTGTCTCTTGTCTTTGCTTGTACTATAAATTTGCATATACACTCTTAAACTGGCCTTGTGGCCGCTGTTTGCGCTCAGACTGTGTGGTGACGTTGTGATCCACCCTGAGCTTTGTTTTGTCTTTTGTTTGTGACCAGTCTTGTGACCTTAGGTTGTTTGTTGTTACTTTGCACTCCCCACTTAGGCTATGGGGGTGTGTCAAATATTATAGCCTCTAGTGGGTTGTGCAGTAGGGGGTACAAACAGTTAGGGTTAGGTAGGAATATGTACCCCAATCCATCCATTGCAACTCATTCTGCTGTAGCCACTTACTGAGAATCAGGGGTTTTTTATCAGAGTAAATTACTCTGTTTCTCTGAAAATCAGAGTGATTTTTGGGGAGTCACGCTGACGTCCCTGGGTAATTTTTTTGGAAGGTTATTTTTCTCTGATTTGCCAAGGTATTAAATTTAGCTACTCTGATAGACAAGTGTGGGTTTCTGCCGGATGCAATCTTCTTTGTACACGGTACAGGCACTCCGACCAAGCCGACCGCCTGACTTGTTGGGGAATGGCTAGCAGATGTATCGTTATTCACAAAAACAGGTCTGGTTTCTGAGCGGTTTGCAGATAGCACAGTGGTAAGAGGGTACTGAAGGCCTGGGTTCAATACTTGAAGAGGGCACTGAGAGTTGGAAACATTGGTACATTGACTATCCATAGTTTTTTTTCCAGAAGTTCAGTTTTCTCTGACAAATCAGAGTGACGCTCATGATACCCCCTAATTTTCATAGTTCCCAAAAAAACAGCTCTGGAAATCCGAGTAGTGAAAATCCAAAAAAAAAAAAAAAAAAACAAAAAAAACCCTGGTGTGCATATGCGTTCATAGGTGTGATTTCTCTAAATCAACATGGAATATGACCATTTTCAATTGCATTTTTGTGAAACCCACACTTCTCTGGGGGGGGGGGGGGAGGGGGGGGGGAGGTCTTATAATGTTAGGAACCATTTAGGGGGGTATAACTCAGATGTACTTGTCAAACATATATATATATATGTTATGATAGTGGGTAGGCTGTAGTGGGGTAGATAATGTGGGGTACAACCACTGTTGTCACTGACCCGTCGTTTGAGTCTGCTGCTGCGTCTGCCTTGGTCGCTGAGCTTGTTGACTTTGCTGCTGCCTGTCGTCTAGACTACGCTGCTAGTCTTGTTGCTAAGTCTGAGTCTGTCTGTCCTCCGTCCGTCGGGGGTGAGTGTGCTCTTGGCACGGACGTCCTTGAGGACAGGCAGGAGGACCTTGAGTGTCTTGCAGCCGCTGCGCCTCATCTCGTGGCCATGCTGCTTGCCCTTGAGGGAGACCCGGATGCACCAGACATCCCTACCCCGCGCTCTTACGCTGAGGCGATCGCGGGTGAGTACTCCTCTCAGTGGCAGGCAGCCATGGACGCAGAGATGGCATCTTGGAAGTCCACAGGCACCTACGTCGACGAGGTTCCCCCTCCTGGGGCGAACATCGTCGATGGCATATGGATTTTCAGGGTGAAGCGGCCGCCAGGTTCTCCGCCTGTCTTCAAGGCTCGTTACGTTGCTCGAGGCTTCAGTCAGCGAGAGGGAGTTGACTTCTTCCAGGCCTTCTCCCCCACCCCGAAGATGACCATTCTTCGGGTGCTGCTGCACGTTGCCGCTCAGCGTGACTACGAGCTTCACTCTCTGGACTTCAGCACAGCTTTCTTGCAGGACAGCCTGCACGAGGAGATCTGGCTGCGCCGCCCTCCTGGCTTCACTGGGTCGTTCCCTCCTGGTACCCAGTGGAGCCTTCGGCGGCCAGTCTACGGTCTCCGCCAGGCGCCTCGTGAGTGGCACGACACACTGAGGACGACACTTGCGGCTCTTGGGTTTGCTCCTTCGACTGCTGACCCGTCGCTGTTTCTCCGCACCGACACCTCGCTGCCGCCGTTCTACATCCTCGTGTACGTCGACGATTTGGTCTTTGCCACTACTGACACTGAGGCTCTCGCCCTGGTGAAGTCGGAGCTGCAGGGGAGACACAGGTGCACAGACTTGGGTGAGCTGCGCAGCTACCTTGGCTTGCAGATCACCCGGGACAGAGCACGCCGCACCATCACACTGACTCAGTCACACATGGTGCAGCAGGTTCTCCAGCGCTTCGGCTTCACCTGGTCCTCAGCACAGTCCACTCCTCTGGCTACAGGTCACTCACTCTCAGCTCCACCTTCGGACGAGTCCGTAGAGTCGAGTGGTCCTTACCCAGAGCTAGTGGGCTGCCTCATGTACCTGATGACCTGCACTCGTCCTGACCTTGCGTACCCTCTTGGCCTTCTGGCTCGCTACGTGGCTCCTGGTCAGCACCGAAAGGTGCACATGGATGCTGCTAAGAGGGTACTGCGCTACTTGTGCAGCACATCGGGCATGGGGCTCGTGCTTGGAGGACGGAGCGACGTTGTCCTCACTGGGCACTCAGACGCTTCTTGGGTTGACGACCAGGCTACGCAGCGGTCGTCGCAGGGTTACACCTTCAGCCTTGGCTCTGGTTCTGTTTCTTGGCGTTCTACTCGTTCGTCTTCTGTTCTCAGCTCCAGTTGTGAGGCTGAGATCTACGCCACAGCCATGGCTGCACAGGAGTTACGTTGGCTCACCTACCTCGTTCTCCTCCAGTTCTATACGTCGACAACAAGGCCGCCATTGCCTTGTGTCAGGAGCACAGACTGGAGCACAGAACGAAGCACATCGCTCTGCGTTACTTCCTGGCTCGAGAGTTGCAGCAGCGGGGTCAGCTTCGTCTTGCTCACGTGGCCACTCGGGCCAACACTGCTGATATATTCACCAAGGCGCTTCCGTCTGGTGATCATCAGCGCTTTTGTACTTTGTTAGGTCTTGTGCCTACGTTTCCACACTTGCTGTAGACTTTGTTTGTACTGCAATCTCTATATGTATACCTGCTTGCTTGCTCTTGCTAGGTAGTGATCACTGTGCTGTTGTTGTTAAGTATACAGTATATCTCTGCATGTAAACTGGCCTTGTGGCCCTTTGCTTGTGCTCAGAGCAGGGCCCTAGATTCGTTTTGGGACACGCTGATGGGTCAGAGTGCCCCCTCATCTAAACTCTGTCAATCAGAGTTGCATCCGACTTTTGGCTGAAAGTTCAGACAACACAAGAATTTTTTGGCTGAAAGTTCAGAGTTACACTAAGTTTGAAGGCTGCCGGTTTTTTACACTGCGCTTGAATTGAAATAAATCGCTGCCGCGATTGGCTGGAATTGAGCCAGATTACAATTTACAGCATTCCTGGCCCAACGCGACTGTGCGGTGCCGCGCTTGGGAAATGTTTCGTTTCCCTCCCGCCCGTGATTAACGGTGTTAGTGCAAACACGCCGCCAGGCTGGCGGACCCCTGCAGTACCCGTTTCAGAGTGCACCCCCAAAACAAGGCTGAGGCTCAGCCTACACCCCTACAATGTGCCTGAAATTTCAGCCACTACATAAAAAAAAAAAACAAAACAAAACAAAAAAAAAAAAAAAAAGAGGCGACGAAATCGTCTTAGGGTTGCGGAGCATCTTTACTTAAGTACATTTGGGTGGTATCGTTATATAAAACTTAGAATCATGTAACACTTATTGCTGCTCATTCAAATGCATATTTGTAAAACGTCCCGTGCAAGAATCGAAACAGACACCTTCCGATCTCACGTTCGTTCTCAAACCACTACGCAACATGCTACTGTCTTGCGAAGTTGTTTTAAATTTCTGTTGTGTTTTGACGCGATGAAATCACTCACCTCTCTAGGGTTTGTTTTTCCTTTCTCTCCCTCGTCTAACTCATCCAGATCTGTTCCCGCAAGCTACTCCCACTCCCGCTCCACCTAACTCTTCAAGGTCAGAACTAATATCTCAACTATTACCGGTAGTTAATGGTCCAACTATATTTCCCTTAGTGTCGTATCCTACTCTTTGCGTATTGTGTTCGCCGTTTTAAAGTTGTGCAAGTTGTTTAAGATAGGTTCTCAATTTTCAGTTTATGTCGTAATAGTCTCTAGGTAGTCGATAGGCCTGCATTCATTCCCGTTGTTTCATTCACGCCGCTTTTAAGCTCTCGACCTTGCATTTTCTCGTTTTCATTCGAATATTAAGTCAGTTTTCAATGGCTGCAGCCCTTTTTGCTACGTCGTTTTGAAGGGTTGCAGCCCTATTTGACGTAGATCCTAGTAACGACCAAATATACAATCCATCGATCTTGAAACTGATCTACTCCATGTGTGAATTTGAGGTCAATATTATATACTAGTCATTTGTACCCTTTTGCTTGTTTCTATGGTCGTAATGTCGTATTTGTCAGAATATTATGCTCTAGCCTGTAGTGGGGTGCTCTGTAGCGAGTACAACCCTTCTAGGGTTTGCTATTTGTATCCCCATTCTTGCTAGTTCAGTCCTCTTTTGCCTTCATTCTCTCTTGCCTAGCTAGGTCAACCCTAGCTATGGCTCCTCAGTATACCTACTATTACGACATGGTATCAGAGCTTAACGTTCCTGGCCTGTGGGCCCACTTCACTGCTTCCGCTGCTACTGCTACTCCCTGTCCGCCGCGCGCCCCGTGGTGCGCGGCGTCGAAACTAGGGTTTTCAGCCCGCCGTGCGCCCCGAGGCGCGCGGCGGTTTTCTGCCCGCCGTGCGCCCCGAGGCGCGCGGCGGTTCTCTGCCCGCCGTGTGCCCCGAGGCGCGCGACGGGTTCCTGCCCCGTCACTCGGCACGTCGCCCCCGGGAGGCGCTGCGACGGGCGACGGGGACCCGCGCGTCGCCCCCCGTCGCCCGTCGTGGCCTGCACGCGGCCCGTACACCCGGCACGCGGCCCGTACGGGCTGCGCCAGGCCTGCGCGCGGCCCGTACGGGCTGCGCCAGGCCCGCGCGCGGCCCGTACGGGCTGCGCCAGGCCCGCGCGCGGCCCGTACGGGCTGCGCCAGGCCCGCGCGCGGCCCGTACGGGCTGCGCCAGGCACGCGCGCGGCCCGTACGGGCTGCGCCAGGCCCGCGCGCGGCTCGGACCGCCTGCGCGCGGTTCGGGAGGCGGTGCCAGGCCCGTGGGCGGCCCGTTCTTCGCTTCCCCTGTCCTCCCCGCTGTCCCCCGTGCTTCTGAAGGCGCCCCACCCCTCCTTCTGCCCGTTCTCCTGGATTAGGGTTTGGGGTGGGGGGTATGGGGGTGCAGCTTCAGTGTGCCGTTCCCTGCTCCTCCTCCTCCCTCGTCTCCCTCTGCTACAGCTGCCGCTGAGGGGGGTGGTGTGTGGGAGCCTAGGGTTTGGGGTCTAAGGGGGGTACCGTCGGAGTGGAGCTAGGGTTTGAAGCAGGGGGTGTGTGTCGAGGGGTGTGGGACAGTTGGAGGAGGTTGAGCGGAGGCTGCCGTCTTGTCGTCAGCAGCACCTGTAGTCCGGGGCGCTTGTTCCGGTAGCCCAGTCGTAGCCAGCTGCGCCAGTCGCCCGTGGGTCCGTTGCTCGTCTGCCGCTCTTCTTAGCCGCGGAGCCAGTTACTCCTGTAGTCCGGGGCGCTTGTTCCGGTAGCCACTGAGCCAGTTTGACTCCTGTTGCCCGTGTGTCTGCAGCTTCAGCCGACGCCTCTTATCTCCTCTCCACCTACAGTCTCGCCTCCTCCTCCTCACTTGACCCCTTGTGACTGCCTCTAGCTTTGCTCATAATTGTGAACCTTAAACTATTGCTTCTTGCTTGTGCTCAGAATGAGTGGTGACATCGTGATCCACCCTGAGCTTGTACTGCTTTGTTTCCTCTGCTGATTACACCCCACTTTGGCTATGGGGGTGTGTCAGAATATTATGCTCTAGCCTGTAGTGGGGTGCTCTGTAGCGAGTACAACCCTTCTAGGGTTTGCTATTTGTATCCCCATTCTTGCTAGTTCAGTCCTCTTTTGCCTTCATTCTCTCTTGCCTAGCTAGGTCAACCCTAGCTATGGCTCCTCAGTATACCTACTATTACGACAGTATTCTACTTTTTTACTAACGTGTTCGCCGTTTTTAAGCTATGCATGTTGTTAAAGATAGGTTCTAGGCTTTCAGTTAACGTCGTAATAGTCTCTAGGTCGTTGATAAGCCTGATTCCATTCTTGTTTATTCACTTTGCCGTTTTCAAGCTTATTTCGACCTTGCAGTGTGTCGTTTTCATTCAAATAGTGAGTCGGATTTCAAGGCTGCAACTCTTTCTGCTATGTCGTTTTGAAGGGTTGCAGCCCAATGCGATGTAGATGCTAGCAACTATAAATGATACAATCCATTGATCTACTACCTAGGTCATTTTGAAGCCGAAGATGATTGAATTTGATCTACTGCATCCGTTAATATCCTGTTTTTTTGTTTCTGTGATCCTCCACCTAACTGCAGGAAATGCTCAAGCACGTTGTTGTCTCAATTCCTTGTCTTTTTAACGGTGAGAACATGTTGGAAGAAAGAGAGCGAAAGAGAGGGAGAGTACGTAAGAGCAGCGGCAGAGGATATGGCACGGGTATAGGGAGAGAGCGTGCAAGAGAACGAAAAACGAAGTTGCTGTTTTGTTTAAATCTAGGTCAAATTAGAACTTAGTAATTAAGGTCTTTTTCTTCGTATCCTTTCGAATATAGATCTCTTAACTCAATCCTCAATTCCTTCCATTTTTTATAGACTTGATTTTATGTTCTTCATTCTTTCCCCTTTTGTAAGCCCTTTTCTGTACATGCACTTTCATTTCTTTTTTATTCTTCAACCTCACCTTTTTCGTTCTCTCTCTCGCTCCTCCCTCCGCCTTTTTCTCTTGCGTTCCTTCTTCCTTTCTATTATATTCTCTCCTTGTTTCAGTCCTTGTCATTCTTCACCTCATGTTTATCGCATGCTTTCTTCTCTCCCTTGTTTCTTCTATTCTTCTTCGTGCTCGTTTTTTTTCTCGTTATCATAGAATACTTTTTATTCTCCGTTTTTTTCCTGTTTGGTTTGCCATTTCTTTCACTTGATCAATCCGTGTATGTTGTTTCTGTTTGGTTATGATGTCATTCAATTTCTCTGCTTTCTCCCTTCTTCTGCCCCTTCCTTTCCCCGCCTCCCTCTCGCTCCCCCTTTTTATTATATCCTACCCTCCAGAGGCTTTGCTGTACCATTGGGAAGTCAAGACCAATATAGAAACTAGAAGTATATTAGTGTTGACTTGTATGATTGATGGTACAGTATTGCTTTGGTAGGTTTCTTTTGCCTTTTTTAATGACTTGTCTCAGTTTTTGCGCGTGCATATGTGTGCGTCTGTGTGTATGTGTCTTTACGTGTGCGTATGTATGTGTGTGTGCATTCATCCATATGTATATTGCATTGCATTAACAATGCATGTCTGTGTCTTTTAAAAAAATGATCAAACTATCAATTCCGAGAAGGTTCTTTGCCCACTCAGTGAGTGTGTTCACTTGAACTGGATTTGATGGATTTTGATCATTTTTTTAGTTTACACAGATTGTGTTGTTTTATGTAGCAGTTGGATGATTCAGCAACTATGCTATCGACCTCCCACACATGCTAGGCAGGGGATGCGGTAGCATAGGGTCTGGGTCAATTAACTGTTACGCATTTTTATCATGCTATGCATCTATTTCACTAAAGTACCGAATATATCGTAATATTTCACCATGGTAGCACATACATTACATTTATGCATTTTTCATTAAATATATGGTTCATTATATCCATCCATATACTTCATCTATGCATAGTATAATCCGGCATATGCATTACGAGATACACAATCAAACGTTCACGGTGACATCATTTTGACAATATAGATTCAATCAAGGCAAACTAGAAGGAACACACTACGGCACGTGGTAAATTATGGTGGCAAATACGTAGCATTTAGTCACTTAGCTACCATTCGCTAGATATTTTCCGTCGTTTTTATAGAGGACTGAAAAAAAATTGTACATAACGATTGTAATAGGTTGCTCCGCAACCCAAAAAAAAAAAACTCTGAAAAATCAGAGAAGGTACATAAAAAAACTCTTACAGTTCAGACCTGGTACCAAAAAAAAAGTCTGAATGGACGCTGAATCCGCGTAAAAGGTCTGATATCTATGGCACTGGCTCAGAGTGTGTGGTGACGTTGTGATCCACCCTGAGCTTGCTTTGTTTCTCTTGACTGGTCTTGTGACCCCTTGCTCTCCCCCACTTTGCCTATGGGGGTGTGTCAAACATATATATTTATGTTATGATAGTGGGTAGGCTGTAATGGGGTAGATAATGTGGGGTACAACCCCTCCCGTTAGACTTTTTCTCCCTTGTAAAACCTCTCGTCTCGTCACTTTTCCTTAGTCCAACTTTCCAATGCCTAGTCTCTAAGAGTACTCGAATAGAGTACCCGGGTCCGTATTATAGACCCGGGGGTCTACTTGGAGGGGGGTCCTATATACGGGGGATTACGGTATTCTGAATTTTCAGAGAAAACGGAAACCAGAGCTACAAAATCAGCGTAATCAGCGTGTTTTACGCTGATATCTGAGGGCCTGCGGCGGGTCCTATAGCCCAAAAAATGCGGTATTACTACCATACCATGCTGCTTCCTGTCCCGGCAATGGCACGCGAATAATCTTCACACTGGATAATTGTTATGCACGGTTTGAGTCGTAAAAGACTACCCTGCATCTACACAAGCTCAACGGTGCTGTCTGCAGCAGCTGCTGCACTGGCTTCAAGCCTTGACAGCGTACCTTCGTATACAGCTTCAAATGCAGCCACCTGCTGTCGACCCTTGTGTAGCTGGATAATTGTTATGCACGGTTTGAGTCGTACAAGACTACCCTGCATCTACACAAGCTCAACGGTGCTGTCTGCAGCAGCTGCTGCACTGGCTTCAAGCCTTGACAGCGTACCTTCGTATACAGCTTCAAATGCAGCCACCTGCTGTCGACCCTTGTGTAGCAACTCCTCCCACTGCAACTGCTGCGAGTTGCAGTCACTGGCCGTGGAACTCACGACACTACTTAGCGGGTACGGTTGTACGGAAGGCAGGGCCATGGAAAGGAAGGTGGGAAAGGAAGGTCGATGCGCGAGTCCAAGGTTTGCAACAGAAATCGGGAGAGGCAGAAGCGCAAGACGGCTTGAATCAGTGGCAGAGATAGAGGAAGTCTGAGAAAACTCTGGAGAGAGGGCATAGGCAAGGTAGTGCGTAGTATGCGTGGATCTGGTGGAATCCCACTGCGAGTTGAAGATGCAAAGGATAGGTCGGATTGATTTGCTGAACCACCTCTTCATGCACGTGTCTGGAAGTAGGGCCAATTGCCCCCAGTCTCGTTGTAGGCGCGTGCCAGCGTCCTTGAAACCAGATGCTCCGTGACCCTCGGGTTCCGCTTCAGTTCGCAGCTCTGACGCCTGGTGCTTCTGCCTATCGCCAGACTGCAAGGCTTGTCGCAGGTCGTCAAGCTGTGCGGTCACGGCTGCCTCTCGCATGGACGGCTGAAGCGGGGAATTGGAACGTCGGACAAACCAGCCAATGACACATTCGTGAGGCCCAGCCCGGGATCCAGAGGTGGAAGCCACTGTGTTCCTCCGGGCGTCGCCAGCGACTCCAAGCCCCTCGTTCTCCGAAGAGCCCAGAAGAAGCTGCACTCGATCGACGTCCACAGTACCCGTCCCATCGTAGAAGCTTAAGACGCGACCAGCCGACCGAAATCCAGTCACCACCAAACAGAAATCGTTGCGCGAAATCTGCCCATCATCGCCTTGCGCGTCGGAGTAAACAGCTGTGGTGCGCTGCTCCAGGCAGCCGAGAAGAAGTCCATCGGTCTCGCCAGCAGCCAATCCATGGACTAGCGACGCGAGCGTTGCACCGGATAGCACCACGCGCTCCATCCCCACATCTGGGTAGCTAATTTTCGGCGAGTGACTTGAGATGTGAGGGTAATTTGATGCTCCTCTGATCTACTGAAAAGAAACTCCATCATGTGCCCTCGTGTTGCTCGACGCAAAAGGCGTTTAGGGGAAACAAGTCGGTTGGAAAATTTTGAACACTGCATTACACGTGCACGCTTCATCATACACTGTAATAATATATTAAATACAGTCAATAGTGCAAGTAAAGTCAAGACAAAAAAGCAAGCCAGAAAAAAAAAAAAATGTATTAGAGCAGTGAGAATCAGAAGGCTTGATTCGGCACTGAGACACGTGGGCTTGCTCTTCCTTGCAAAGCAGGCAGAGGCCAGTGGTTGCTCATGAACTCCAGATCTGCCTCATCCGTGTCCCCAACACCAACATCCACACACACACCCATGCTCACACCATCACCATCGCCTCCGCCAGCCATCTTACCCACCACCACATGCTCGAGGCTCTTGATGGGCGCTGACCTGTGCTTCTGAAGCCGCCTGCTGCCTACAACCCGAGGACCTGCCCCTACCCTCGCATGCCCACTGCCGCCCCCATTCTCTATATCCCCACTCCCTGCATTTCTGCACTCCGGGTCCTCCCAGTCATCCAACACCCCTGTCGGCCTCTCTCGCGAAACCCTCTGGCATATTCCCCTCCTTCTCATTCGCCGCTCCTGCTCTCTGCCCGTCTGCTCCCTAGCCTCATCACCACTGCCCATGGGAGATCCAAACCCCTCCACTGCCCACCTTGACCCCCTCTCCTCCCCCATCCACTCAGGCTGCTGCACCAACTCTCCCGCACTGTCCATGCCCTGCCCTCTGCTGGCCCACGGGGCACTACTTCTTACCGTGCCTGCCTCCCTCTCACTCCCACTCACTGTCTCCCCCCCCCCTGCCTGCGGCATAGTGCCTGGCGACTGCCCCACGCCCATGGCATCCCTGAAGTCCTCACTTGCCCACCGCCTCACCTTCCTCGCCCTGCCCTGCCTGCCCACGCCTGACTGTGCCACCCCTGATCTTCCACCACCCGCCAACCCCTGCTCCCAAGGGACGGCAGCCAGGGGGGGTCGCATGGGGCTGCGATTGGTTGGGGCAGGGGAGCCGTGGAAGGTGGTTGGGGAGTTGGTGCTGTGCGCGTCACTCTCTGCCACCCGGCGCACGGGCCTGGCAGCGCTGCTCCCACTGCTGCTCCTCAGTATGTTGCTGCGACCAGCACTGCCACTGGCACTCCGTGGCACTGCACCTCTGCTGTGAGCAGGGGAGCATGGGGCCACTGGCACCAGACTGTCAGTGCCTGCATCTGGAGCAGGGGGCCCAGAGCCCTCATACGCAGAGGGTGGCTCGAGTGCTTGCCCGCTGTCGCCCCACGGCTGGCTGTGCAGTGTGCTCTTGTCATCGCTGCGGTCGCGAGTGCAAGGAGCGAGGGGGGCAGTGCTATGATGCATGGCACCACCGCTGCCACCGCTGCAGCTCAGGCAGCTGCAGTTGGGGCGCCGCCCACCGGCGGAATGGGGGCGCTGCAGCATCTGCACTCGCGGCGACGCCTGCAGCATGGGTGCTCCAGCCTCCGCTGTGTGCTCCGGCCACCCTTCAGTGCTCGGCCGCGCACCAACCCGCACACACGCACGGTCTGCAGGCAGCGGGGCAGCGGAGGCAGTGAGCGCGGGGGGAGCGTGAGCGGAGGGGGACGTGGAGGTGGTGGTGAACATGCGCACGCGTTGCTGGAAGGGGTGCACGTGGACCAGCGTGGAGGAGGACGGCAGGCTCACTGCCATGGACCGCGACCGCGCATGCCGCACACATGCTTCCCTGCCATCCCCTCCCCACCCCGCCTTCATCCTGCTGCTGCCGGCACCGCTCCCCGCTGCCGTGTCAACATCACCTGCACCATGCCGGCCCCCACTGCCACTCGCACTGGCATGCGAGAGTGGCGAGCCCTCACCCACCGCATGCACCTCCTCGCTCTCCTCCACATGCGCCTCTTCCTCCTCCTCCTCCTGCTGTGCCTGCAGCTGCCTGCGCTGCTGTCGCCCGTGCCTCACTACCCACCCCGCCTCTCCGCCACTCCCCCACTCCATCCGCAGCACCTGCACATCTCCCCCACCCTGTATTGCCCGCGCACCTTCCCCTCCGCCCTTCCCATCCCTCGCCGCTGCGGACGTTTGCGGGCGGGGCGGCAGGGGAGGCATGGGGGAAGCGCTGACGGCACCACCGCTGGAGGAGGGGCGCGCGCTCGCCCCCTCGCCCTCCGACGCGCCCCTGTGGTGCCACGCGCGATTCACCGGCTTGCCCGCCCGCCTCGCGCCGTTGCTAGTAGCCGCGCCAGCACTGCCCTCCAACGCACCACCCGTAATCCCAATTTTGCCCGCTTTACTCTCCTCGCTACCTTCCCCCTCCCCTTTCGCCTCCTGTGGAAGCAAGCGCTTCTCTAGACCCGCTGCCGACGCCTTTTCCCCATCCCCGCACTCCTCCGCGTCCCTAGCTTGGCACGTGCTACCCCTCGCGCAGCCCGCAGGTCCGAGCCCATCTCAGCAGCGGTCAGCGCATACCCACTCCCGTCCGCATCCGCGCCCGCGTCACCATCGCAGACCGCCCCCACAACCCGCTCTCCCGCCACAATCACAGCTTCCCCGCCCTGCCCTGCACGCGTCACCCCTTCCTCCTCACGGCCTTGGCTATCCGCGCCCGCCGGTGACTCCCCTTCAACCTCCCGCGTCGAATCCTCGCGCGCTCCGCTTTCTTGAGGCGCGACTGTGCCGCGCCTCTCGCTCTTCTCCCAGTCGCCTGTCTCTGCGCCTCCCCCTTGGCTTGCGCCAGCATGCGCGGAATCACCAACCACATTCCGCTCAAGGCTGGCGTTCCGCCCCAACACGCTTCCGCGGCTGCGCGAACTATCCGCCGCAGCATCGTGGGCGCTACTGATGCTGCGGGAGCGGCTCAGTGATGTGAGCGGGGGGAAGGTCCGGTGGGACGGGAAGCAGAAGCGCCCGCCGCCCATAACAAGGTCGCCCAGCGCAGCCGTCGCCGCGTTCGCCGCCGCCACGGCGGGCACAACCCACGCGCTCAGCCCGCCGGTTTCCGCAGCTTCCCACACGTCCCGCGCCTCGCCTGGACCAGGCGCCGGCTCTCCGCCCTCCCCTCCCACCCTCCTTTCCGCGTCACGTTGCCCCCCGCGGTGCTGCTGCCCCACCAGCGAGTCTGGCTGCCGGCGGCGCTTGCGGCGGATCGAAGACAGCAAGCGGGAGAGCCGGCTCCGACCGCGCTCAGCGGCGAGCCCGTCGGCGCATTTCCCGGATCCGGCTCCGGCAGTGCCGCTACGCCTGGCGTCCGCATGAGGCGCAGGGCAACGCGAGTCGACAGCGCCGTTGTCATCCGGGGTCTCCGAGCTGCTGCCATCGAATTTGCGGATACCGTTTACTCCAACGCTGTCAGTCTTGTATGAGTGGGCACATGCGGTGTTGGGATCTTCGCGGTCATGTGCATGCGACGAGGAATCGCACACTGCAACGCCTGCATCCAATGACGTCACCCCTCGCTGCGGTTTACCGTGATTTCCCGCGCATTCTCGGTCCGCAGGCCCGGCGGAGAAGCAGCAGGCCAAGACGGCAGTGGGTGCGAAGGACCAGCGACGAGCGGGCGGGTCGAGGGATGACGCTGGCATGGCGGCGGTCATTGCGGTGGGGAAGGCGAGACAAGTCCGCGCAGATTGTCGGCTGGCGGCGAAATATGGCAATGGATGTCGCGCGGGGAGGGCAATAAGTGAATGGTGCTGGAGGAGTCGAAGCAAGTGGGTTAGGTATTGCAACACCACAGCAGATGGTGAATTGGTGGTGTCGTTTGTGTGCGCTCCACTTCGTCTGGCTTGCGCACCCCACACCACCTCTACAACCGCGCACACCACCTTTCCCTTGCGTGGCAGGGGGACGGGGAAGGCGCAGAGGACAAATTGGGTGGAGGGAAAAAGGGCAGCGCGGAAAGGCGGAGATGGATGGACGGGAAGGCTCGGAACGACATGTGCGGGGGGAACCAAGAGATCCGCACGTTGCGTTGCGAATGTTGTCGTAGCTCGCAGGCGTGACAGCACGTCCACATCGGGTAACCCGCACCCAAGTTCCACATCGCTCGACACACTTCCCAGCAGACTGACTCGGTTGCAGTTTTGAAGTGTACTCTCATCAGGAGCTTACAGGCCCCAGCACAATCCAAAAGAAACGATTTAAAAGTCTGACCAACTTAACAGAGTAGCACTTGTTGAGCAAGTCTTCCGTCCGTGATGCGCCTCACTAGCAGAGGGCAATGCAAGGTACCCGTTAATATTGTGTAGCAAATTCACAAGGTCCCGTGTTTAGCTTTGGCTGGTCTCACACGCGGGGTCACCAAGAGTTCTGCGATTGCTGCACCAGAGCTTGCACTGCGGCCCGATCTGGGAGGCTTGGCATGGCTCCCTTCTTTTGTACACACAGTGATGCAGCACAGGCTGCAAGGGCCAAGCACAGGAGCCATGAATCAGACCAAGGACAGAATCGCAACCTAGAACACAGGGACAACCCAGATGATTCAAATAGATGTGCTGAAAGATAATGCCTTACCCTACCTACACCTTCCCTCCCCCCTCTCCCCCCACAACCCGACCACCCCTCAATGGACTCACAGGCGAATAGCAGCGCATCAGCATCAGAGGAGCCAGAGAGCAGTGCGACGGCATATGCAGCGGTGAAGGTATCGCCGGCCCCTGTGGTGTCCACCACTGTGCGCGCCGGCACCACTGGCTGCCGCAGCTGCCACACATGACGCCCCGAGCCATCCGTGCCCGTGGTGAGAGTGGCAGAGAGGGGCGAGGAGGAGGAGGCAGGTGCAAGAGGGGAGGAGGAGACGAGCAGGGAGCCACTGCTGCCCAGCTTCACCAGCACCTTGGGCACTCCCTGGTACACGTTTGAGGAGCGTTTGACAGAGCAGGAAGCAGCAGTGGGGCGCACAAGTGAGTACAGCACGGACGATATTAGCTCCATTGGCACGCCAGTGAAGGAATTAGCAGAAAGGCTTCCTCTGCTAACCCGTGACAGCGTGCCATCCAAGCATTCGTGCGCCGCACCTTGGCCAGCAGGGTGAGAGCAGCCCTCTCAGCGTCGGGGATGGAGGAGACGGGCAGGCCTGTGAGGCGAGAGAGCTCCGTCTCGTTGGGGCTCATCACTGCCACGCGCCGCACCATGGCGTCTGGTACAGGCCCGTCCATGCCACCCATGTCCAGCACCACCGGCACTCCTGCTGCGCCTGCCAGCTGCATTCGGAACAGGGAGAGCGAGCGATGGGGGCGAGGACACACACATCACTCACGGACAGCGACTGAGTCTCAGGCAAGACACGATGCTGTGCCACTGGAACAAGCTCCATTCCCACCTTTCCGTGCGTACCACTGTATTCTCACTCCTGCCCCTTGACACGCGCAGCCACTCCCACGCACCTCTGCAGCTTCAGCATTGACGTCATCCGGCAGCTCCCTCTGCAGCAGCACCATGCCCGCCCCGCGGATCGCCTCCCTCGCCTGCTCGCTGAAGAACGACTCCCGCCGCCCCCCACCCCTGCCCTCCACGCGCCTCTTGCTCCACGCCATGTTCGCCCCGCCCACAATGATGATGGCGTTGCTGCCATCCGCCTGCAGCATCACTATCGCCTGCCCTGTTGCCACACTGCCATCGCCACCGCCCCCTGCCATGTTAGCAGCAGAAGCAGCGGCGGCGGCCGCCCCCCTTGCAGCAGCCTCGCTCTGTCCGTCTGCTGCTGCCGCTGCCTCTGCGGCGGCCCGTGCTGCCGCCGACGCCGCTCTTTGTGCTGCAGCTGCTGCCTCTGCCTCCGCCTGTGCGGTGGCTGCAGCGGCACTCGCAGCCCCTGTGCGGAAGTTACCGCCACCAGCAGCCTGCGCCTCGCGGCTCGCCGTCGCGGCAGCCTGCTGTGCTCGTTGCGCCGCCGCATGCGCCTGGCTCAGGGCCGCCTCTGCCTCCGCCTTGGCGGCGTTCGCGGCCACCACGCTGGGGTGCGCGGACGTCATGGCGGCGGAGGAAGAGGCGGGCGCGGGAGCGCCTAGCGTGACCAGGTGGTCCACGTGCACGCCCGTGCCTGCCAGCGCTGCCGACAGCATCGCGCCGTTGGCGTCGCTGCCCACCTGTCAGCCGCACGCGCCGAGGCACGCGGGCGGCGAGCAAGCAAAGAGCGAGTAAGACAGGGAGAGGTGGGGACGGAATGAGCCCTGAAACAGAGTAAGCGAGAGCGAAACCGGTGGTAGCAGCACGCGAATGCGTGTGGCACCTAGTGTGCGCGCACCTGTCCGATGAGGTACGTGGGATGTCCCAGGCGGGCGGCCGCGGCGGCCTGGTTGGCGCCCTTGCCGCCTGGCAGCGTGCAGCCCGAGGTGGCGCTCACCGTCTCGCCCGCCACCGGCATGCGCGCCACCTCCACGTACACGTCCGCGTTCGCCGACCCCACCACCACCAGCGCCTTCCCCGCCGTCAACGGCGCTGCTCGCGCAGACTTCATTGCGGCGATTGGTGAGGAAATCGAATTAGGTCTGCGTGGCGCTGATGGGTGCGGCGAGCACGAACGGAACGGGAACAATGGGGACGCAAAGCGCGAGCGAAGATGGGAATCGCGAATGCGCACACGAGACGACGCGACGGACCACCGAAACTCGGCGGACAAGTGCAGGGTGGGGGTAACGCGCAGCGGCGAGACGGCAACGACTGCTTCCATGCACAGACGGCCGCACGGAGGGATGAGTGTGCGGACACAGATCTGGCAAAAAACCACTCATAAATCAGGTTCCTGTGGTTGCGGGCGGAAGGCGCATACCTAACCCGTGAATTGCGCGTGACAATGACCGATGTGGATGGTGCTATTGCTGAAGGGGTATTTACTTGTTTTGTTGGTGCTTTATCAATGTTTGGTCCCCGAGATCAGATTGACTTCAACCCCACGCCCATTCGCTCCCCCGAGGACTTCTGTTCAGCGAATCCCCAATGCAGCCGAACCAATCGCCCCGCCGCCGCCCGTGTTAGGAAATCGAGGCGATTCACGCAAGAGAACAATCGAGTCGATTGGGGATTACGCGTGAAGCGCCTATCCAGAACACACTCTTTAGTTTCGCCGCAGCAAGGACTGACAGCATCATGGCATGACGGCATGAGCCGTGAGCAATGCGCCACTTTCAACAATTCTATGTCCGCAGCGCGTGACACGGGAATCTGAGGCGGGAAGCAGAGAAGCGAGAGTACGTCGCACGCGCGCGAACGAGCTGCACGGGCTGGCCGCGGAGAGGCGGAGAGGCGGAGAGGTAGGGCTTGTGTGGAGACGCTACGCGAGCTGGTGGGCGGAGCCAGCAAGGCGTTGAGCGCAGTGAGTGGTGCACGCGGCGTGCCGTGCGAGCCAGCCATAGGAGCGCGCACGCCGTGTTCTTAGCGACATGCAGTCATGGCGGTCGCCGTGTTCTTAGCGACATGCAGTCATGGCGGTCGCCGTGTGCTTAGCGACATGGAGTCATGGCGGTCGCCGTGTGCTTAGCGACATGCAGTCATGGCGGTCGCCGTGTGCTTAGCGACATGCAGTCATGGCGGTCGCCGTGTGCTTAGCGACATGCAGTCATGGCGGTCGCCGTGTGCTTAGCAACATGCAGTCATGGCGGTCGCCGTGTGCTTAGCGACATGCAGTCATGGCGGTCGCCGTGTGCTTAGCGACATGCAGTCATGGCGGTCGCCGTGTGCTTAGCGACATGCAGTCATGGCGGTCGCCGTGTGCTTAGCGACATGCAGTCATGGCGGTCGCCGTGTGCTTAGCGACATGCAGTCATGGCGGTCGCCGTGTTCTTAGCGACATGCAGTCATGGCGGTCGCCGTGTGCTTAGCGACATGCAGTCATGGCGGTCGCCGTGCTGATGCCGGGGACGGCGCGACTGCTCTGCTGCTGCTGCTGCTTGTGGATGTCCCGTGGCAGGCGAGAGGGCCCCAGCAGGGCGCGCGAGTAGCGAGGAAGCAGAAGAACCCACGGCGGCAGCTGCAGCACCACCAGCACCCGCATCGCCGTTTCCAGAAGCAGCAGCAGCAGCAACTGCAGCATGTGGGGCAGCACGGGGAGCGGTGGGTTTGCGGGTGCTGCGACGTGTGTGCCCCGGCATAGCACCCCTCGGCCATGTGCCACGCCACCCACTGCTCCACAGGGGGCACACACACCCACGCCCACAGGCGTTGCACAGCGTGGCGCACGATGGGGCGAAGGGGAGGAGCGAGCAGGAGTAGCGGGTGGAGACGAGGTAGGGGGAGGATGTGTGGAGGCATGCGAGGGCGAGTGTGAATGGATTGGCATTGTGGCAGGGTAACGTGCAGCCAGCTGTGCCTGCCATGCGAGCTTTCCCCTGTGCAGCTCAGCGCATCAACTTGCAATGGGCAGATGAGAGCAGCTCTCGTGATGACCAGAACGAGCAACGTGTTACGGATTCGCAGGAGATGAGATTCATGAATTCCGCCAGCACTCTCTCAGCTCCACCTGAACGAGCTTCTGCTCTCCTTCCCCCTCTGCATGCGTCCACCAGGTACTCACACGTGCTGTTGTGCTGCGCCACTTGTCGCGCTCTGCTGCCCTGCCCCAGGGCGCAGGCGGGCGTGGATCAGCGGGCTTGGCAGCGAGGCAGGGGCAGCTGGGAGGGGCAGTGCGGGCATGCATGGGGGCGCCATGAGGGATGAGCGCACTCCCCATGGAAACGTGCTGGCAGCGGGAATCAGACAGGTGAGGCCTTATGGTGGGTGAGTAGGTCGCTCTGCCATGCATTCATGAAACATCTGCGTTCTCTTCTCTCTCATTTTCCCCCTCACGTGTCACCTTCCTATGTGCTGTGCATTAACCTTGTCCCCCTGCCGTGCTGCCCCTCCACGCCTCTGCGTGCCTGTGGCGTGCGTGCATGGCAGGCTGCCCTTGATGTCGCCTCACAGTGAGCTGCAATGGGCCACAGCGCAGCCATGCCTGCCAGGCCTGCAGCTCAACCACATGGCCACCCATTCCAACTGAGATGGGAGTTGAAGTGTGCACAACAGGCTATTTATTGTATGACATGTTGTCCAAGCCAACACTGCACGGATACACATTATCAAGATTCAGCCTCAGCTACAACGATACCAGCCCTTCTCATGGGACTGCTGTGGGGCCAGTTGGTGGAGAGGTACCGTATGCAGAGGCTGTGAGCAAGGAAAAGGGCAGCCGCAGCTTAGGCACTGCTAGGCAGGCAAACCACCGTGTATATGAATTAAGTGTTAGGTGGAGGCATCCTATCGTAGGTGCAGCTTGGTGTACAAACAATGCACATGATTTTCACAGCTGCATGCCATTCCTTGCACAACGACACATCTGTGCTCCACTGGTCGCGCCAGTGGGTCAATGATTGGAAGCAGTGGGGTCAGCGGGAGGAGGCGGGTGTGTGTGAGGGGCGGTGGGAGGCGGTTGAAAGAAGGGCAGCACAACAGAGGCGAGTTGGTCCTCCTCGATGGGCTTGGTCATGTACCCATCCATGCCCACCACTGCACACCGCTCCCGCGTGCCCCCACCAATGTCCGCCGTCAGGGCAAACAGCAGCAGGCGCTGCCTCCGCACAGGGCGACAGGGGGGCGTGCAGGGCGATGCGGGAGGCGGGCAAGGGGAGGAGGGCGAGGGAGGAGCGGCAGAGCCGCGCTGTGCTGTGCCTGCTGCTGGCAGTGGCGATGGCATCCCTGGGGATGGTGGCGCTTGCGTGTGAGAATCAGCATGAGAGAGCGGCGTGGCACGCACAAGGGGCACACTCTCCTGTGCGCTTGCAGCAGTGGGCAGCGGTGCAGTGCAGGCAGTAGCTTGAGCGGCCTCCAAGTTGCGAATGGCCTTGGTGGCCTGGAACCCGTTCATGCCAGGCATCTACGGTGAGAGGGATGGGGGGGGAGGCAAGGCACGCACGGCCGCAAGGCGCAAGTGGCGTTTGGAAGGGAGCAGCACGGTGACAGCTAGAGTCACGAGCATCAGTGAACAGGGATGTGGCATGTGACAGGGAGCAGATGATATGAGGCATGCGCCGTGTGTCATGCATCATGGGGCACTGGGCATAAAGCTTGAGGCATAAGGCAGCATGAGGCATCGGGCATGGGGCATGGAGCATGGGGCATGGGGCATGGGGCATGGGGCATGGGGCATGGGGCATGGGGCATGGGGCATGGGGCATGGGGCATGGGGCATGGGGCATGGGGCATGGGGCATGGGGCATGGGGCATGGGGCATGGGGCATGGGGCATGGGGCATGGGGCATGGGGCATGGAGCAGGGGCAGGGGGCATGTGAGTGCACCTGCACGTCCATGAAGACGCCCACGAAGTCATGTGGCTGCTGCAGGCGCTGCAGCGCCTGTGCGCCCCCCTCCACTGCCTCCACATGCACTCCGTAGCGCTGCAGCATCTTGCTGATCACCTTGCGGTTCACCATGTTGTCGTCCACCTGCCATAAGCATAGCCCGCCCCACACACCCCACACATGCACGCAGTGAGGGACGGCGCAGGGGAGAGGGTATTGTGCTGCAGACATGCATGGAGGGCCCGTGCAGGAGCACATGAGGAGGACAGGGAGATGAGGCAGTGGAGCAACAGGCATGGTGTGCAGGTTGCAGCATGGTGTGGGGCAGCATGCGTGCATGGAATGGAGCACGTGAGGCACTGACCACGAGGAACTTGGACCCTTCCAGAGCACTGCACAGCCGTGCAGCCGCAGCACTCTTGTGCCGCACACTGCTCATCACACCGCCACCCCCCACCTCTGCTCCTCCTCTTGTCGCCCCCGCTGGCCCCCGGGGGCGTGCATCCTCCGCTGGCACTGCTGCACCACGCTCACCCGCCACACCCCCCGCCATCCCACCACGCCCCTCACGTGCTGGCCGTGCACTCGCCTCCCCACCCCCACCACCGCCCTCCCTTGCATGTGCCTGCTCCGCCCCTTGCCTGTCTGCTCCAGGTGCGCCTCTGCCCGCCCCACACAGTGCCGCCAGGGCACTGGTGCTGCTGCTGCGGTGCTGCATGCCTGAGCGGCCTGCCAGTGGGACGCAGCACCCAGGCACGGCCGGTGATGAGCCCACGGACCCTCCCAGCGCCAGCAGAGGAGCCTCCTCGCCGCCCTCACTCTCCTCGCACGCCCCTGCCCGTCCCCCTCCATGCAGCCCAGCACGTGCAGCAGGAGAGTGTGTGAGAAACAGAGATGAGGGCGTGTGCAGGGCGGGGGCAGGTTGGGCGGACAGGGTATGGGCAGCAGGTGCGGCGTCCACCCCCAGGGCCTCGCCCAGGCAGCCAGCGAGGGCGGCGTGGCGGATGGGCTTGATGAGCACAGCGGCCACGTCATGGCGCTGCTTCAGCCCGCCTGCCTGCCGCGCATCACGCAGCACCACGATCGCCCGCCACCTCTCCGGCAACCCAAACCACCGCGCTTGCTCCGCCCCCCCTGCCATGCTGCCGTTCGTGGCGCCCCCAGTGTGTGGCGTGGCAGCAGAGAGAGCACGGTGGTGGGAGCGGCGGTACTGCTGCACGACCCACCCCGCCGCTGCCTCCACGCGGTGGCGCCACCCCCTGGCCAGCCCGCCCCTGTCCGCCAGCCACTCCTGCTCCACCACCACCACCATGCCCCGCGCTGCCCACACCGCCTCCCATGACCCCACACTCCCACCTGCACCACCACCCGCACTCACACCTTCCGTACCAGCACTCGCACTGCCAGGGGCAGTTACAGGCGTGTCCCTTCCATTCTCTGCTGACGCGTCTCCCTGCAGGCCGGCAGCGGTACGCGCACCGCCATGAGACCCCTCTTCCCCTCCGTGCCCTGTTTCCCGCTGCACCGCGTGGCACATGCAGGCATGGCCATGAGCATGAGCATCAGCATGCAGCACGGTGACTCCCAGGCGAGCGAGGTACGTGTGCATGACAGCACGGCGCACGGGCCAGTCGTCCAGCACCACCGCTGCCACTCCTGCATATGGGCCTGACAGCACTGCCGGGCACCAACACACATGCTGCCCTGCCCCCACCCCCGCTGCTGCTGCTGGAGATGCTGGTGCTGCTGCGGCAGTCCGTGTGGAGGGAGGTGCCTCGTGCACTGGCAGTGGGGAGCACACGGAGGGTGGCGTTGGTGGAGGCATGACGTGGAGGGGCGGAGGGCAGAGAGAAGGCGAGGGGGAGCAGCTGATGCCAAGAGAGGCAGCGGCTGCACCCTGGAATAGCGCGTCCTGGTGTTGCAGCGTGGGCGGGGAGAGCGGAGGAGCCGTGAACACACAGTCACTCGAGTTGATACTAGATACCCCTCGCCCTGCCCTGCCACCCACTGTTGCCCCCGCACTCCCACGAGCAGCAGTGGGTTTGGGGGCATGGAAGGGCACGGTGAAGTCGAAGTAGAAGGTGGTGCCGATGCCAGGGCGGCTCACGAAGCTGAGCTTGCCGCCCATGAGGTGCACCAGGTGCCGGGAGATGGTGAGCCCGATGCCCGTGCCGCCATGCGTGCGCGTGCTGCTGGCGTCCGCCTGCACAAAGCGCTTGAAGATGCTCTTCTGCGCACTCAGGGGAATGCCCTCGCCCGTGTCCTGCCATGCCATCCGCACAAGGGGGGGGGGGGGGACGTGGCCAGGGAGGGCACAGGGCGAGACGGCATGGGTGCACACACACATGGGACAACTAGGTCAGGCACACCACATATGCAAAGCAGTGCGGGTAAGAGTATGGGCGGGCATGGGCATGACATGGCATGGCATGGCATGGCATGGGATGGCACGGCAAAAGGAGCATGTGAGTGGGCGCATGTACCTCCACGGACACCACCAGTCGCACCATCCCAGATGATGCTGTCACCCCCTGCCCTCCCGCCCCTGCTCCACCCGCACCCTGCTCCAATGCTCCACCGGACGCCATGGCTTGCTGCTGCATGCGCACATGCGCCCAGCTGTTGCAGCTCTCCACCGCCTCATACCCACTCAACGTCTCATAGCACCTCCTCTCTCTCTCCCTCTCCTTCTCCCTCTCCTTCTCCCTCTCCATGCTACCCCTGCCCTCCTCCCCGCACATGGAAGCACTGTCATCATCCCTACTGCTGGACCACCCACCGCCCTCCACGCCCTCCTCGCCCTCTCCATCCTCGCGCAGCAGCCGATCGCCCCCCAGCGTCCCTGACCCCAAGTAGGCGCGCTGCAGGCGGCCGGGGCCAGCGCCGGGGCGTGAGAGCGCGGGGCGCATGAGGGCGGACGGGGACACAACGCGCCACGCCGACGACCCATGGGGGCCGCCGGTGCGCTGCAGCGGGGCATGGGCGGTGGTGGTGGAGGTGGTGGTGCGCGAGTGCAGCAGCAGCACGCGGCGCAGGTCCTCGTCTGAGCGCACGGCACGCACACAGATGAAGATGTGCCCGCGCGCCGTGTACTTGCAGCTGTTGGACAGCAGGTTCATCAACACCTGCCCGCGCAGCCGTGAGCGGCAGGGGGGAGAGGAGAGAACACACGAGGGATGCATGGGGGAGGGGGAGTGAGGCAGGAGGCAAGGGGTAGGGAAGCAGGTAGATTTTTTGGCAGGTAGGTCTATCGGCTGGTAGGTCTATTGGCTGGTAGGTCTATTGGCTGGTAGGTCTATTGGCAGGTAGGTCTATTGGCTGGTAGGTCTATTGGCTGGTAGGTCTATTGGCAGGTAGGTCTATTGGCTGGTAGGTCTATTGGCAGGTAGGTCTATTGGCTGGTAGGTCTATTGGCAGGTAGGTCTATTGGCTGGTAGGTCTATTGGCTGGTAGGTCTATTGGCTGGTAGGTCTATTGGCTGGTAGGTCTATTGGCTGGTAGGTCTATTGGCAGGTAGGTCTATTGGCAGGTAGGTCTATTGGCTGGTAGGTCTATTGGCTGGTAGGTCTATTGGCAGGTAGGTCTATTGGCTGGTAGGTCTATTGGCTGGTAGGTCTATTGGCTGGTAGGTCTATTGGCTGGTAGGTCTATTGGCTGGTAGGTCTATTGGCAGGTAGGTCTATTGGCAGGTAGGTCTATTGGCTGGTAGGTCTATTGGCTGGTAGGTCTATTGGCAGGTAGGTCTATTGGCTGGTAGGTCTATTGGCTGGTAGGTCTATTGGCAGGTAGGTCTATTGGCTGAGAAGACTGGAAGCTTGTCTGTGCAATGATAGCGCATGGCGCATCCAGCTTCCACTAAATTCCCCCCTGGCACACCATTTCCCACGCGTGCATGCCCCTCATTCTCTCTCCCTGTCCACCCACCTGGCGCAGGCGCAGTGAATCACCGAAGATGAGGGAGGGCACGGCGGGGTCAACGTAGGCAGCGACCTCAACATGGGGGTTGGCGCGGATGCGGTCCACGAACATGCTGAGCACGTCGTCCACCACGTCACTGCGCACGTCCATCGCCGCACTCTCCAACACCATGCGCTTCGCCTGCACGGGCCCCCAACCAGCACGGCACAACACGCGCAGCACAAGGGAGAGAGGCGTGGGCGGAGAGGAGAGGAGAAGTGGAAACAGGTAGTGAGAGGAAAGGAGGGAGCGAGTGGGAGAGGCAGAGCAAGACTGGATGGTGGAGACGACAACGCGTGAATGGCATGGCATGGCATGGCATGGCATGGCATGGCATGGCATGGCATGGCATGGCATGGCATGGCATGGCAATGCATGTTGAGGCGGGTGACCTCGATCTTGGAGAGGTCAAGGATGTCGTTGATGAGGTCCACGAGCGCCCTGCCACTGGTGCGCGCTGTGTCCACGTAGTCCAGCTGCACCGCACTCAATGGCGTCTCCAACAGCAGATTCATCATGCCTGCCACCCACGCATGCATGCCCCATGTGCAGCGCGCGCAAGAGCAGGAGAGGGGGAGAGAGCGATGCAGAGGCATGGGGGTCGAGAAGAAGAAAGGAGAAGAGAGAGATGTTTACGCGTGGACGTGTGTGATGTGTGTGACACGTGCAGTATCAAGCACAGCAGAGCGCACGGGCAAAGCGGTGCAGACAGCAGAGGGGCAGGCGCGGGGGAGAGTGAAACGTGTGGGCTGCATGCAGCGGCACACACCGATGACGCCGTTGAGGGGCGTGCGCAGCTCGTGGCTCATGGTGGCGAGGAAGGTGCCCTTGGCGCGGTTGCCCATCTCCGCCAGCACCTTGGCGCGCTTCATGCGGTCCTTGAGCAGCCCCATGCGCCGCAGGTTGCGCCGCGCCACACTCAGATGCCGCTGTGCCACACACAGCAGGTACGCTGCCCCCGCCACCACCACCAGCACCAGCACCATCCACACCACTGGCAGCACCGGCACCGGCACACTCGCATACCTGATGGTGGAGGTGTGGGGGGAAGGGGAATGGCATGGTGGCACTGGCATGGGCATGGCTGGTCAAGTGGAATGATCCATGAGGGAGACAGACAGAGAGGGAGCGGGTGAGGGAGAAACTAAACCAAGGGAAGAATGTGGGGCGAGGGGTGGTGGGATGAGCGCACCTGCACCGGAGCTCGTACTGCCTGAACTGGTCTCCGAAGTCAATGCTGTTGACGCGTGCGAAGGGCCCCTCCGCCACGTGGTCTTGGGGGTTGTAGGCCTGGCGCGAGGCGTCCAGCACCAGCTGTGGTGCACTGCCGTCCGTGACGTCCACTATCTGCAACACCATGTCCGCCGCTGGTGATGCCGCCTGCTCCCACCCATGCACACCCATACATGCACAGCAATGCACACCCATGCACACTCATGCACACCCATGCACACCCATGCACACCCATGCACACCCATGCACACCCATGCACACCCATGCACACCCATATGCAGAGCACAATGGAGACGGCAGGGAGAGAATGAGCAGGGAGTCCCCTACCAACCTGCCGTCCCCTTGCCCCTTCCCCTTGCCCCTTGCCCCTTCCCCTTCCCCCTTGCCCCTTGCCCCTTGCCCCTTGCCCCTTGCCCCTTGCCCCTTGCCCCTTGCCCCTTGCCCCTTGCCCCTTGCCCCTTGCCCCTTGCCCCTTGCCCCTTGCCCCTTGCCCCTTGCCCTCCCCCCACCTTGATGATGTCCTTCCACAGCCCGTCCACGTCCATCTCCGCCACCATGAAGCCCCCCAGGTCGCCCTCCCCCACGCCCGCGCCCAGCCCCGCACCCGCCCCCGCCGCGCCCTCGTCGCCGTCATGCCCCGCGGGTGCAGCAGGCGGGTACGCGCGGGCGGAGCGGAACACGGGCAGCACCTTGAACACGTGCGCGTCGGAGGAGGCGGCGGGGGAGAAGTGCACGGCGGTGGGTGCGTGCATGGCGGCCAGGATGGGCGACACCACTGCGCGCAGCTGCTGCCGCGCTCGCCACACCGTGGCGTTCAACTGGTCCACTGCGCGTGGGGGGTTGAGGGGCACATGGGGGAGGTGGCCCACGCATGAACGCGGTAGGCAGAGGACAGAGGACTGCGGCAGGAGAGTGCGTGGGTAGCAGAGCAGGGGGTGGAGGGGGGCGGTGCAGGGGGTAGAGGGGGGCGGAGCAGGTGGTGATTCACATTGGTAGAGGTCGAGGCCGCGGTGTGGCGCATGGGCGAGCTCCTCAAACACTATCGGCGCATACTCCTGCCGCTCCTCCTCACACTCCCAGCCCTCGTCCCTGCTCCCACCCCACGCACAGCCACACACGTTGGTGGAGGGGTTGCGGGTGGGGGAGTGAGAGATAGGGCGTGAGTGGAGGATAGGAATGCTGGTGGCATGGCATGGCATGGCATGGCATGGCCGGCGGGTTGTCCATGTGGAGAGTGCGAAAGAGCATGGTGAGAGGGTACCAAGGCTGTGGCAGCGGTGAGAGTAAAGGCAGAGGCAGCCCAAGTAACGAGATGTAGAGCATGCAACAGTACGCATGCATGCGTGCGTGCGTGGATGGGGGCATGGGGGCATGGAGGCGAGCTGACATGATGCAGGGCGCGGTGGCGTTGTTGAGGGTCTCCCAGGCGGGGCGCAGGGCGGGCGAGACACGCAGGGCGAAGGCAACGTTGTGGAAGAGATGCAGCGACAGCTGTGACTCACGCATGATGTCCGCAAACATGCTCTGCCATGTGCACGCATGGCCACGCAGGGGTGGCGAGGGGGGGTTAGAGAACATGAATGAGTGCGCTTGGGGCGACAGGGTGCAGGCAATGGGGAGGAGGGCAGCGCGGCCAAGTGAAGGCAGGGCATCATGAGCGTGTGAGAGGAGAGGGGGAGGGGGCGGTGAGGGGAGGGGCACCTGGTTGAGCACGGGTGGGTTGGAGCGGAAGTAGAGGATGGACAGCAGCGCCGACAGCACACGCGCCTGTAGGGCACGGGGGCACCACGCACGGTTAGTAATGCCCACGTGCAATGCACCACGCACGGTTAGTAATGCCCACGTGCAATGCACCACGCATGGTGTGCGCGCAGGTGCGTGGGCGGCAGGGCTTGCACCTGTTTGGCGGAGTCTTGCAGCCGCTCGTTGAGCAGCGCCGCCCACGTGTCACACAGCGTCGTCAACACGTCCTGCCACGCGCACAGTGCGACGGGGGGAGGGGGGGAGAGAGGACGCGCAGAGGGCGAAGAGGAGACGCAATAGGAGCGGCAAGAGGTCAGCGTTGCAGCATTGGCAAAGCACCACAACCCACCTCATCCTCACTTCCCCTGCATTCTCGCGCACCCCGCGACTAGTGCCTCGTGCCGCGTGCCTAGTGCCTAACGCCTAGTGCGGACGCCAATAGGTGTTGCGATAGCGCGGGGGGGCGGGCGGCGCACCATGCTGCTGCGCTGGTAGCTCCTGAACGTCGCCCAGAACACCACGGCGGCCGCCGCCAGCCCCGCCAGCATGACGGCGGCGAAGATGGACAGCTGGCAGCGCCGCGACCCCCAGTCCACGCTGCGCGCCCACGCCACCGCTCCGCGCCCCGCCTTTCCCTTCCCCGCCTCGCCCGCCCCCGTGCCCGCTCCACGCGTGCTCCGCTTCGCGTCCTCGGCCTCCGCGTTCCCTGCGGATGAGTCAGAGGCGCGCGAGTCGGCGGGGGGAAGGGGAGCGGGGCGAGCGGGGGAGGGTGGGAGGAGGGGCCAGCAGCAGCAGAGTTGGTCGTGGCAGTCGGTGGTAGCGTCGAGCCCGTCGTCCGTGCACCCCGCGTCGCTCATGCGCTCCTCCTGCTCCTCTTCCTCCTCCATATCATCCGCCACTACCTCATACGGTGCTGATGTAATCATCTCGTCCGGCTGCTGGCACGGCGGCGACGCGGGGAGCGCGGACGGGCGGGCGGAGGGCCAGGCGGGGGAACTGGCGGACGCGGACGACGCGGAGGACGCAGGCGTGGCGGGGCGCGCATTGATCCCCTGCCAGGTTCGCTCGTCGGGCTGCAGCGGCTCGCGGTTTTGGGGCCGCTTTGCAACGAACCAGTCGTAAGGAAAGGCGCTGCGTCGCGGCTGTGCCTCGGCACTCGCTCCCTCACCGCTGTCCGCGCGCCGGCCTGCCTCCACATCATCCCACGACCCCTCCTCCGGCCCCCACGTGCGTTTGTCGTCACCCGCGCTTGCTGGCGTGCCACCCTTACAATCCGCTGCGACACCGTTCTGCTCACTGGTTCCGTGCACCATGCGCGCAATGCGCTTCCGCCACGACCCGTTCCGCGGGTCGTTAACTTCCGACCCTGTCTGGCGCGCGCTGCTTGTCCCGTTACAGGACGCGCTGCGCTCGCCATCCCCCAGCCCCGCGTCGCACTGATGCAGCCCGCTGTCCACGCGGCTGGCGTGCTGCGCTGCGCCAACACAGGGCAAATGGGCTCCATTGGGCGACGCGAGGCTCCGCGCGTCCATGCGCGCATACCCGGCGCCGCGGTCAGCTCCCCTGGGCAGGCAGCCGCAGGCAGCTTCGGGGAGTTGCCCGCCACTGCTGTCGCCCGCTTGCTCTTGGTACAAGCCATTCGACGCTGCCATGCACGCCGTCGCACTCACCCAACTACGGTGCAAGCGTGTTATCTACCTAACGAACTGCTAGACGGTTGCCATCATACTCCTAAGTTGTCACTCATGCCATTATCCAGAAGAGGAAGTCAAGAGAACCGTCTGGACATGGGTTTTCCTGGACTGAATGTGCAACAGTACCGTAGCGCATAACGACCAGACTGAACATGTTCTGTGCAAGGACCAGTGTGATAAGTTCCATTCGGCTGCTGTTGCGTTTTTTTGTTCCTCTATATACACAGAATGCCCTTTCTCAGTCGTTATTTTCACATACATGCTCTTTCATTTCTCTATAGATTTTCCCAACGGCAAAAAGGGTATCTACATTAGATAGGTGCAATTGCCCACCCAACTTCGCATTATTTCGGTTGGTTTATGTGCATTTCTACGCGAAACTCTGCTTACTTTTCTCGTTTATATTGGGCTGTGATATTATGTGCCGGGCGCAGGGACGTGACCCTAATGGCATTTCAGTGTTCTCTTGGCGTACACTGCAGCTGTTGCTCTCCTCGTGGCACACTCCAGACAGCTCAGTTCAGTTCAGTACGTCTCCGTCCCCTCCGCACGTAGTGGGCGTGTACCAGAACCGCACAAGCAAGGCAGCCCCAAACCAAGCCCCCTCACCACTGATTATGGAAACCGACTGACCGAATGACGTGGCCCCCTACCCACCCCATCCAATTCCCAGTCGAGCGAGTGGGTGATTCGGCGGGGTCTGGCTGTGTGTGCATCCAGTACTTCATCCCCGTAGCATAGTGTACGCCATATGGAGTATCCTCTCACATGCGATGCAAATGACAAGAAGCACTATTCCCCCCTCCCATATAAGACCCTCTACCTAAAAAATTCCCATGGGGCATATAATTGGGTATGGGTCTTTAAATTTGGCAGGCTGTGCTGTTTATTACACTTATTCCGAAATATAAAAATGAACTCGATCATATATTTGTGTACTTGTCTTTAGCAAATTTGGTTGTTCATAACCTTGATTGTTTGTTTATATCGTTCATGCTTTGTACCTACAGTATTATGAAGAATCAATTGTCCCAGCTATCCATGCTTCAAGTAAAGCGAACGGGATGAACTAGGCAGAGAAGAGATGGTACCGTATACTGACACACAGAACAATACAAGGTACTCAATTAGAGTATTTAAGCATAGCACACTTGGCTTGCCCCGTGTTTTCACTGTTCGTAACACCTTCCACTGTACAGCGAAACCGTTAGGGATCTGCTGCCAGCATTCGCCCGTCGGTGGGCCTGGAGGGGGGCCATCTCGCCAGCAGCAACTGTCGGTGGCGGGCAGGTGGGGTAGCCATCAAGTCGGCCGTGCTCCTGTAACGGCGCGTTGCGCAGCTCGGCAGAAGATTCGTCAAATGGGTTGTGCGACGGGGATGACCAGTGCTGCGAGTCGGTCACCGGCAGCAGGAGCCCGTCGTCTTTTGCTTGACCCGTGCCCCACAGCAGCCCCACATTGACCCGCAGCGCATCTTCGCAGCAGCAGTCGCATGGTGGACGGACCAGGCATCAGGGCAGGGTGAAGGAGACAGCAGCGGCGGGGACGCAGGACGCGAATCGGATGCAAGAATTTGCAATGGAGGAGCGATGCTGCTGTGGACTCCAGTCGCATCAGTCCCACAGCGTCCTTGCAAGAAGGGCGAGGGGCGACGAGAGGGCAGCGAGCAGCGGCCAAAGCTGCCGCGCCATTCCAAGATCCACTGTAACGCCATCGCCACCACCACGCCCACCGATTGGCCCATTCTTTTCAAAGCACTTGTCCCGCCGCCTCGAGGTTCTAGCGGACACGATCTCAAGCTTGTGCCACACGACGCCCGTTACTAGCGACCTGCCTTGCCCGCGTATGGTGTTGCTGCCTAGCGAGCCCTTGTCGCTCGCTCTGCGTTCTTCCAAGAGCCGTACTAGTACGTTATTTCCGCCCTGAGCTGTGTCTCCTCACCTCCTCATGCTCTCGTCTCCTAGTCGCCACGTACCGCGCGCCTTCTCGGCGCGGCTCGCTTCCTCTCCACGTGCCATGCGTCGCGACCACGGCGCGGTTTCCCCGCCTTGCCCCTCGCCGTACGTCTCCCGCGCGCCTGCTATCCCCCGTGTGCATCCGCCTGCTGCGCCCTCGGTCGACCGGTCAGGCTCGCTGAGCGCGCAGGGTGCGCCCGCGCCGGCTGCACCCGGCGCACCTTCTCTCATGGCAGGGTCGGCCGATGCGCCGTGCGGCGGCAGCGCGGGCCATCGGCGCGCGCCGTCGTGGCCGCTGCCGAGTCTGGTGCCGCTGGACCGCCTGCAGTCGCTGTCGCTGGCGGACGTGCTGGCGGAGATGGCGCAGTGCGCCACGCCCGCGGGGGAAGTCGCCGGGGATGGCGGCGGGTTCAACGCTGCGAGGGAGAGGAGTCGCGTCGGCAGTGGAAGTGAGCGTGCAGCGGGGGGAGGGCACGTGAGAGCGGGGAGTGGAAAAGAGGGGACGGGCGGAGATGGAGGAGAACGAATAGCAACGGCGGAACGAGGAGCAGTGGCAGGGGACAGGTTCGAGAATGCAACGGACGAGGAGAACGGGGGGCTGAGAGTCACTGGCAGCAGCAGCGGCGAGGGGGCCGCGGGTGATGCTTCCATGGCAGCAGCGGACGCAGAGGCGCAGCGCGCAGCGGGTGATGACATGGAGCAGCGCGACGCGATGATGGGGCTGATGCCACTGTCGCCGGGCGACATGCTGTCGCCGCCATCCGTGCTGCCGTCGCCGCGCGACTGCGGCTTACCGTCGCCCTCGCATCTGCTCGCCCTGCCCTTGCTCGACCTGCCCTCTGCCTCCGATCCCCCCTCGTGCCCCTCCGACCCCCCCTCGTGCCCCTCCGACCCTCACCTGCCCCTTGCCGATGCGCCCTCACCATGCTCGCGCCCGCACCAACCCATGCCCCCCGTTCCTCCACTCGCCGCCCCGCACCCGCTGCCCCTTCCATCTGCGCGCCCTCCGCTTTCCCCTTCCCACGCGCCACCCGCCGATCCGGCGCAGCGTGGTCATGCGGGGGCGGGCACGGGGGGCAGGGTGGAGGCAGCAGTGGCGAGCGACAGGGGGGTGGGCGGTGGGTGCGGTGGGAGGAAGCGAGGCAATGCGGAAGCAGGCGTGGGGAGCGCTCGCACGCTCCCTGCTGCCCTCTGTGCTCCGCTCCCACCCGCCAGTTCGCACCCCACCGCCAGCCACACCGCGCATACCTTTGCCAGCGCCGGGCCCCACGCGGCGTTGAGTGTGGCGAACAGCGGCGCCCCCTGCGCCACCCCTCCTTGCGCCAAGCGCGCGCGGCCGTCCCCCCCCAGCTGGTGCCTGGACGGCAGCCCAGGGCTGCGGCTGGGCGTGCCTGGCAGTGCGTGGTGCAGCGCCCGCTCCGCCCAGGGGGGTGCTGCGCCTGGCGCAGAGGGGCAGGCACGGGATGCACGTGGACTGGCTGTGGTGGCTCGTGGGAAAGCGGACGCACTTGGAAAAACGGCAGGCGCAGGTGAGACAGCAGCAGCAGGAGGAGCAGCAGGAGGAGGCGGAGGAGGAGGAGCAGGAGAAGGAGGTGCAGGAGGAGGAGGCGGAGGGGGAGGAGGAGTAGCAGGAGGAGGAGGAGGAGGAGGAGGCGGAGGAGGTTGGCAAGGGGCAGCACCGGATGCATTGATGCAGCTGGCAGCATTGCTGCGCGGTGCCGGAGTGAGGCTGGAGGGCGATGTCAACGCCAAGGCAGCGGCTGCACGGCCGTGTCACAGTGGCAGTGAGGTGCATGAGGGTGTAGGCGCACGCAGCAGCGTGGCCACTGGCGCAGGCATGGCGCCGCGCGGGGAAGGCGCCCCGTGTGGGGCTGCTGGTGGGCGCAGCAGTGCGGGCGAGCGCAGTGCGTGGGAGGTGCAGCAGCTGGGGCTGGCTCTGAGGGCGCTGGCCGGGGCTCTGGGGTGCGACAGCCCGAGACAAGGCGACGTGCGGCAGGGCTGGGCAGCAGAAGGGGTCAACGGTGCAGGCTTGGAGGCAGCAACCCGCGTGGAGGGCCAGGAGGGGCGAGGGATGGCATCGGAAGGGGTGGCATCAGGGCATGCAGAGGCAAGTAAGGCAGGAGGGCGAGCAGCGGGCGCAGAGATGGGCAGAGGATGCAGCAGAGGGAGCAGCAGCGGTGCTGGAAGTGGCAGCTGGGGTGAGGGAGAGTGCGGCAGACGAGAGGGAGGAGCGAGGGTGCGAAGTGGAAAGGGTGCAGGGAGCACTGCAACGTGGCGCATGGGGGGGACGGATGGAAGGCGGGCAACAGCAGCAGGCACGGAGGGGCAAGCTGTGCAGGCCAGAGTAAGTCGCGACACGTGCGCCTGTGCCTCAATCAACATGCACAGCATGCTACGGCAGGGTGCATACACGTGCTAGCTGTGCTGGCAGCGATGCAATGTGGGCTGACAGTGTGTGGTTGGCGTGGTGCAGGCGCGGCGGGAGCGCATGAACGTGCGCATGAGGCAGCTGCAGGCGCTGGTGCCGGGGGCGAGCTGCATGACCACGGAGAGCTTCCTGGAGGAGGCCGTGCAGTACGTGCACTTCCTGCAGCGCCAGGTCCTGGTGAGCCATGCCCCCACCACGCCTCGCCCTGCCCTGCCACTCCTCGCCATGCTTTGATGTGTCATGTTGTGCTGTGCCATGGCATCCCCTTTGTTGCTGTACCATGCAATTCATCTCCACACGGTACATGGTGCTGCATTGTCACATGTGCACCCCCTGGCGCCATGCAGGACCTCACAGAATCCCTGCAACTCCATCAACACCCCTGCTCGCCTGCTGCCGCCACACGCGTGCCCTTTCCCCGCACCTCCACTCTTCCCACGCACGTGCCTCGCCTACACACTCTTGCCCCCACCGCACCACGACCGCTTGCTTCCACCTCCTCTGCTGGGTTGAGGGGCAAGGCACCGTGCGGACAGGGAAGGGAATCGCTGAAAGAATGTGGAGCAGATTCGGTGGGGGGAGGTGGTAGGGAGAATGGCAGGTTTGCGGGAGGTAGGGTGTTGGGGTGGCAGGGGGTGGGAGGGGAGATGCAGCGTAGGCAGCTGTGCTTGGTTCCAGTGGGCGCGCTGACCGCTCTGCTGGAGCCAGGGGGCATGGTGGACAGGGCTCTCATGCACGTGCAGCAACAAGAGGAGCAGGGTGGCGCTGAGTGTCATGGATGAAGGGAGCGAGCAATGGCCAGACGCGTGCAATGTGATGCAATGCTCTGTGTGGAGATCAGAGCTGTAAATATTATGGGGGACGAGTTGCCAACAGTACTTAGAAGCCAGCTGGTTAGTCTAGATGTTTGAAGAAAGCTTTCAGATGTATGATAATACCTGCTGTTTTTAAAGTAGACTAGAAGTTATAGTATCAAGTGCCTTTCCACGTGAGAACTAGGAGTGGTTAAAGTGAGCAGGCAAATTAGTCACCCTTGGCCCAGTTTGAAACTCTGGCACTGTTTAGAGAGGGTGCTCTGGGCTCGACAAGAAGAAGCTCACTATTTTGCCCTGCTCGCTTTAACAGGATGGGGTCCTGTTGTGATGCTAATGAAAGGCATTTAACATGCATTGAGTTATAGAGGTAATTTTCTACATCACTGTGGTCGTGTAACATCGCAGCATCGGTCTGACGTTGCAGCAGCGAACGTTGGGCTCGTCCGCCCTTTTTCCAGCATCTACGGAGAGCGTGGCAGCGCTGCAAACCAAGCAGGTGCGCCGCATCACCCCGCCTCTGTCTGCTCTGCACCCCTCCCTCGGGCCTTTTCCGCCTCGCCTGCCGCCTCCTCCCCATTCCCTCATCACTCTCTCACCTCTCCTTTCCCATCCTGCGTTACACTTTTAGAGCAGCTACATTCCCCCCACAGCAAGCACCTCGTCGGGCTATCACCATGGATAGACTAACGTGCAAGATGTCCTATCGTATATTCCGCGTTACTTCGTTACCCGCGTTTTCCTCAACTCATATTTGCTGATCGTCTTTCGACGCTCACCGCATCCGTCGCGAGGCTTCGGCGTTTTTTGTTAGTGGGCAAAGGCCTTCCGCGGTGCGCGTCCATTCTGCGGCTTGCGCGGGTGCGCTTATGGCAGATGGACAGAGCGCGTCGCAGCCGCCCCATTCGGATAGCGATAGTCCGTCCCGACCGCCGCTGAAGCCACAGACGGGCGGTGCAAAGCACGCGGAGGAGGCTTCATGCAACGGCGTGGTGATCGGCGAGGGCACGCGGCAGTCGGAGAACAAAGGCCACGATGGCGATGGAGCGATGGCGCAAGATAGGGATACGGATGGCGTGCGCGAGGCGGTGGAGGCGGAGAGCGTGAAGACGCGCGCGCGGCCGAGCGGCAAGGTGGTGCACATGGCGCGCGCGGACCTCGTCGACCTCGCGGATCTCGACCGCGCTCTCGATCGCGCGCTGTCCCGCCGAGAAAAGCCCGCCGCTGCCGTTCAAGCCGCAGGCGCGGCGGGGAAGGGTGGCGGCAGCGACGCGGATAAGCTGGGGCACGGACCGCAAGCCGAGGGAGCGGAGCGACCGAAATGGGAGATCGACGTGAAGAAAGTAGTGCTGAGAAAGCTAATCGCTAACGGAACGTTCGGCACCGTGTATCGAGGCACTTACCAAGGAAAGGACGTTGCAGGTGCGCCCTCCTTCCCTCCCTCACTCCTTCCCTCCCTCACTCCTTCCCACCCTTGCCACTTCCCTCCCGTGTCCCATCCGTACGGTGTCCCGTCCATCCCTTGTCCCTTCCTTACCGCACCCCGTCCCTGCGTGCCCCGTGGCGCCATTACTGCGACTCGCTTCTCGCGTCGCTGCTCGTGAAGCAGCGTCGTGCGTGGCGGTTCGAGGGGGCTCATGAGAGCGCGATCGGTGCGCGTGAAGCTGGAGGCTGCCAGCGGGGCACCTTATTGCGGATCTTGCTGTCGCGATATGCGTCCCAGTTCTCGCGCAAAGACTACCCATGCCTTGCCATGCCTCCATGCCATGCAGCGCCATGCCATGCCACGCCATGCCATGCCACGCCATGTCTTGTGTATCTAACCTGTGCTGGTTGCGGTGTGCGGTGGTGGTGCGTGCGGGCGAGCAGTGAAGGTGTTGGACTGGGGCGAGGAGGACACCATGTCGCGCATGCAGCTCGACAAGCTAAGGCGCGCCTTCAAGCAGGAGGTCACCGTGTGGAGCGACCTCTCTCACCCCAACGTCGCGCAGGTCAGCGCCGCCGCCGCCGCCGCTGCTGCTGCCCCTCGCTGCCCGCCGCTCATGCCGCCCGCTGCTCTTGCCCGCTGCGCCCTGAGCTGACCGTGCGTGCGCGCGCTGCGTGGTGCGTGCAGTTCGTGGGCGCGTCCGTGGCGGACCAGGGCGGGTTCATGATCCCGTCGTTTGACCGGTCGCGCGGGGGCGGCGGGCGCAAGGGCGACATCCGCGTGGAGGGCAGCCTGTGCTGCCTGGTGGTGGAGTACGTGGCGGGCGGCACGCTCAAGGACTACCTCATCGCCAACCGCCGCCGCAAGCTGCCCCTGCGCACCGTCGTGCAGCTCGCCTCCGACATGGCCAAGGGGTAAGCGCAAGGGGGGGAAGAGGGGGGGGGAGGAGGGGGAGGGGCGGAGGTGGGGGGATGCATGAAGGTGGGGGATGCATGGGGGTGGGGGATGCATGGGGTTGACACATGGGGGTGGGGGATGCATGGGGGTTGACACATGGGGGTGGGGGATGCATGACATGGCTGAGGGAGAGTGGCGTGTCATAGCAGGTCGCATGTGGGGCCGACGGGAGGACCAAAGAATGGGGTTCGTGCAGAAAGTGGGTCTGTCATGTGGTCCGAAGAGGCTAGCAGCTCGATTTACACGCAACAAGTCGTCAACCACTGTGCAACTGCTGCTCCACCCCTCCACCATCCCCACGCCATGTGTCTGACCCTCTTGTCAAGACAGAGGGTCTACTGTTGTCATGATGTGTAGCCTCAAATCTTGTGTGGTGCCTGGGGGGTGTGCGTGTGGCAGGCTGGAGTACCTGCATGCGCACGGGGTGGTGCACCGGGACATCAAGTCGGAGAACATGCTGCTCACTGCCAGTCGCCGCGTCAAGGTGGCGGACTTTGGGGTGGCGCGCATAGAGGCGGAGAACCCCAAGGACATGACGGGCGCCACCGGCACACTCGGCTACATGGCCCCCGAGGTCAGTCGCCCAACCACCGCCCGCTGTATGTGGCGCCGCCAGCTCTTGCTCTTGCTCATCCGCTTCACTGCTTGCTGTGCTGTGCCCCGGAGGCAAAGGAACTGATTGGTGTGTGCCCCTGTGCAGGTGCTGGACTGCCGGCCGTACAACCACCGTGCTGATGTGTACAGCTTTGGCATCTGCCTGTGGGAGATCTATTGCTGTGACATGCCCTTCCCCGACCTCGACTTCAAGGAAATGGCCGCGGTAGTCAATAAGGTGCCTGCACTCTCGCACGCACATCTGCTTCTTTTCTTTTTTACTATGAAGCACTTGTATGCAGGCACTAGCACATGCGCATGTGCACACACAGTGGCCACACTCCCAGATATTTATGTGCGTGTAGTTGGCAGTATGTAATAGCTGCCGCTCCTCTCTCTCGTCTCATGCTCATCTCCCTCCCCGCCCCCACCCAGGGTCTGCGCCCCACCATCCCTGGCATCTGCCCGCGGGACTTGGCCAGAATCATGCAGCGCTGCTGGGATGCTGACCCCAGCAAGCGGCCCGACATGGGGGAGGTTGTGACACTGCTGGGGAAGGTGGACCTGAAGCGCGGCAAAGGCATGACTCCCATTTATGACATGCCCAATGATTCCATCTCCTGCTGCTGGGTCACATGAAGGCCTCGACTTGGCTGCACACAGCGCTCCCCTGCAGCTTGAAGGACTGATGGCAGGTAGTGGGTGTGAGATGACAACACAATGGGTCAGCGTTGCACCACCTCACTACCACAACCATTCTTTGAAATTAGAATATATTAAGGGTCTTGCGGATATGATCAGATTAGTATGTAAGATAATAGTAAGATGTCAATGAGCCTTTGATCACTTTTAACACAATGAATCTTCAGCCAGATAGTGTAATACTCCCTGCCAATTGAAACATTTGCTGTAAGCGCAAAATGTATATTGTTCAATGCGCATATACTTGAACTGTTCTCATGGTGGGCCGTGGCGGCGTCGTCCTGTCAGAAGCATTCTTCTGACGGACGATTCCCGCGCGAACAGAGAAATGGTGGAACCGCCGTGCTCCAGAAGATTTTTATCGCAAAACTCAATCTGATGTTTCGCCAGTCGTAGCTTTAGCTAACGAAATGGGTATCCCCGTCGTCAACGCACTCACGAATTTGCCTCCCCCTGCCGACAGTGCGGCGCCCTCCACCCAAACAGGCGAAATGGAATGTCGCATTTGAGAATCGTTCTTCACCACTTTGAATCCGTCTAGATTCCCTGGATTTTACGTCGGAACCTGGCTTCTTCCAGTGATGGTCACTTTCCGTTCTGCAATCCAATCTCCAGCTTCCTTGAATGCCCTTCTAACCATTGTAGCAGCAGTTCTCGAGGATAAGCTTGCTAAGCCGAAATCCATGGCGGTCGCCATATTGTTACGAACCGGTAACCTTTTAACCTTATTCTTAGTCATCGTTAAGAAGTGAAACGAGCTTTACGTCTGATTGTCGGACAGAGTCATTTGACGCTTAGAATTTGTAGTCATTTGGAGCAGTTTCGTTTCCGCCATCCAGCAATTACCTCCTTGACTGCAGTTCTGGTTTATAGTTCAGGTATTTTAGACATCTGACGAGCGCGGAACAGAGGGGTTTTGCCGAAAAGCCTCATTAATCATTTTCTGATTTCCATACGCTCCATTAAATACCGAGGCGACGCCGCTCTCCAGCAGCGAGAACGTTTCGATTTGGTGATGACCGAGGCCGATATCCTGCCGGCGACAGCTGTTTTACACGGCGAATGATTCTACGAGGTCAACAATAGGTACTTCGGACTTCGAAAAGCAACAGTCGCCAACGGTGATTGAGTGGGTGTCTCCTGACGGTGACGAACGACACAGCCACTTCCAATAACGGTTAGCGACTGTCGCTTATGATGGTGACGATCAAAAGTACGATCACTGACGCTGACCACCGCCGGCGATTTCTGACGGTGACGATCGAGATGGTGACTTCTAACGGTGACACTTGAAGTGACGCTTTTCAACCATAGCGAGCAGGACGGCGATTATCAACAGTGACGATTACAGCGACTCTTACGGAAGATGACGACTAGGATTGCGGTACCTTGAAGTGACTATCATTACGGCGATTCCCGATGCTGACGATTGAAGTGACGTTTTCCGTCGGTGAAGATGAGGATTGATCAGGATTGCGAATTTCACTGTTACGATCGTCGCGACGCTTTCTAACGGTGACGATCAAGATGGACACTCCTAACGGTGACGACTGAGGCGACTACAGACGCTGACTATTGAGATGGAATTTTCTCACGGTGACGATTTAAACGCTGCCGAACAGAGGCGAAGGTGAAACTAGTCGAAATGACACCAACAGCAACGAGTGACTCTCACTCAGAGATGCAATACTCTCACCAACAGCAGCAGAACGGATACTGCTGCTGACTGGAACGATGACTGCCTCGCTGCTTCAAGTCTCCAATACAGCTAAGTCCCCTCTTACTTTGCCCTTGTCATCATTACCGCTTCTGGTTCGCCCTTGTCCACTTTGTACTGCGCTTATTCCTTGCAGCATTTTTGAAAAAACAAAAGTTGAGTGAGAGATGAGAGGCGTTTGGCGATGGTAGCGCATGGCACTGGGGCGGCTTGAGCTCATACTAGAGTCGTAGGGGGTTAGAGTAGAATGCATTCATAATCATGCTGCGTCCCTTCCTAATTTGCCTGCTAGCTCGGCGCCCTAGTGCTGTGTGCTACCATCGCCTCCCCTTTCACAGCGTCACAGTGCCACGTGCTTTTTATCTTCAACTTTCGTTTCTTCTACTCATCCTTCTTGTATCTCTGCCTCCTTGCATGCTTCTACTGACCACATGGGTTCCTTTCCCCTGCTATGTTTTCTTGCTCTCCTTTCCTTCTCGTCCGGTGCTATGGCAGCGTGGTGCAGGGACGGAGGGCGGTGGGATGACACACGGCAGGCAGTCACAGCGGTGTGCGAGCCTCCTGGAAGCCTCACGCCACTGTCCTGCAAGCACCCCCATACGGCTAAGTTCCCTCTCCCTTCGCCCTTGCCATCCTTACCGCTTCTGCTTCGTGTTTATCATTGCCCACTTTTGTACCGCATTCTTCCGTCACCGCGTGCTCGAAACAAAAGAGCTCATTTTCAAATGGGAGCGATCAAAAGTTGAGTGAGAGATGAGCAACGTTGGCGATGGTAGCGCATGGCACTGGGGCGGCTTGAGCTCATACTAGAGTCGTAGGGGGTTAGAGTAGAATGCATTCATAATCATGCTGCGTCCCTTCCTAATTTGCCTGCTAGCTCGGCGCCCTAGTGCTGTGTGCTACCATCGCCTCCCCTTTCACAGCGTCACAGTGCCACATGCTTTATATCTTCAACCTTTGCTTTCTATACTCATCCTTCTTGTATCTCTGCCTCCTTGCATGCTTCTACTGACTACAAGGGTTCCTTTCCCCTGCTATGTTTTCTTGCTCTCCTTTCCTTCTTGTCCGATGCTATGGCAGCGTGGTGCGCAGAGGGAGGGCGGTGGGATGACGCACGGCAGGCAGTCACAGCGGTGTGCGAGCCTCCTGGAAGCCTCACGCCACTGTCCTGCAAGCACCCCCATACGGCTAAGTTCCCTCTCCCTTCGCCCTTGCCATCCTTACCGCTTCTGCTTCGTGTTTATCATTGCCCACTTTTGTACCGCATTCTTCCGTCACCGCGTGCTCGAAACAAATGAGCCCATTTTCGAATGGGAGCGATCAAAAGTTGAGTGAGAGATGAGCGGCGTTTGGCGATGGTAGCGCATGGCACTGGGGGGGCTTGGGCTCATACTAGAGTCATAGGGGGTTAGAGTAGAATGCATTCATAATCATGCTGCGTCCCTTCCTAATTTGCCTGCTAGCTCGGCGCCCTAGTGCTGTGTGCTACCATCACCTCCCCTTTCACACCTTCATAGTGCCACGTGCTTTTTATCTTCAACTTTCGTTTCTTCTACTCATCGTTCTTGTTATCTCTGCCTCGTTTCATGCATTTCATTACTTGCGATTCCTGTTCCACTGCTGCCTTCCGTTCGTGAACTTAATTCCTGCATCCCGTGTCCTTATACCTATCTTCAACTCTATCGCTTGTTCCAGGCCAAGGGAGTGCGAGCAGCAAGGGGCGGCAGAGGCAGCCACTGGAAAGGGTACTGCTGAGATGGGTGTCGCTGCAAGGGGTTCTGCTGCAAGTGCTACCACTGGGGGCAACATGGGAGGTGCAGCGCCTTGCACCCATCTTCTCCACCCGCTTGCTGCCCTCCTCCCGCCGCCCCCGGTTCCTCCTCCACCTGCTCCTGCGTTCTCACCGAGGGACCCTCCCCAGGTGATAGCTCCCCGAGCTGACACTTCAAAGCGAATCTCCACTCGACAGTTTGCTCTCTCGTTTCCCCTCTGTTGTCCCCCTTCCGTCAGCTTGTTCTCGGTTTCCCTAGTCTCCTGTCGTACCGCTCCTCTTCTCCTACCGTAGCGTGAACTTCACTTTTATCCAATCGCCCGCCTTCCTTGTTGCTTTCTTTGTTCATCTCCTGTGTTCGGAAGCAGAGGAGGACGCAGAGGAAGCGAACAAATGGGAGCAGAGATATAGGAGCACGTATGTGAGAGAGAAGATGTGTGATGTGGTGAGTCTCCTCTGACAGATCCTTCTCCTTTGCATTCGCTGTGGCCTGCTCCTTTGATCCTCTACGCATCGCTACGTGTCACTGCTCTGCCTCACTCTCATCTTTCTGTCGATTTAATCCTTTGCAAGTGCCTCATTTCCGCCCACTCACTCTCAGTTGCCTCCTTGCCTCCTAATCTCTTTTTCCGCCCTCCTCTCCTCCCCCCTCCTCCCCCCATTCCGTTCTGTATGACTGCACTTCGCCCTTCTCTCCTTATTTTCTTCCCTGTCACCGCTCTTCCTTCCTTGTCTCTCTTCCAGCAGGCGAGGATAGCAAGGTGAGCCAGCAAATGGGGAGCTGAAGGGAAAACAATGGGTAGACATGATGTGGTAAGCTCGTTGTTCTGCCCGCCAGTTTAGTCTCGCTTGCCACTCCTTTTCTGTCTTCTCGGTCAATCGGGCATTCGCATGTTGCATGCTAAGATCCACTCTTTCTACTCTGATTTGAACGTCGTTGCTGCTCCTCCCATACCTTCCTTGTCTCCCCCTCTCCTGCCTTTCATCCTGCACTCGATCACAGCACGACTAGGGAGAGGCTGCAGCAACATTGATCATCAAGGGGCAACAAGCAAGGGCGAAATAGCTGCTGTACATTCCTTGTCCCCTCCTGTCAATCATCTCCTCAAAGATTTTCCCGCCACCCACTTTCGCTTCCTTCCCCTCTGCTTCTTCACGGCGCCTTTGCTCCTCCCATAGCCTCCTGTGCGCTAACTGAGAAACAGGCACGGCAACACGCGAGGGACTACAGGCGAGGTCAAGTCAATCGGGTCGTCTTCTTATGGTAATGCTGCTCGCTCAGCACCCTTGTTCTCTGCCCACAATAGCCCTTTGCCGGCCTCTCGGTTGCATTTCCTCTCGGTTTCTCATTTCTGTTACCTTTGCACCTCTAGCTTCAGATGCCTTATTGCTCGGCTCTTCCGCTCCTCTTTTTATCACATTCTTTATTTCTCGGCTCCTCCTCTCCTCATTCTTCACATGCCTATTTCCCTGTTGTTCCTCCTTCAGTTCTGATCAGCAGCAGTGGGCGGAGCAACATCGGAGCACGAGGGTGCACAAGAATAGCGCGTGCTTTGAGGACTTTTCTACTGGTGAGTTTCTGCACCCAACCCTTTCTCTTCTGCACCCACCCCTTTCTCTTCCACACTTGCATGGCGCGCCAATACCCCTGTCATCCCGACACTTCCTGTCCATGTCTCACTGTCCTTTTCCTTCCATGGCTGCTTCTATCTCTGCCCGGCAACACAATTCCACTGTGACTGATTATATAACAGCTATGGAATCATAATCATCAACATATTATAACATATCGTATCTGTACATTGTGTAGGTATCCAACTCATGTAAGTCGTGTACCCCAGTCGGACAACACTCGTAAATTCACATCGTTTTTTTTTTCATCACACAAAGAAGCTCTACTCTCGTCTGCCTTGTCGCCTCCTCTCGTCTGCTTGCAGGACGACCACGTGCTTGGAAGACAGAAGATGAAGATCAAATATGCTAGAGTAGATAAGCTATCTAGACTAGTAACGCTTTCAGGTGTGGTATCCCTCTCCCCCCCCCCTCCCCCCCCTTCCTGTCTCCTCCTTGACCCCCCAAAATCCCAACCCCCCTTACTCCATCCCATCCCGTCCGGTCCCCTCTCCTCCAACCCCCCTCCCCCTTCGTAAGCATTTCCCCACATCCTCTCCCCCTCGCTGTGTTGCCCCTCCCCATTCCTCCCTCTGCGACCCACCTCCCCCTGCAACCCACCTCCCTCTGCGAAATACCACCCCACGTGACCCTGCAGCAACCTCCTGCGTAAGCTAGGCTAACCACAGGGCTAACCACAGGGCTAACCACAGGGCTAACCACAGGGCTAACCACAGGGCTAACCACAGGGTTAATCACAGGGTTAATCACAGGGCTAACCATAGGGCTAACCTGTAAGAATCTAGCAGCAGGAATGGATGAACTAACAGGATGCAGGAGTACAAGTAGTAAACCCTAACTAGGTTGTACCCCATATGGGCTACCCCACTACAGCCTAGACAATATGCAGCACATATAGTTTGACACACCCCCATAGGCAAAGTGGGGGAGAACAAGGGGTCACAAGACCAGTCAAGAGAAGCAAAACAAGCTCAGGGTGGATCACAACGTCACCACGCATTCTGAGCACAAGCAAAGGGCCACTGGGCCAGTTCACATGCAGAGATATATATGCAGCAATAACAGTACAGTGATGGCTACCTAGCAAGAGCCAGCATGCATATATATATATATATATATATATATATATATATATATATATATATATATATATATATATATATATATATATATATGTACAGATCACAGTACAAGCAGAGACTACAGCAAGTGTGGAAACGTAGGCACAAGGCCTAACAGAGTACAAAAGCGCTGATGATCACCAGACGGAAGTGCCTTGGTGAATATGTCTCTCAAAGTCTACATGCAACGGAATGATTGGAATTAGGGTTTGCAAGCATACAAATAGGAGTCCTACAAATGTTGTACCCTTTAGGGAGTGCCTCACTGCAGCCTATCATAACATTAACATTTGACACACCCCCATAGGCTAAGTGAGGGACACCAGGGCAAGCAAGGTGAAAACAAACGGTCACAAGACCAGTCAAGGCAAGACAAGCTCAGGGTGGAGCTCAAGGACACCACACAAATTCCGAGCACAAGCAAGTGGCCACAAGGCCAGTTCAACAGTTCACTAGGATATAAATATGAAAACACAACAAGCAGAGCAAGCAACAAGACTACAGCAACCGGGGGCCTACCTCAACAAGCCCCAACTGCACACAGAACCTGTGGTGATCACCAGGCGCCAAGGCCTTGGTGAAGACGTCTGCAGTGTTGGCCTCTGAGGCCACAAAGTCCAGGCGTGCCTGGCCGCGTCGCTGCAGCTCTCGCAGGAGGAAGTACCTCACGTCAATATGCTTTACTCTGCTCTCCAGTCGCGGCTCTCGACACAGGAGGATCATGGCCTTGTTGTCAGCGTACAAGGTCGGTGCAGAACGAGGCCGCTCACCAAGGTCGGTGAGCAAGAAGGTCAACCAACGAAGCTCCTGTGCCGCCATGGCACCAGCGTAGATCTCTGCCTCTGCACTGGAAGTAGCCACAGACGACGACCGAGTAGACCTCCACGACACAGCACCAGCTCCCAGACTGAAGCAGTAACCCTGAGTCGAACGCTGAGTCTCCACGTCGTCAGCGTAGGAAGAGTCGCAGTGCCCAGTCAACGCCACTGGCTGAGTCCCTCCAAGCACAAGCCCCATGCCTGATGTAGTCGCCAGGTACTTCGCCACCCTCACAGCAGCTGTCCAGTGGACAGGACGGTGTCTCCCAGTCGCAACAAAGCGAGAGAGGACGCTGAGAGGAAAGGCGAGGTCCGGCCGAGTACAAGTCATCAGGTACATGAGGCAGCCCACCAGCTCTGCGTAGGGACCACTGGACTCAAAAGGCTCGTCGGGAAAGGGGCCAGTGAGTCTGTGGTCAACAGCAAGAGGAGTGGGCTGTGTGGTGGAGAACTGGAAGTCGAACCGCCGAAGGACCTGCTGCACCATGTGTGACTTAGTCAGGGTGATGGTGCGAGCGGCTCTGTCCCGGGTGATCTGCAAGCCAAGGTAACGCTGCAGCTCACCCAGGTCAGTGCACTTGTGTCTCTTCTGCAGTTCGAACTTCACCTGAGCCAGGGCTGCCCTGTCTGTCAGAATCCCAGCCACTAACCACTGGGATAAAAGGGCTTGTTTATATAGCGGGTGAGTGCGCCCATAACCCCCCAGGCCGACGTGCCTGTAACCCTTCCCTAGGATCATCGGGGATCCCCAGTGGACCTCTGACACCCCCCCGCACTGGGATGCCCGAAGTGCACACACCGGGATTCGAACCCGAGACCTTCGCTCTGATACCATGTCAGAATCCCAGCCACTAACCACTGGGATAAAAGGGCTTGTTTATATAGCGGGTGAGTGCGCCCATAACCCCCCAGGCCGACGTGCCTGTAACCCTTCCCTAGGATCATCGGGGATCCCCAGTGGACCTCTGACAGCCCTGTCTGCTGTAGCAAACACCAAGTCGTCGACGTAGACAAGGATAAAGAAAGGAGTAGAACCCGCTCGAACAAACAGCGACGGGTCGGCGGAGGACGGGCTGAACCCAAGGTCACGAAGCGTGGAGCGAAGAGTGTCGTGCCACTCACGGGGCGACTGGCGGAGACCGTAGACTGGTCGCCTCAGGCTCCACTGGGTCCCTGGTGGGAAGGTGTCAGTGAAACCAGGAGGACGGCGCAGCCAGATCTCCTCGTGCAGTCGGCCCTGGAGGAACGCAGTGGAGAAGTCGAGGGAGTGCAGCTCGTAGTCTCGCTGCGCTGCTATGTGGAGTAACACCCGAAGAGTAGTCATCTTCGGGGTCGGGGCGAAGGTCTGGAAGAAGTCAACTCCCTCACGCTGACTGAAGCCCCTAGCCACGTAGCGCGCCTTGAACACCGGCGGTGCTCCAGGCGGCCGCTTCACCTTGAAGAGCCACATGCCATCGACTACGTTCGCCCTGGGAGGGGGAACTGCGTCGACGTAGGTGCCTGTGGATCTCCAAGACGCCAACTCTGAGTCCATAGCCGCTTTCCACTGAGAGGCCCACGCCCCTGACACTGCCTCGCGGTAAGTGCGAGGAGTCGGTATGTCAAGGGCGTCGGGGTCTCCCTCAGGGGAGAGCAGCATGGCACACACAGAGGGAGAAGCGGCTGCCCAGTACTCCAGCTCAGACTCTCTGTCCTCTAGGACGTCACAGCCAAGGGCAAACTCACCCCCGACGGACAGAGGACGGTAGGGAGGAGCTGGCACCACACGGGTGGCGTAGTCAAGGCGGCTGGCGGCAGCAAACTCAGCGACAGCGGCAGTGAGAGCAGAGACCGACGACGGAGGGAAACGAGAGTCGGTGACAAGAGTGGCGAGGACACGTGCGGCAACAGGACGAACAGCGCGGTAGTAGTCGGTGATAGGAGTGGGGAGGGAAGGGAGAGAGGACGGAGGAGGAGACGGGAGAACGGACTCAGGAGAAGGAGAACGACGACGAGACGAACAAAGGAGGGCAGTGTGGAGGTCAGTAACAGGGGACGAGTGACGAGCACGCGGCGAACAACGGGTGACCAAGTCGCGACGGACAGAAGGAGGAGGAGAAGACCAGACCGCCGGACGGTCGTCAGGAGGAGGCAACGGAGAAACAAACACAGGAGGAGACTGGGAGCGGACAGGAGGAGAGGAGGAAAGGCCAAGGGCCCGCAGGCCACTCACAGGTGGGAACAACTGCCGCTCAAGAGGAAGCTGCGGAGGCGGCTGCTGCTGCTGCTGCTGCGGCTGCGGCGGCGGCTGCGGCTGCTGCTGCGGCTGCTGCTGCTGCTGCTGCTGCTGCTGCTGCTGCTGCTGCTGCTGGCGCTGCTGCTCCAGAAGGTCCAGCACCCGCAGCTCCTGCCGCTCCCTCTCCAGCCGCTCCTGCTCCTCACGCTCACGCCGACGGGCAGCCTGGAGACGCGTGTCGTGGCGGTGGGGAGGCGGAGTGGACTCCGCAGAACCAGGGCCTCCAGCGTCAGTCTCCTCAGACTCAGCTCCCCCAGAACTAGCACCGCCAGCGCCAGCACCTCCAACTCCAGCACCCCCAGAACTAGCACCTCTAGTGCCAGTACCTCCAGCTCCAGCACCCCCAGAGCCAGCGCCACCTGCGCCAGCACCTCCAGCTCCAGCACCCCCAGAGCTAGCGCCGCCTGCGCCAGCACCTCCAGCTCCAGCACCCCCAGAGCTAGCGCCCCCAGACCGAGCACCGCTAGAAGCTGCACCTCCAGCTCCAACACCAACCGAGTCCACAGGAACCTGTCGCGGAAGCGCCGAAGGCTGCTGAGGGGGCTGTGAGGAGGACTGCGGGGAGGGAGACGCTACCTGACGCGCGACCGAGGGTAGAGGGGTAGCGTGAGACACACCAGACGGGGCAGGACCAGGGGGGGGCAGGGGTACCGGAGGAGCGGGAGCAGGAGGAGGAGAGGGTGCGAGGAAAAGAGGGGGAGGGGGTACCGGGAGACCTCGACAAGGGTACCGGGTGTAGTAGGACACGGACTCGTCAAACCGGACGTCACGGGAGTCTAGGAACTGGTGGAGGGGCGGGTGGTAGAAGGACCAGTCGGCCGAGTCTACCGGGAAACCAAGGAAGACACAGGGAATGGCGCGTGCCGAGAGCTTGTCCGCAGAGGTGTCGCGGACCTGCGCAAGGCAGCCCCAGACTCGAAAGGCCGACCCGACACCAGGGGAACCAGTCCAAAGACTGGTCGGTGAAGCCTCGGGCCGCGAGACACGCGGCTGGAGGTTCAGCTGGTGTGCGGCGTAGCGAACCGCGTGGGGCCACAGAAAATGGGGCGCACGGGCATGGATCATGGACGTGCGGGCGATGTCCATGACCAAGCCTATGCGGCGCTCAGCAACCCCATTCTGCTGTGGGGACTCTGGCAGAGTCCAGGACTGGGTGATGCCCTGTTCGCCGCAGAATCCGCCGAGAATGCCGGAGCGAAACTCGCCCCCACGGTCGGAGTGGAGACAACTGACTCGACGACCACGAGTGCCCTCAGTGGCTAGAAGCCACCTGATCAGCGTAGCAGTCACCTCGGACTTCTTCGCAAGAGGGAACACTGTGGTGTACCTGGAGAAGTCGTCGACGACCACCAGAAAGTAACGCTCCCTCCCAGACCCCTGCGTCGGGGCAGGGCCCCAGACGTCCAAGTGGAGAGTCTCGAAGGGAGCGGTGGCCGGACGAAGGGAGGAGGAGTGGGGAGTGGCGCGTAAGCGACCGGCGACGCACGGAGAGCAAGGAGGGGCAAGCGAGAGAGGGAGCGACGGGAAGGTGCGTGGGAGACCTGTGACTAGTCCGTGACTGAGCATGCCACGAAGGCGAGGGATCGACGGGTGGCCAAGACGGTGGTGCCACAGAACGGTGCGGTGGGCGAGAGAGCGACAGGAGCAAGACGCAGCGACTGGACTGGACACAGCGACCGGACTGGACACGACTACCTGGCTAGACACAGCCACTGGACTGGGGACCTGGGTCGGAGGGGACGCAACAACCGGAGGGGAGGACGCGACCGGGGAGCGCTCGGTGTGGAGAACGTAGAGACCGGAGCGGGGCTCCCTGGTGAACGTGGCCAGAACAGCACCTGTGGTAGCGTCAGTACAGACTGCAGTCCGCCCACCCCCCAAGAAGGTAACCGTGATCCCCCTGTCCTGAAGGTATCCAACACCCACCAAGTTCCGAGTGAACGAGGGGATGTGGAGGCCACGCAGGACACCAGAGGGGACCACAGGGCACGGGAGGGTGGTGGAGCTACGCGCAACGGCTGGTCCAGAGGTAGGATCAGCCAGAGCCACCGACACAGGTGTGAGGAGAGGCGTAAGGGTCGTGCGGTCGCGGAAGAAACACTGAGACGCGCCCGAGTCCAGCGTGAACGAAAGAGAGGCCTCAGCCGGTGGGTCACTCGACCCAGTCGCTACACAAGCACCTAGAGCAGCAACACAAGCACCTAATCTAGACAGGCACAAGGCTACACTAGCAGGAGGCAAGCAGTCTAACCTACGAACACGCGAGCACACAGATCCATCAGCACTAGAGTCAGCATCAACATACAAAGCATATTGACGCGCATCGTCCATGGACAAAGCAAATACATCAATCTTACGGGCTAACAGACGAGACCAGCGAGGCGTGCTCGCCAAAGGGCCCCAACGAGCCCGGTAGAGGTCGTCGAGGCGGCGGAAGCACCGCGCGGCAGAGTGGTCGTCGCGACCACAGAGACAGGGGCTACCCGGCCCGGTGACGCACCAGTGAGTGCACGGGCCAGCGTCACGGCGAGGGGGGCGAGGGGCCCAGCTGGAAGTACTGCTGCTGCGGCTGGTGCTCCCAGGGCCTCCCGGACCCCACTGCGGCGGGGGACCCCAGTGCTGCTGCGGACCCCACTGCAGCGGGGGCCCCCACTGCTGGAACTGCTGCGGTGCCTGCTGCTGCTGCTGTCCCTGCTGCTGCTGCTGTCCCTGCTGCGGGTGGTGCTGCTGTGGCTGCTGCTGCTGTGGGGGAACGCCCCCACCGGTCGGGCCTCCACCTGTGGGTGGGCCTGTCTGTCCAGCACCTCCTCCAGGGCCCCCTCCCCCTGGTGCACCACCGCCGCCGCCTCCGCCGCCTCCGCCACCACCGCCGCTCCCACCTCCACCGCCACCTCCACCGCCGCCTCCACCGCCCCCACCTCCCCCCTTTCCGCCCTTCTTGCCACTCTTGCCCCGTTTCTGCCAGTCTGCGGCAGAAACGGCAGCGGTGTCCTCAGAAACCGACACAGCAGCAGAAGCGCGGGTAGCAGTGAAAGTGGGAAGCTGAGGGGCGGCACACCCCGCAAAGAGACGGGGGGCCACCGCATCAGTGGCGGAGGCAACGGTGAGGAGGCTGCTCTCGATGGTCCCGAGAGCAGTCTGAAGGAGGTCTATAGTGAGCTCAGTGGGGTGCTTCTGAAGAAGCGCGTCGCGGGCAGTGGCAAGGCGGTCAGGGAGGCGGGTGACTAACCAGTGTACAGTGAGCCACATGGGGGGGGGAGCAACAAGGAGCTGTGCGTCGGTACAGGCAGCACGAAAACCGGCGTCAAGCGAGCGGAGGTGAGTCACTAGGTCGGAAACAGTGGCAAACGAGCCTAGGTCGGGAAACACAAACGGCATGAGGAGGCGACTGAGGGAGGCGGAGGAGGGGGTGGAGTAGCGGGCAACAATAGCATCCCACACCCCCTTGGCTGTCTCCACCTGGTCAAAGTGGGCGGCCTCAGTCGGGGGGAGAAGCTCCGACAGTGTGAGAGCGGCGGCAGCGTCACGCGAGAGCCACACGTCCCTGGCCAGGACCCGACGGTCGTACTCCGCCTGGGCCGTAGGGGTCGGCTCCGGGGTGGTCGGCAGGGCGGCGGGGGACGGGGGGGCCTGTAGGGCACCAGACGCGTGAGCCCACAGAGTGGCGCCGTCCTGTCGCTGGCTGGTGAGGAAGCGTGTGGTCTGGCGCTGCCAGGTACCGAACTCGATTGGGCGTCCCTCCGCATCGAAACGGAGGCGACGGGCCTCCATAGCGGAGCCCATGCTAGAGGCGGCTGGAGCACGGCGGAGGCGGAGCTAAGAACGAGGAGGAGGAGGACATAGACTAGGCGTGAAATCGTGGATCGCCAGCTACAGGTGCGAGGAGCGAGGTATGAGTGGCTAAAACGGCTCTAACCTAGGTGACCGGCGAGGGAGAGCGGCTGCCAGCCGCTGAGGGATAGTCCAGTGTCATCAGATTTGGGGAGGGCCTCGCGCACAAGGCGGCGGTGGGGCTAAGGTGATGAACAGTGAGAGAGGGGAGGGGAGGGCGGTTTTGACGGTGGGAATGGGCGGGAGGGCGGTTTTGACGGTGGGAATGGGCGGGGAGGGCGGTTTCGACGGTGGGAATGGGCGGGAGGGCGGTTTGGACGGTGGGAAAGGGCGGGTGGGCGGTTTTGACGGTGGGGATGGGCGGGGGCCAGGGCGTACGGGCTAGGCGCGGGCCTGGGCGACGGGCTACGCGCGGGCCTGGGCGACGGGCTAGGCGCGGGCCTGGGCGACGGGCTACGCGCGGGCCTGGGCGACGGGCTACGCGCGGGCCTGGGCGACGGGCTAGGCGCGGGCCTGGGCGACGGGCTACGCGCGGGCCTGGGCGACGGTTGACGCGACGGGCAGGGGGAAGGGAGGCGACGCGACGGGCAGGGGGACGGGAGGTAACGCGACGGGGAGGGGAAGGGGAGGGCACGGTGGGGGGGGTTACTAAGGGGCGCGACGTGGGGCGGGCTGAGGGCCGCGCTAAGGCGCGAGAGGGCGCTAGGAGCGCGGAGAGCGCGGAGGGCGCTAGGCGTGACGGAGGATCGATACCTACTCGTGATACCATCTCAAAGTCTACATGCAACGGAATGATTGGAATTAGGGTTTGCAAGCATACAAATAGGAGTCCTACAAATGTTGTACCCTTTAGGGAGTGCCTCACTGCAGCCTATCATAACATTAACATTTGACAATGTCAGCAGTGTTGGCCCGAGTGGCCACGTGGCGAAGACGAAGCTGGCCTCGCTGCTGCAACTCTCGAGCCAGGAAGTACCGCAGAGCAATGTGCTTCGTTCTGTGCTCCAGTCTGTGCTCCTCACACAAGGCAATGGCGGCCTTGTTGTCAACGTACAGCACTGGAGGAGAACGAGGCTGCTCTCCCAAGTCAGTCAGCAGGTAGGTGAGCCAGCGTAACTCCTGTGCAGCCATGGCGGTGGCGTAGATCTCAGCCTCACAACTGGAGCCGAGAACTGAAGTCGAGCGTGTAGAACGCCACGAAACTGAACCAGAGCCAAGGCTGAAGGTGTAACCCTTTGACGACCGCTGAGTAGCCAGGTCGTCAACCCAAGAAGCGTCTGAGTGCCCAGTGAGGACAACTGGGCTCGTCCCTCCAAGCACTAGCCCCATGCCTGATGTGCTGCACAAGTAACGCAGTACCCTCTTAGCAGCAGCCATGTGCTCAGGTCGGTGCCGACCAGGAGCCACGTAGCGAGCCAGGAGACCAAGAGGGTACGCGAGGTCAGGTCGAGTGCAAGTCATCAGGTACATGAGGCAGCCGACTAGCTCTGGGTAAGGACCACTCGGCTCTACGGACTCGTCCGAAGGTGGAGCTGAGAGCGTGTGACCTGTAGCCAGAGGAGTGGCCTGTGCTGAAGACCAGGTGAAGCCGAAGCGCTGAAGGACCTGCTGCACCATGTGTGACTGAGTCAAGGTGATGGTGCGACGTGCTCTGTCTCGGGTGATCTGCAAGCCAAGGTAGCTGCGCAGCTCACCCAAGTCTGTGCACGTGTGTCTCTTCTGCAGCTCCAACTTCACGTGGGCGAGAGCCTCAGTGTCAGCAGTGGCAAAAACCAAGTCGTCGACATACACGAGGATGTAGAACGGCGGCAGTGAAGTGTCGGTGCGCAGAAACAGCGACGGGTCAGCAGTAGAAGGCGCAAACCCAAGAGCCGCAAGCGTAGTCCTCAGTGTGTCGTGCCACTCACGTGGCGCCTGGCGGAGACCGTAGACCGGCCGCCGGAGGCTCCACTGGGTACCAGGAGGGAACGACCCAGTGAAGCCCGGGGGGCGGCGCAGCCAGATCTCCTCGTGCAGGCTGCCCTGCAGGAAAGCTGTGCTGAAGTCAAGAGAGTGAAGCTCGTAGTCACGGTGAGCAGCAACGTGCAGCAGTACCCGAAGAGTGGTCATCTTCGGAGTGGGGGAGAAGGTCTGGAAGAAGTCAACTCCCTCTCGCTGACTGAAGCCTCGAGCCACGTAACGCGCCTTGAAGACAGGCGGAGAACCCGGCGGCCGCTTCACCCTGAAAATCCACATGCCACTGACGATGTTCGCCCCAGGTGGGGGAACCTCGTCAACGTAGGTGCCTGTGGACTTCCAGGAAGCCATCTCTGCGTCCATGGCTGCCTGCCACTGAGAGGAGTAGGGACCCTCTATCGCCTCTGCGTAAGAGCGCGGAGTCGGGATGTCTGGTGCATCCGGGTCTCCCTCAGGGGCAAGTAGCGAGGACACAAGATGAGGTAAAGCAGCAGCAAGGCACTGGAACTCCTCCTGCCTGTCCTCAAGGACGTCCGTGCTAAGAGCACACTCACCCCCGACGGACGGAGGACAGACAGACTCAGACTCAGTAACAAGACTGGCAGTGAAGTCTAGACGACAGGCAGCAGCAAAGTCAACAAGCTCAGCGACAAGAGCAGACGCAGCAGCAGACTCAAACGACAGGTCAGTGACAACTGTGGCTAGTAGACGCGTGACAGTAGGGTGCTGAGCACGAAACCGGTCAGACGCAGGGTCCGGAACGTCAGGCAAAGAGGACGCAGGAGGAGACGGCAGAGGAACAGGCTGCGGAACAGAGGAAGGACGACGGACTACGAGGTGCGCGCTGGGGACAGCCGGCGGACGCGAACGAGGAACACGAGGACCGGTACGACCAGGACGAGCAGGCGAGACAGGACGCGACGCAGGCTCACGACGCACAGCAGGACTACCAGTCAGCTCAGCGTAAGGAGAAGGAGCAGGCAGCGGCGAGCCAGTCTGTAACGGAAGACCAGTAGACGACGGAAGAGTAAGAACCTGACGAAGAACAGAGGCAGACGGCGGCAGAGACGACGGAGACGGCGGAGCGAAGAACAGTCGTGTCGGCGCAGCTGCACCAGAACCAGCAGCTCCAGCAGCTCCAGTGCCTCCAGCAGCTCCAGTACCTCCAGCAGCTCCAGTACCTCCAGCAGCTCCAGAAGCTCCAGGCCCAGAGCCGACACCTCGAGTCCCAGGGTCTCCAACCTCTGTGTCTCCAGCAGCAGCACCCCCAGAACCAGCACCTCCAGCTCCAGGGTCTCCAACCTCAGCGTCTCCAGCAGCAGCACCCCCAGAACCAGCACCTCCAGTCCCAGGGTCTCCAGCCTCAGTGTCTCCAGCACGAGCCCCTCCAGAACCAGCAACTCCAGCACCTCCAGTAGACAAAGGACCAGCACGACTCCGAGCTCCAGCAGCGCGACGCTGACGGCGACCGTACCAGTCCTGCAGCTGCTGTGGGGTGAGAGGCACACGGGGACGAAGGCGGCCACTCCAAGGAGACCGCGCAACAGCAGACTCAGAACCCTCAGCGCCCGCACCCCCAACGGCTCCAGAACCTCCGGTGTCAGTACCCTCAGCACCAGTACCTCCAGCGACTCCAGAACCTCCAGCGCGAGCACCCTCAACAGCTCCAGGACCTCCAGCTCCAGCGCCACCAGGACTAGGCCCTCCAGCAGCTCCTGAACCTCCAGCGCCAGCACCCTCAGTAGCTCCAGAACCTCCAGCGTCAGTACCGCCAAGCTCAACACCCTCAGACCCCTCACACGCAGCCTCAGCACCACCAGGCTCTACACCCTCAAGCTCCGCACCCTCAGGCTCAGTACCCCCAGACTCAGCACCCCCAGGCTCCGCACCCCCAGGCTCAGCACCCCGAGCAGGACCACTCGCAGGAGGACCTGAGTCACCAGTGACCTCAACCGGCGCAGTCAAGGGAGGAGGGTCTACCTGAGAAACACCTGAAGGAGCAGGACCGGGAGCGGGGAGGGGGTCTACCTGGGGAGCACCTGGAGCAAGGAAGAGCGGCGGGGGGGGGAGCGAGGCAGTGCGGTAGGGGAAGAGACAGTAAAAGGGAACCGACTCGTCGAACGTGACGTCCTGAGACGCAAAGACACGGCGCGAGGTGGGGTGGTAAAACTGCCAACCAGGCGCGTCAGGGACAAAGCCAAGGAAGACACAGGGAACAGCGCGGGCGGAGAGCTTGTCCGCGGTGGTATCGCGGACAAAGGCACGAGCACCCCAGACCCGGAAACGCGACGCATCGCCAACCTTCCCCGTCCACAGCAGTGTGGGCGAGGTCTCCGGCAAGGAGACACGGGGCCAGAGGTTGAGCTGATGCGCGGCGTACCGGACCGCAAACGGCCACAGAAAATGGGGGGCAGCCGCATGGATCATGGAGGTACGAGCGACCTCCATGACTAAGCCAATGCGGCGCTCAGCAACCCCATTCTGCTGCGGAGAGGCCGGAAGCGTGAACGACTGGGTGATGCCGTGCTCCGCACAGTAGGCTGCCAAGAGGTCGGAGGAGAACTCACCACCTCTGTCAGAGTGCAGACGCAGGACAGGAAAGTCCGACCGGAACCGCTCGCGGAGCTGGAGACGAACAGCGCGGATCCAGGGGATCAAAACAGCAGGGACGTCCCCCTTGCTCTGCAAGGGGAAGACCGTGGTGTAACGCGTGTAGTCGTCGACGACCAGCAGGAAGTACCGCTCGCGGCCCTGTCCCTGGACGCGGGCTGGGCCCCACACGTCCAGGTGGAGCGTCTGCAGTGGAGCCTCTGTGGGAGGAAACGAGGAGGAGTGAGGAGCGGCGCGCTGCCGCCCCTCGACGCAAGGAATGCAGGGCGGCGCAGGCGAGGGAGGGAGGGCAGGCAGGGACCTGGGAAGACCAGAGACCAGGGAGCGAGAGTGCATGCTACGCAGGCGAGGCAAGGAGGGGTGACCAAGGCGGTGGTGCCACAGGAGAGTGTCGTGCGACAAAGCGCGACACTCGCAGGGGGCCGCCAGCTGACCAGACGCAGACGCAAACGCAGACGCAGCTACCTGAGGGGACTCAGTGGTCAGTGTGTACAGACTCGAGCCAGGTGCACGGGTGAACGTGGCCAAGTGCCGGCCCGTCCTAGCACACGTACAGTGAGTCACTCGCTGACTCGCAGGAGTGAACTGGTCAACCCCCCCATCCTGGAGGTCAGCTCCACTCACCAAGTTCGTAGAGAACGAGGGGAGGTAAAGACCTGACAGCGAGCCGGACGGGACGGCCGGACACGGCAGAACCGTGGAATAGTGGGCAAGGACTGGACCCCCAGAGGGGTCCGCCAGGGAGACCGGGACTGGCCGACGGAGCGGCGTGAGTGCGGTGCAGTCGCGAAAGAAGGAGCGGGAAGCTCCTGAGTCAAGGGTGAAGGTGTGCGAGACCGCAGTGGGCGCAGTACCAGAGAGAGCAGACACAGCAGCACCTGATGCCACGGCCTCACCAGTACCTAGAGCAGTAGACGTACTAGCACCGAGAGCAGCAGCCTCACCAGCACCTAGAGCAGGAGACGCACTAGCACCTAGGGCAGCAGCCTCACCAGGGTCAGGCGGTACGCACAGGCAACAGGCACGGTCAGCACTAGTAGACAATGCATACATGGCAGTGAGAATAGCATCATAGTCAAGCGCAAAGATATCTACCCTCTGTCTATGCAGCTCCAGCCAGGTGGGGAGCTCAGCCTCGTCGCCAAACACTGTGCGCCAGTCGTCGCTCAGACGGGCGAAGCAGCGGGACTGTGTGTGACCAAGCGTCCCACAAGGCTGACCAGTCCTAGCACCTGTGCGAATGACGTACGGGCAGCGGACTGTACGCGTAGACCTGCTACACTGAGCGTACCACTCCTGGAGCTGCCGGGGCGTAAGTGTCTCACGTGGACGTCCCTGCAGCTGCAGCTGGCCACTGCCAGATGCTCCCAACTGACCAGCTCCAGGGCGACAGCTACGACGGCTACCGCGACAACCCCAGCTAGTATACCACTCACTAAGCTGCTGAGGCGTCAGAGGCTCGCGTGAATGTCGCTGGAGCTGCATCTGGCCACCTGCCAGTAGCAGTAGCGCAGGCAAGGCAGGCGCGGCAGGCAGGCAAGCAAGCAGGCAGGCAGGCAGGCAGGCAGGCCGGCAGGTAGGCAGGCAGCCAGGCAGGCAGGCAGGCAGGCAGACAGGCAGGCAGGTAGGCAGGCAGGCAGGCAGGCAAGTAGACACGCAGGCAGACAGGCAGGCAGGCAGGCAGGCCGGCAGGCAGGCAGGCAGCCAGGCCGGCAGGCAGGCAGGCAGACAGGCAGGCCGTCAGGCAGGCAGGCAGGCGCTCACCAAAGGCTGGGAGAGCAGGGCCGGCGCTCGAGTAGGCGCACGACAGCGGCGACGTCGGGGCCGCAAAACCGGCTGCAGAGCAGGGCCGAAACAGCTGGAGGGCGGGGCCGCGTCAGCGGCAGTAGCAGGGTGGGGCCGCGTCAGCGGCAGGTCGGGGTCGTGGCAGCTGCAGGGCGGGGCCGCATCAGCGGCAGGTCGGGGCCATGGCAGCTGCTGGGCGGGGCCGCATCAGCGGCAGGTCGGGGCCGAGGCAAAGGGCCGCGCGCGGCCGCGCTAGGGAGTAGCGGGCCGCGCGCGGCTCGGCGCGGGCTGTTGCGGGCCGCGCGCGGGCCGTGCGAGGCAGGAGCAGGCCTCGCGCGGCTCGGCACGAGCTGCTGCGGGCCGCGCGCGGGCTGCGCGAGGCCGTAGCAGGCCGCGCGCGGCTCGACGCGGGCTGCGCGGGCTCGGCGCGGGCTGCGCGCGGCAGCTGCGAGCTGCGCGCGGCTCGGTGCGGGCTGCGCGCGGTTGCAGCGGGCTGTGCGCGGCTCGGTGCAGGCTGCGCGCGGCTGCAGCGGGCTGCGCGCGGCTCGGTGCGGGCTGCGCGTGGCTGCAGCGGGCTGCGCGCGACTCGGGGCGGGCTGCGCGATCTCGGTGCGGGCAGCGCGCGGTAGCAGCGTGTGTGCGGGCCCGACAGGCGTGTAGAGGCGGCGCGCGGGCCTTACGGGCCTCTAGGGGCAGCGCGCAGGCAAGGCAAGGCAAGGCAAGGCTACGTGGGGTAGCGCGGTAACCGCAGCGGTAGGTGGGCCCGAAAAAAACGGTCCTACGGACCTTAGTGCTCTGAAACCATGTCAGAATCTAGCAGCAGGAATGGATGAACTAACAGGATGCAGGAGTACAAGTAGTAAACCCTAACTAGGTTGTACCCCATATGGGCTACCCCACTACAGCCTAGACAATATGCAGCACATATAGTTTGACATAACCAAACCACAGGGCCAAATGCAGGGCATACCACAGGGCTGACCACACGGCTAAACACAGGGCTAAACACAGGGCTAATCTCAGGGCTCACCACGGCTAACTACAGGGCTATTTGCAGGGGTAACTACAGGGCTAACCGCAGGGCTAATTGCAGGCTAACCACAGGACTAACCACAGGGTTATTTGCAGGGGTAACTACAGGGCTAACCACGGGTCCAAACGCAGGAGTAACTACAGGGCTAATCATTGAGCTGGTGCCTCGTGCGTGACATGCTAATCCAAGGGCGTCTGCCTCGTGGTATGCTAATCACAGGGATGGTGCATGACATACTCATTCACAGGGTTTCATACGGTACCTAGACACAAACCACAGGCTTTTAGGATTTGAACATAATGTCCACAAGGCATGTGCATATGGGCACCATAGCCACAGGGTGTATGCAGTAGAGTACGCTAACCACAGGGCTTGTGCATCAAAGCAGGTGTTTTACAAGGCAGTATCAAAACAAGCATGCATATCACATGGCTGCAAATCAAAGCAAGCATGCTCATCGCAGGGCTCTTGTTCACAACTTTCCAACCAGTACTTCAACCATCACTAACTTTACCAGAACAATTTGGCATGACGAGAGTGTACGTATTAGCACTAGATACCATGAACACCTCAAGCATCCACTGAGATATCTAGGTGTTGCTTCGGGGCCCGTAAGCTAGTATAATGTGTTTCACTTTGGTTGGGGGGGAAGCTCTTTAAAATCATTCGATTTACACAATTCACATCATTTTCTGTCATGAAGATTTGGAAGGTAGGCAACTGTAGAAAAGAAGCAAAAATTCCACAGACCAAGTGCCTAGTTTTTTATGGCTGCCCTATGCCTTTAATCATCTTGAATCTCTATTCCTTCGCGGCTTGGGCCTTTTGAGCCTTTTCCCGCTCCCGCTCCTCCTTCCTTGCCTTCTCTCTGCACATGACAGAGAATACACACACCGTGTAAGTTTGAAAATACTCCAGCGGGAGATGTTGCGGCACAAGCTCAAGACATGCATCCGGATTGACCAGCATTCTGAGCGCGCTCATCTGTTATTTCCACAAACGTCGCAGAGCATGAGACTACTTAAGGCTACAAGCTTTTTGACAGCGCATAACAGGAGGTAGGGCAAGGGGTGCAGGGACGAAGCAGGGTGAGAGCACACCTCTGTAGGAAGTCCTGCAGGAGCTCCTTGGCCTGGGTGAGCTTGCTGAGCAGCCCTCGGTACACATCCAAGTCCCGGTTCACACTCATCTGATTGATGCCCAACGCTTCACACAGCTGCAACGCAACACACAGCGGTATACAGCAACCAGCGTCACATGAGTATGTGGGCACACACAGGCCACATCGTACAAAGCACTCTTTATTATCGACACCATGTTAAACACGTGTGTACTGTGTGTCTCATGGATAAAGCATCTACCTTGAGGAATTTGAATGTGTGTGAGCAGGAGCGAGTGTGAGAGGGGGTGAGCGAGTATGAGTATGAGTGTCAGTGAGCGAATGTGTGAAAGAGTATGTGTTTGTGAAACTAGATGCATGTGAGAGCAGGTGCACGCGGGTAAGCGTGTTCTTTTGAAATAGCGACCGCGTGAGTTACAGCAAGAGCGAGAGCGAGTGTGTAAAGGGCCGTGTGAGAGAGCGAGTGTGTGACAGCAAGTGAGAAAAAAACGAGCACGTGCAACAGAGATAGTGTATGCGAGAGAGTGAGGATGTGGGAAGGAGAGAAACGAGGGGGAGAGGTGTGTGGCACCTTTTGGAGGGTGGCGGGTTCAGAGGACTTGGTGATCTCGAGCAGGCGGAACAGACCCACAGCAAAGAAGCGGCTGTAGTGGAAGGTACCAGCCTTGGCACGCTCCGCAATGTCCTAAAGTGATTCGATGGGGGAGAGGAGAAAAAAGCGAGGGGTAAAGCCTTCCATCAGAACTAGGCAGCATGAAGCAGACGCTTGCGCATGCTCAAGCTCGTCTTAAGATCTGGCTTAAACCAAGAAATCGTACGCATGTCGCGAGCTGCAGTGTTCGATCCTAACTCATCTTCTCACATGGTGAGCGTGCAGACCCTGTTCCTTCATTTGAAGCAACGCAGCTGTCACATACAGTAAAACGTCGAATCGCTCTTGCTACACTTGCGGTTTGTACACTCTGAACCCCCAGCAACACCTAACCCCCCTCCTTCCTCCCTGCTTCACCCCTCAACCCCTCTCTTCCCGGCGTGCGCGCGACTCACCTTGAGGCTGCGCTCCACGTCGCCGTCCCTGTTGTTGATGTCAATTAGATCGTCCGCCGTCAGCCCCGCCGCCCACTGCTCGAGGCGCGCTGCGTCGTCGCGGTACGTCTTAGGACTCTCATTCAAGGCCTCTGCGCGGGGGGCAAGCACACGACGGCACGCAAAGTTCTCGAAGGGAACATGAGGCACGTTCATGGGCCTTGCCCGCGCACACCACGCTTCGCTCACCCGCGAGCTGCCCCTCATTCGAGCATGCTTTGACCTGGTAAGCGAGAAAAGCGCGGCTAAAGAAGAGGAGACACGTGAATCTGCGCGCGTACCGACGTAGGCCTTGAAGATGGCGTCGCGCTCCGCTGGCGAGGGGTAACCATCCATGAGTTGGTCGAAGACCGTGACGAAGCCGAGCGCCAAGACCGGGTCGTACTTGTACGTGCGGTTGTAGCGCGTAAGGTGCTGCTGCACGAGAATCTCCTGAATCACACTGGCCGAGCCGATGAAAACAAACGATAGAACAAGAAATCAATTAGCTGAACAAGTGTGTCGCGAACTCGAACGTGACTCCGCAGTCAGCGCTCGAACATGACGGCAATGCCAACGGCAACGACCAACAAGCGGTGTATTGCAGCTAAAAAACACCTCTCATTTCAATTCCCAACCCATACGATTGTACCTACCCGCCAGCGATTTTCCGGAGAATATGCAGGTTGAGGCGATTATCAGACAACACAAGACGGTATACTCACGTATTGTAGATGCTGGGAATGGGCTTGGGGTACGCCTTGAGGAAAGCAGCCTTGGTGTCCGCCACGACAGGGGGATCTGCAACGGTAATATTAAGCACGCAATTTGAGAATTCATGAGTGTTATGACACCGTATGGCGCACTGTATCGCTGCCCTGCATCCGACCCCGTCAGCTGATGCGACAGAATTGGAGGCTTGAGATCACAGAAATGCTAAATGGTTAACCCACGCATCAAGGTGACACAGCTGACCTTGAAAGAGCAACCAACCCAACCGTAACTGCTGAATCTACTTCGGAACAAATGTTCACAACTCAAACTACGGGATACTGCTGCAAAAACGCACCGTGAATGGCTTTCTGAGCACATTGCACGACAGAGTGTCGACGCGACACAGCTGTTGCAGACTGACGAACCAGAAACCGCTGAGCACTGGGAAGCGATGCCCGGGACGAGGCAAGCGACTTGGCTTCCAAGTTTGAAGCATAGAGACCGTCAACACGGGCAAGAGCAATGGACGACGACGTGGTGGCGGCCATTGTCGCTAGAATTTGGAACTCAGCTGGCTTAGGCTTAGCTGAGGGAGAGAGCTCAGGATAGCAATTCAATGAGGTGCAGAATGCAATGTTGAACAGAACTGGCAGGCTTTCAGCAAGACAGGAGTTGCCAACGGCGCATGGCCAGCTTCAACTGCCTCGACTCGACCCTTCGGAGAGATCGAAGGAAAGTGAGGGCATTTGCCCGTGGAGCGTCCCGATTCTTCCACCCGCTTTTGAGTACACGTGGGCTCACAATAGCGATAGCTTCTTCGAAGTTGACGTGGACAAGCCAATGGGAGGCCCAAGGGAAATGAATATGCGTGGACACAACGACTCCACGGAACTCATCGTTACACCGATAATAACAGCAAGATTTTACATCAATCCATTTTCAATGAAAGCTAAGGGTGGGTTTCTTTATTCAGAACTTAGCGTTCTCTTACAGTGAGGGTACTGTCCTTCATCAGATAAGTCCATGTGGGCCTGGGTCAATACTTTAGAGCCTCAAACATTCAAACACAAGCACACCCCTCCATAAATGACAATTGCATCGTGCAGCGCAATCATTGAACTTCACCGAGCACACTTTTATCACTCTTAATTAAACTGGTAATTGAAAGCCCTGAACCGAGACCATTCATCGCAAGTTAAAGAGGATTATGTTGAATTGGGTCATGACTCGTGAGAGTAATGAAACCTGATCCATATCATATTCAATAAGTGAACAGATTGTACTTGTAACGAGTAGTAACGACAGAATGTGCCCTGGCTATGGCTGGTTGCAATTAAGACGTGTGAAGCCCTCTGTACCTCAGCCCATTCACTGCTTACTGGATGAATGGATGAAGCTCTCAGGAATATGCTTGCGTGGCATGCCCCAACTGGCTTCTCCCTGTCACATTCATTTCCCGCCTCTCGTCCCCTCCGTGCTTGAACCACCACCTACCCTGCGCCTTGCTGGGAGCCTCGCCTCGAGCACATCCCCGCTCTCCCTGTCGCGTCACTCTCATTTCTCTGCCCAAACCCCTTTCTTTCCAAAACTTCGAGCTAGTTTCGAAGTTCGGCTGGTCAGCTGTCAAGGTTTGAGGACTTCGTCAACATGACCGTTGACCTTGAGTTTCGTTTGCAAGCCAGAACTATCCTGATCTCACCACACCAAGCCCTGTGCGATAGCGGTGGCTCGGTCCGCATGTTTAGCGCAGGCGGGCCTGGATCCACTCCCACACACAGCGGCGACAGCGAGCCGTCGCTGCAATCCGTCACGCCGTCGTCATCGACGTCGGAGTTCTGCGGCTCGTCAGACGAAGTGGACGAGCAGGGCTCGTCCGCGCCAGTGGCTCATGCCGTGTCGCAGCTGCTGGAGGCGCTCGGGGAGGATCCGTGCCGCCACGGCCTCGTCAAGACGCCTCAACGCGTCGCTAGAGCCATGGATGCCGCAACTCAAGGTAGATTTTGGTGCTTAGGGCTCACAGATCGGGTGGATCAGAGCACTTGACGTCGCTACTTGTCCTGCCTGCTCCACAGCTACGTAAATTCAAAGTCCAAATGTGTAGCGAATCTTCCTTTTTAGGGTGTCAATTTGTTCCTCGGTAGTTGCATCAGCGTAGATCAAGCTTATGCAGTCTGTTTTTGTATGATATAATTCTCTTTCGCCCGCCAATGATATTTCCTCTCTTCGCGCTGCTTTTTCCCTCACCCGCATTTGATTATTCTTGCGTTCTCCACCCTACACCCCCACCCCCCCACACCCCCTCCCTCCCTCCCTCCCCCCTCCCTCCCTCCCTCCCTCCCTCCCTCCCTCCCTCCCTCCCTCCCTCCCTCCCTCCCTCCCTCCCTCCCTCCCTCCCTCCCTCCCTCCCTCCCTCCCTCCCTCCCTCTCCCTCTCCCTCTCCCTCCTTTCCCCCCGTCCCTCCCTTCCCGTCACTTACTCATCGTCTTCTCTTCCTCCACTCCTGGTGTATTGGCCGTCATCGTGTCCCCCGTCTCCTGCATCCGGCTCCCCCCCGCGCAGGCTACAACCATGGCGCAGCGCGCATAATCCTCTCAGCAATATTCTCCGAATGCCCGGCAGTCGGCAATTCCGCACAAGGGGGCGGTGCAGGGGGGTTGGTTCTGGTGCGGGGCATTGACACTTTTGCCCTGTGCCAAGGCTGTTTGCTCCCGTTGCGACTGCGCTGCCACGTGGCGTACGTTCCGCACAGCCATCGGGTGGTGGGTCTCAGCAAGTTACCACGCGCAGCCGTGGCTCTCTCGCGTCGCCGCGTGTGCGCGCAGTCCCTGGCGCGCCTGCTGTGCCGCACAGTGGAGGAGGCGTTGGCGCCGCTGGGCGTGGCGGTGGTGGTGGAGGCATCGCACCTCGTTGGGCTTGAGGAGAGCGTCACTGCTGCCCCTGCCCGTGCGAACAACCCGGATTCGCTCACAAGTGTCGGCTCTCGCAATGAAGGAGCGGTTGGATGGGCACAGGAAGGCGAAGCGGGGCACGAGGTGGCGTGTGGCGCGGTGGGAGTGTTTTCGAAGCAGAGCGAGCTGGTGGAGGAGGTGCTGGCGCTGCTGCACTTGGACCCACATGCCGTCTCCCTCGCGCTCCTAGACGACGCTGACGCTAACGGGGGGCGTGTGAATCCGTCTGCAGTAGACGACCTTGTAAGAACCAACGGATCCGACGTGACCGAGTTGCCTGAGGACGCTGTTTGCCCTGCGCTAAGGCCACGCGCGTCAGGGAGGGCAGTGCAGGGCCGACCAGGGCACAGCATTTGTGGTGACTGCGACATGCGTGCGTGGCTGTCACGCTGTTTACCAAGGCCCGCTCTCAGCGGTGCAGGCAGCAATGCCCTGCAGAGGGCCATTCCAGACGTGCGGACTGCAGACGGGCTCCTTGCCTCGTGGCGCCTGCTGTGCCGGTGGCTGGGTGCGAGGGAAGAGAGGGGCGAGCAGCGGTGTGGTGAGAAGGTGCCACTGTCAGCGGCAATGCAGGCTGATGACGAGGGAGGATCATGCGAGCAGGTGCAGGCATGTGCGCATGTGGACCAACAGAAGCTGAGGGGCACAGCAGACGTGGAGACCGAGACGGAAGTTGATGAGGCGAGGGTACCATTGTCAGGCCTGTCCGTGTGTGTTGCCCGATACCTCCGCTATCTCTCTGCCGCCACATGTGGAACGCACCTCCATCTGCACGATGTTCTTGCTGTACCCCAGTCTGACTGCTGCCTGCGCCCTCCAAACAGAACACACGATGCTGCTTGCTCCGTACCTACAAACGAGGACAAATCAATAGCCTCACATGGTGTAGAGAGTATGGAGGGGAGGGGCGACCCAAGCACTCAGCCCGTGACAGCAGCAGTTGGCTGCAGAGGAGCGGGCGAAGGAGTGATGCCGGAAGCTGTGGTGCGCGGTGAGCAGAGCACTTATGAAGTTGATGGTCTGCATGTAACGCCTGGGACTGATATGCCACCCAGGGCAGTTGGGGGCGTGCACACTGCTTGCAGGCTCACAGACATTTCCATGGAGACGCACCTGGCTGTGCCTTTCTCATCTCTCTGTGAACACCACCTGCTGCCTTTCTTTGGGGTTGTCCACGTGGCACTTTGCCATTCACAAGTCTGTGCAACTACTACTGCGTCCCCGGGCACTGCAGCCGCTTCTGAGCCAGTGCCCCCCCTTCTGTCAGGGGAGGCACTGCCTGCTATCTGCTGGCTCTACGGCCGCCGATTACAGGTTCAGGAGCGCTTCACCCGGCAGGTGGCAGAAGCAGTCATGGAAGCATGTGGTGGGCAGGCCGAGGGGGTGATGGTGGTGGTGGAGGCACACCACATGTGCATGATTGTCAGGGGGGTGGAGAAAACGGCCACCACCACATCGACTGTTGCTACATTTGGCACCTTCTCCTTGTTTCCACGCATGAGAGCCAGGTTCCTTAGTACCCTGCCACGGGCAAGCCTACAGTGATGGTGAACATCTGCATTGCATGAATGAATTTTACACTCAGAGATCCCTTTCTATCCCAGCTTCACCTCTTTGAACCCTCTGGGGCTACACATGTGAATTCGTGCATGAACATATCTATGTTTGGGTATTATTATGAGTAGCCCCAATTTTTTTGTGGTTCCCCAGTCCCAAACAGGGCAAATTTTTGGATTTGACCAACCCTTGTGATCAGTGTACCACAAGCTGAAAAACCTGATTATCAGTGTGACCCCTTGTAAAAAAACTTTTCCATCAGGGTTTTCCAAGCTTTCAAAAAATCTACCCTGGCAAATGATGGCCCACTGTCTGCCACCACATGCGTTGTGAAGGCCGAAATTCCGGCTTTGATAGTTGCCTATCGGGATTCCCGGGTTTCGGGAAAGGGGGGGGGGGGGGGGGGGGGGGGGAAGGGTACTCGTTTAAGAGTAAAACTCGTCATGGGATTCGGGAACCCTTGGGCATCAGTGTATATCAAAACACTGGCACATCAGGGTAAACCTAACTCCCAAAAAAAATACCCTAGGCCATCAGTGTGACCACCAAAAACCACCCTGATTATCAGGGTATCAGGGTGATTTACACTGATAAAATTTGCCCTGGTCCCAAAGTTTCAGGAGGTTGAAGTCAGTGGCAGGCTCCCTGTGTTTATGGTCTTCATTCTAACGGAAACGTCTGATGGATTCCTGGAGCACCTCGATAAACAATAGCCAGGCTGCGTCTACCTACAATATAAGAAACATGGTATGCTCTAACTAATGTAGGTACGAAACGTTGCAAGCCAGCTTAGTGTATAGTATGATCACTTGATCATGCGATCTTGTATCCATGCCGAGGCTTTCTTACTGCCGTGCCACAGTGTACCAACAGGAGGGCTGCTGCCCCTGCACTAGGGTTTAGCATGTGCGGTGTTGGCTAGGTGCTGGGTTGATATCCGAAGGTTCCCCGCCTTCTATCATCAACATGCCACTTGTCAGCATTTCAGTGGCGTGGTGTTGAAATGGCTTCGATTATGCTTCGATTGACGATGACAGCTCCTTCATGCGGAACCAGCGTTTTCGCAATTCTGAACGTGAAGCCAGCCATTGTTCGCCAAACACTCTCGTCCACACTTTACACGGTTCTCGTGCACTGGCGATCTGAGAAATCGTTCACTTACTGGTTACTTGGTCAGCACCACAACTGCTTGAGCTTCCCTTATTCAAACTTCAGGAATAACAATAGCACGAGCCACTTCTCCTCCTCAGTCTGCCCACGTTGCTGAGCGTGATTCTGTCGCTCGCATCCTATCCTTCGTTGCTACTGCTATTTTCTGACGATGTCTGAATCAAGCGACAAGGCATCTGCAGGTGCGTAGTTTCGTTATCTTAGTGCCTTGATACTGCATATGAAGCGTAGTGCGCGTTTCCTTACTACTTTATGCTGTCTTGTGGAATCACAGTCACCACGGAGGCTGCCCCTGATACGAAGGCGGAGTCGACTTCCAGCGATGCGACTGCTGCTGGATCGGAGGCGAAGTCTGCCGCTCCTGGCGGTCCACCCAACGCCTTCGACTTCTCCAGCCTCGCTGGAGTTCTCAATGTTAGTTAGGCAATTTCCTCAAGCAGAGCCACATGCCCGATCATATGTCCGCTTAGTTCTTCCTTTCGAGGTAGTGGCTATGTTATGATCTTACACCGGTCTCTTGATTTTGTCTATGCATACAGGACCCATCTATCAAGGAGATGGCAGAGCAGATTGCTAAGGATCCATCCTTCTCTCAGATGACACAAGAGCTCCAAGGGAGCGTGAAAGTTGGGAGTGATGGCGCGCCCCAACTTGATCCTCAGCAATACATGAAGGCAAGCTTCTAAACCCTGGCACCTAGTCACTTCTCTCCTGCGTGCACCACATGTTCAAATGCATTTTTGTATCATTTGTTCACAATTTATTATTTATATTTCTGCAGGCGATGCAACAAGTGATGTCGAACCCAAGCTTCATGACAATCGCGGAGAAGTTCGGGAACGCACTGATGCAGGTTTGTGCTCTTGACTTTCATTTGTGTGATTTTATTATTGTTTGTTATTCTCGTAATTGTTTAACGAGGCACAATAAACGGCCTATCTATTGCGTATTTATGTCGTACGGGTGCGTAACTTGCGGAACATCAGATAATTGAGAAACTGCCTTGTTTGCTGCTGGGTTTACATTGTGTCCGCAGGATCCTCAAATGATGACCATGATGCAGACTCTTCAGAACCCGTCGTATCGTGATCAGATGCAGCAGCGAGTAGCTGCCATTAAGGAGGATCCTTCTTTGAAGTCGGTCCTGGAAGAGCTCGAGACTGGGGGGCCTGCAGCAATGATGAAGTATGTTTTCAATACGAAGTCCTCGTATGTGACGGAACGGCACGAGGTTTCGTTCTCAAGATGTTCTTTTTGGCTGCTCTTATACTTGCCTGGGTTCGCAGGTACTGGAACGATCCGGAGGTTCTGAGCAAGCTTGGCAAGGCCATGGGCGGTGCGTTCCCTATCCCTCCCCACATGGCTGCAGCAGCTGGTGCCTCCGGCGAGGAAGATGCTGCAGAAGAGGGGGCAGAGGGAGAGGAGGAATCTCCTTCACTTCACTCCGCAGCCAGCAACGGCGACGCAGAGGTATTTCTCTTTTCCTGTACCCCCTTCGGCGTGCGTGCGCTGTGGAAAGATGCTAAAGAACCCATGGATGCCTTGTATTTATCACGGAATGAACATGGATACGTATGTACTTGAGGTGCTGAAGGCATGTCTTACGAATCCCCGGTACCTTTCTCTGTTGGTCATAACTGGATAGGCTGGGAACGTTGTTATAAGCTGGCATGCGGCGTATGACGGACGGTCGCTTTTACATGAATTAGCCGAACCATTGCATGATGATTCCATTATGTGTTGGTCCGTGTTGGCTGGTTGGTTCCACAGGAGCTCAAGCGGCTGATTGCAGAAGGGGCGGACAAGAACGAGAAGGATGGTGAGGGAAGGACAGCCCTCCATTTTGCGAGTGGATATGGCGAGGTACGTGGAACAAATTGCGCTTACAATTTTTGCCAGTCCAAGCTACGCCACGCTTTACTTACATGTTTTTTTTTAATCTGGACAGGTGAAGTGTGCGGAGGTTCTTCTTGATGCTGGTGCTGATGTCGACTCGTTGGACAAGAACAAGAACACACCTCTGCATTATTCAGCAGGTTATGGGCGCAAGGAGGTTGTGGAGCTGCTGGTGAAGAGTGGTGCTGCAGTGTGAGTAATCAATATGGTCTCAAAAGCCCACTTTCACCATGTCACTGGCACACTTCCATGACATCCAGACTCTTACGACGTTATCTGTTTTTCTTGTGTTTCCTCTCCCTCTACTTTTGATAACTGGTGGCAGCACGCTGAGGAACTTGGATGGCAAGACAGCAGCAGATGTGGCCAAGTTGAACAGCCAGAAGGAGGTGGTAGCGCTCTTGGAGAAAGATGCATTTTTGTGAGCTGATATGTTCGGATTTGGTGGTGGTTGTGTGGCCGTTGAATCTCTGAATGGCGTCATGTGTTAGTGGTTATATAGTCAACTCTGAAGATAGAGCTGAAGTGAGGTAGTCACCATGTTATGGAGTGATGCAGAATCACCAGCTTGAGTGAAGTTTCTGGTTTCTTGGCTGGCACTACTGGTATTGATGATTCTTTTCTGGTATGTGAAAACAGTGGAACAATTTGTCTACACCTGCTGTTCAAGGTGGATGAAAAATCGGTGTCATAATACCACAGGTCTGGTTCACGTGGTGCTACACCACATGGTTCTAGCAAGCCTGGAATTACGTATGCTAGATATGACATTTTTCCACAGTTTGACTAACAGTAACTCAAGCCGTTCCTCTAGATACTCCAAGAAACTTCATTAAAAGACACGTTTGATAAGGATGGAAACAGGGAGTAGTCAACCCATGGAGGGAAAGTAGGGCTGGCCAGATATGCTACCAGGGAACTAGATATACAGTTGCTATAAGCCCTTGACGCTTCAGCTTAGCAGAGCCTTCTCAATTGTCTCTTTAAGCTCCCCACTTTGAAAACCCTCTGCACAAAACGTGACGAGAGAAATACAACACGTCATGAAGACCTGTCAAAGTATGCACACAGTATTTAAAGGGGCCAAGAACTTAACGGAAACCTGCACCTTTACGCTTGACTCACAATGTAGACGAGCGCAGACCTCAGAAAATACAAATTCAACAGCTTGGCAGAACAGGACTCACATCGCTCAAATTCCTGCCCTCTTCTTACCGATAGTAATGTCACATCCGCCATAAAACTCCCCATCGATGTATAGCTGGGGAAAAGTAGGCCAGCTGCTGTACTCCTTCATGCCCTGTCGCAGCCTCTCATCCTCGAGAATGTTAACTGTCTCGAATGGCACGTTTAGCGTGCTAAGAATTTGCACGCAGGTGTTGGAGAAGCCGCACTGCGGAAACTGCTTGGTGCCCTTCATAAAGAGGATAACTTTGTTCTCAGCAATGAACTTATCTAGTGCCGCCTTCAACTCCGGCGTCAGAGCTGCAACGAAAAATGGGGAAGGGAATTAAGGAAAAGGAGGTGAGACGTGAGCCGCAGCAACGGCGTTGTTCGAAGTGTCATGAGAGAACGTGAATTGACGCTACTGTGTAAATTAAAGGTGATCCGTGAACACATGAAAACGATAAACTATCGGCATGCGAATGCTGTGGACTGGCGACATGGATCACAGCCACGCGACAGCCAGCGGATTTGCACCAAAGTTTTGTGGAACTGCTTGATCAATTGAGACTCTGTCCGCATGCTCTGACGAACTTGTACATGCTATCATTTTCGAAAGAAAGGTGGAAAATGACAAGGAGAATTTCGTAAGAAGTAGCACCTACCGCCAGAGCTGGGTGCGCCGAAGCTAGCCCGCACATCAAATCTCCTGTGTGGTGCCGCCACGACTGCTCGCGAAGCGCTGGCATGGCGGCGAGCCGGAAGCGGCGCGGCGATGAATGAAGTGGAGAGACGTGACGCGCTCCTAGCTGCCACAGGCGAGGTGCAACCCCGCGTGAGGTTCGCCGACACGGCAGGGGTGAAGGTTGCGGTAGCCATTTTGGGCAGCTAGGCAAAATTGCTAGGTTGCAGTGGATTGCTGGAAGTGCAGAGAGGGAGAAGAGAAGGGATGTGATTTGTGATTGCTGGAACTGGCTTGGGGGGGATTCGAAGTCAAAAGGCTGTGCTGACGTGGCTGCGTACAAGGAACATTCCGTAGAACTATACCTGACACGCGGCACTGTATCATTTGATACACCGACCGGTTTAGCCAGCTCGTGTATGGGCCAGCAGCCAGTGCAAGTTCAACCCTGGAGGCCCAAGGCACTATGGTACATGAACCTTGCTCCCAATTCAATGCACGAACGCCAAGAACATCTCACCTCCCCTCATCCAGGGATTGCAACCCTCATGCGGTGACATACTCAATAGGAGATTATTGAATGAGATACACACTCAATGCATAAATTTACTGCAATTATAAGAGTCAGAAATCCTCAATGCCATCATCATCATCATGTACGTTTTGGCCAGAACCAGCAACTTCTCTTATTGTGCTCCTCCCGAGAGATTCTTGCAGCGAGTTGCTAAGCAAACGTAACCGTGACATGCTGATGTCAGTTGCAATGTCAGCACTACTACCCCTTAAAGAGCCGAGTGGCAAGCTTTGGCTTGCTGCAAGAGTGAAGCATTCAGACCGCAACTCCAAAAGTGATGCCTAGGATTTGCATGGAACACAGAAAGGGGGGGAGGCATGATTTTGATAGAACAAACAAATTAATTGGTGAAATTTGTCAAAGTTAGACTGCAGATGCGTAGGAAAGGTCAAGAATGGGATAGAGACAGAGAAACAGCACGTGATGGTGTGACACACTCCTAAGGAAGCCGGTAAGGTTGCTGCGGCATAACTGTAAGTGACGAGAACACACATACCTTATTGCGCCGCACTTGTGCTTCATTGGCCCAAACAACTGGTGAGCGGAAGGCAAAGAACCTGCAGAAGATGGTACACACAGCCATGGTCTGAGCAAGAGGCTTGATTGCGAGCACCCTGAATGGAAACAGTTCAGCTTAGAACATTAACAAATTGCAACTTCTCAAAGGGATCAGCAACGCGGATCTTTCTTTACCCCCGCGCTTAACCCCATTCCCCCCTCCCAGACGCCATGGTCTCACCGCTTAGGAGCAGGCTGAGTGTTCCAGAACATGACTCCCCTCGCTGCCACTGACGCTGCTGCTGCTGCGCGCACTGCTGCAGGTGACAAATCCTCATCCCCCCCACCCGTGCCATCTGCTGCCATGCTGCTGCTACCAGACCACGAGGAGAGGTGCGAGGAGGAGGAGGAGGAGAGGAGCGTAAGGGCGTCACTGAGGGCAGCAGATGCACCTACGGCAGCCTCCAAGCCGTCAGCCGGATGCAGCATGTCCAACACTGAGGGCTCATTCCACAGGGCGTGGGGGAGGTGTGCAAACATGTAAGGATAGTGGGAGGGGAGGCGGATGAAGCGAGCACAAGAATGAATGGAAGTACCGATTGCAGACTGTTGTGAAAGGAAGGAGGAGAAGGAAGAAAGAACGGGAGGTGGTTGCGGTTGTAGGGATGGAGTTAGCAGTGCAAGAGTACTTTCAAGATCTGGAGTTATGTGCCATGTCTAACAGCCATGGCACACCCCGGCGGTGACTCACTGTTCTCATGCAGGTAGCAGCAGAGCTTGAGCGGGGTGAGCTGGGCGCGCTGAATGATCACCTCAGCTGCCTCCATGTCCACTGCCGCTCGCTGCAACTCCTGCCGCACTGCCACTGCACTGCCTCCTCCCATCCGACCGCCAGCATTGCGAGCAGATGGTTCAGGGCCATGAGCGCACTGCTGGGAGCTGGGTTGCGCCCACTGCTGCCACCTGAGTGGATTCGCCACCCACTCATGCTCACTCCGCTCCCCCGCTGCTGGCATGTGCTGAGCTGAAATGGGCACATGGCACACACACACGTGACATCCCAGAGAGGTGTTTGGGGTGGAAGAGGGGAGGCAGGGTTGGGACCAGGCAAACAAAATTTATCTGCAAATGAGCAGAAATCAAGGTCCTGTCAGCAAAACGAATTTCAGTTGTGGCATAGGTTTTACATAAGAATGAGGGACAAACACCACAACTAGCTAAATGAGACAAACAGGGACTAAGACGAGACTTCAATTGTATCTTGCAGAAGTCATTGAAACAGCGTGCAGGTGTGCAGGCAGGCGGCCTCACCTGCAGGGAGGCGCTTATTGTGCAGAAACTTGCCCACCGCATGGAAGAGAGACAGCGGGTCGTCACGACCCGCACCCATCACTGAATCCTCTGCACCTCCGCTGCTCCTCCCTGCACCAGAAGTAGCAGCACCAGCACTCCCACGCCCCAACACTCCTCCTTTGTCTCCGCCACCCTCCTCTCCTACACCACTTGACTCGCAACATGTTAGATCCACCAACTCAGTTGAGCCTCCCCCGCCTGCTACCACTGCCTGCACTTTCCTCTTCTTCCTCCTCTTCCCCCCTTCCTCCTTCTGCTCTGTACCTCCCCCACTACCCCCCTTCCCCACACCGCCCCCAACACCCCCAGGGTCCCACGTGTGGCAGGGGGAGTGGCGGGTGGAGAGGGAGAGCAGCTGTAGCTGGGAGATGGCGTGGCGCAGGTCCCCCGCACTGCTGTCCGCCACAGCCGCTACAGCCGGGGCCGCAAGCGGTGACCAAGCTGCCGCTGCTACAGCCGCCAGTGCCTTGTGCATGGCACCCGGTGCTATGGGGTTGAACTCCACCTGATGCCCCCATGGCAGTCACACACACACACACAGGGGGTGCATGCATGGGCACAGGGAGGGAGGGATGCAATGCCAGGCACAGGAAAGAATATTTGCAGAACTAGGCGAGGAAAAAGCGACGCTGGAAGCTGGGAGAACAATCTTGACATTTGCGGAACTCTGGAGGGTGTTGGATAAGGGCATGCCAACAAATTGGAAGAGAACTGGTGTGTGGGCGTGTCTGTAGACATGTGAGCGCTGACCATTGCAGCAACACCACGTGTGTCCATAACTTGTTACACACACTCCATGTGCTCCGCACATGCCAAACCCACCTTGTGAGCGCCGCCACTCATCAATGCATCCAGCACATCCCGCGTTGGCACCCCATCCGCTTGCCTCCACTCGCCCCTCACCCCTCCACGTGCACCGCCATGAGCAGAGGTGCTGGCAGCCGTGGTGGAGGCGGTGGGGAGGGAGAGCACCACGACGGCAGGCACATGTGAGGCCGCGGCCAGCGAGTGCATGGCGTGGCACAGCGCGTCACAGCGCTGCCGCCCCGACACGTACGGCAGGTCGTCTATCAGCAGCACATGGCGTGGAGGCACGGCGGGCGAGGGCGAGGCGGGTGGTGATAACGGTGCTGGTAGAGGTGGCGGTGATGGCGGGAGCAGAGGGGATGATGGGATTGGAGATGCTGCCGCATGCCGCCCTCTCGCCACGGCCCCTTGCGAGCCGCCTTCCTGACTTCCACGCCTTGCTACCTGCTTTTTTTCCTTGGCATCGCTCAAAGCACCATCACCGTCACCATCAGCACCAACAGCTTCACGGAATGTTGGTAGCCACTCCTCATCATCCCCATCCCCATCACCATCACCATCACCATCGTCACCCGTCTCACCATCACACTCCCATGACTCAACACTGTTGCTCCTCCTCCCCACCTTATCCCCCTCCATCCCCTTCCTCCCAGCAGCTTTCCCTGTCTCACGCCCAGTCGTTTCCCCTCTCCGCCCCTCTCTCACTCCCTCTGACCGCTGCACAACCCCTCTCCCATGACTCTTCTTCTGCCCTCTCTCTGCTGCTGAAACAGACAACGAAGCCTTACTCCGCTTGCCAGACAAAGGGGGGCGAGAAGGGGGAGGCAGCGTGGAGGGCAGGCGATGGGTGCTGGGAGAAGGGGTGGGTGGGGGCGAGCGAGCAGACGGTTGCGATGCGTGCGGTGCCTGGGGTGGGGCGAGAGTGGGCGCGGGAGTGGCAGTGGAAGTAGCTGTGGGAGTGGTGGCGAGGGCGAGCGGCGAGAAGAGGCGAGAGGAGCGGATGAAGTCAGAGAAGCTGGCGAGCTTCTCCTGGTGCTCCACGCCTGTGGGGCAGGGGTCACACGACAGCACACGACCACACGGCAGTGACGAGGGAGCGCACTTCTCGTGAGCAGCACGGAGAGGTGGGTGACAAAGGGCACAAACACCCCTGCACTGCAACCCCTTTATAAGCTACTGCTGCTGCTGCTGCGCTGAGAGGTGTAAAGAGGCACATGGGGGGCAAAGGGCGGCGTACCAGCAGCAGCCTGCGAGGAGCGGATGTGGCGGCGGTCATCCCACAGCAGCGGCACGGGCGCCTGCCAGTCCTGCACCGTCACTCCCCGCGCTGCTGCCACCACGTGCACCAGCGCCTGCATGCACACACACGCACAGCAGCACGGCCCGTGGGATATACACGAGGGTCATGCGTGCTCGTGCGTGTGAACAACCTTACAATACGCCAGCTGTTGTGGCAGAGGAAAGGAACAACGGGGTTTGGATAGAGCGAGCAAGAGGGAGAGAGGGGAGAGATGGGGAAGAGGGGATGGCAGGGAGGAGCATGGAGAGGACTCACCGTCTTTCCACATCCTGGGGGTCCCACCAGCGCAAGCACCTTGCTGGGCTGCTGCGATGAGCTCCCCTGCACACATCATCCACACATGCATCATGGCAACACATGCACGCCCACACACCATGTGCGTCAGGAAGGGTTGCGGAAAGGTTGAGAGCGGTATCAGAGTGCAACACCTAAGAGCATGGCATACTGGCAGAGCGGCCAGAGGCCGCACAGCCCAGCAGCAAGCAGCAAGCAGTTGTTCACGAAAGACAAGCGGCATACAAGGAGCACGTGGGAAGATGTGTTGCCGTACCTTTCCACTGGCACTGCCCATGCGCTCCCCTCCCGCCGCCTTGGGCTTGCCGCCTTTTCCCTTGCTGTGCTGCACCGGCCTGTGCGTGACAGGCGGGCCGAAGTGCGCGTCGAACCACTGCGCCACCTCCTGCACCTGGTGGCGGCCATGCGCGCCATGGGGTTGAGTTAGGGCAAACTTGATCAGTGTGGAGCGAATGAAGTGCATGGCATTCATAGTTAAAAGGCAAAATCGTATGCTTGGGCACAAGAAATGACCTACACTCGCATTGCCAGAACCGGGTAAACATGAATCGTTTTCTGATGCTCACTGAGAGCCTGATCTGGCTAGTAGGGAAGTAAACTTGGCTTGACTGCTTCCAAGGCTGCAGTTTGCTTCCATTACTTTCGCTGTCTGTTGGATAATGCTCAACACAGAAGACACAGAGCAAGCACGGCGCCGCGCACCTTCTTGCGGTGCACGGCCAGATCGCCCTCCCACTTGGGCGCGAATCGATCCACCCACAGCCCCGCGCCCTCTCCGCCCTCGCCATCCCCGCTGTTAGGTGTCACGTCACCACTGGCACAGCTCGGGTCGCCAGTGCGTGGCAAGGCGCCGGGAAGCGGGACGGCTTCGGAACGCGACTTGCGATTAGGAATGCGCCAAGCTTGGGTGGAGTTGAAACTCGTGGACTGACTGGCGCTCACCGGGTCGTCTAAATCCACCAGATCGAACGATAGCTTCTGCTGCTGGAACGGCTTCCCTCCCTTGTCGACCTTGCTGCTTGACTCGCGCGTCCGAGAATCTCTCGCCTCGCTCGATGCACCACCCCCCTTCTTTCTCTTGCTCCTCATGCCGGCTAGATTCTAACCACCGTATGGCATCGGCTAGAAATATGTCTTGGCTGTGTGGCATCCGTAAGGTAAACACTGGAACATTATGAAATGGTTTCGTCTGGACGAGGACGGACGACATATACCTATTACCCTACAAAAGTCCGCACGACGGGTCCGCCCGGATGAAGCTATTCCATGTTCCACACCACTCCATTGCTTCGCAGCTGATCCAAGGATGAGCATTTGTGTCTGCCAGACAGATGGTGCAAGCTGCGACCTTCAGAACACACACCTTTTGACCCTTCAGTGCAATCCTCGCTTCCCTCGTTCAATTGCACATGAAACATGTACTCCTATCCTGTATCTTGGGTGGGACCAATCTCACAATTGCAAATTACAAAGCTGAGTGGTCAGCGTAGTCTAAAAAAACACTGAAAATTCAGATAGGTAGCTACAAAGATCAGCTAGAAACACTGAAAACACTGATAGATCAGCTAGACCCAGTCAAAAATAGCTGCAGAATCAGCCTCCCCACACACAAAAAAAAAAGACTGAAAAAGGGCAGAATCAGCGAAAAAAGGCTGCAATCTGAGGGATGCACTGGCATGGGCACCCCAGATTGGTGCACAGAGCTGTACGAACATCTAGCTTCACTTCCCAGCGTAGAGTGGGTCAACTCTGCACCTGCAGAGAGATGAGGTCGAGCTTAGCGGGGCGCTTGTAGCGCTGCAGGAGCAGGGAGGAGCACACCACACTGACGGATGACAGGGCCATGGAAGCACCGGCGATCCAGGGGGGCAGGAGGATGTGGAACCTGGGGTAGAGCACTCCAGCAGCAATGGGGATACCCAACACGTTGTAACCCAGCGCCCACACGTAGTTGAACCGTATGCGATTCAGCGTCGTGCGTGCCAGATCAACGGCTGTGATCACATCCTCCAGGGACGAGCGCATGAGCACCACGTCAGCTGCTTCTATCGCGATATCTGTACCGGCGCCTATAGCAATGCCCACATCAGCTGCGACGAGCGCGGGGGAGTCATTGACCCCGTCGCCCACCATGGCCACCTGCTGCCCCTCCGCCTGCCTGTGCCGCACATACTCCGCCTTGTGCTGTGGCACCGCCTCCGCCACCACATCGCTCTCCGCTATCCCCACGGCGCGCGCGACTGCTTTAGCGGCGCCCCAGTTGTCCCCGGTGACGAGCACGGGGTGCATGCCCATGGCCTTGAGCAGAGCCACCACGGGCGCTGCCTCAGGCTTCACCGGGTCTGCCACCGCCACGCCCGCCACCACCTGCCCGTCCAACGCCACCAGGATGCCTGTCTGCGCCTCTGCCTGCACCTCCTCCAACCAGCGCTCCGCCTGTGGTGCCACGGGCAGCAGCGCCGTGCTGGGAGGAGCGGTGGAGGAAGGCTCAGATGAGGGGTCGATGGCAGGAGGATCCCTCATCAGCTTTAAGTTGCCCACTGCCACGTGGCGGCCACTGATTTGGCAGACGATTCCGTAGCCTGGGATGGAGTGGAAGGAGTCGACTGGAGGAAGTGACGAAAGGTCCCCTCTGCTGCTGCCTTTGGTAGCATTGTGAGCAGGGGCAGCAGTGGCCAGGCCAGAGGAGAGGCCGCATTGATCAACAGCAGCTTCAGGATGAGAGGAAAGGGGGAGAGGAGGTGGGGACGGGGGAGGCGAGGGTGAGCGGGAACGAGGCAGCGAGGGTGGAGAGTCACTGGAAGAGGAGGTGGATGAGGTGGCAGAGGCAGAGGCAGAGGGGGAGAGAGGGAGGGGCGGGAGTGGGATGTGGGAGAGGGATGGGAGCGAGGAGGGGAGGAGGGGCGAGTGCAAGCAATAGTCGGTGATGGCCTTGGCTAACGGGTGCTCGCTGTTGGCCTGCTCACACATGGGTGCGGGTAAGGGAAAACAGTGCAGGGGGTGGGTGGGTGGGTGGGTGGGTGGGTGAGAGCAGGATGACACATGCATGGACGAAGAGAGGGGTGGAGGGAAGAGGGACACGTGAGGTAGGCAAATGAGGTGGATGGGTGCGTGAGAGCACGACGAGACATGAAAAACCGCACACCTCAGCAGCAGCGAGCAGCGCGAGCAGGTCGGGCATGGCGAGGCGCGAGGTGAAGAGCGCCGTGGTCATAACGCTGGGATTGCCCTGTGTGAGCGTGCCCGTCTTGTCAAACACCACCGCCTCTATCTGTTGCCGTGGGCACACGGACACATGCAGGGACAGGGAGACAGGACGTTGAATAAATTGTATGGGCACACAACAGCAGTGAAAGCACAGAGGAGCAAAGCGACTTGCCAAATCCCGTCCGGTTTGTTTGCGCTGAAAGGCACAGCCCACAGTGATGTTGGCATCAGCACGTCCACACAGTCATTCTGCATGCCCGCCACACAGGGCGGCAGGCCCCACCTTGTGCGCCCTCTCGAGAGCATCGGCGCCCTTGATGAGAATGCCCTGCTGCGCGCCCACCCCCGTGGCCACCATGACTGCTGTGGGCGTGGCGAGACCCAACGCGCACGGGCATGCGATGACCAGCACTGCGATGCCAAACTGCAGAGCCAGCTCGAACTCCGACATGTGCTCTGGCACCTTGTTCTTAGGGAAGATCTCCGTTTTCATCGCTATGAGCCATGCGAGGAACACCACGAGCGCCAGCAGCACGACCTGAGAGGAGGAGAGAGGGGGTAAGGGGAGGGGGGAGAGGGGGGAGGGAGGGAGGGAGGGAGGGAGGGAGGGAGGGAGGGAGGGAGGGAGGGAGGGAGGGAGGGAGGGAGGGAGGGAGGGAGGGAGGGAGGGAGGGAGGGAGGGAGGGAGGGAGGGAGGGAGGGAGGGAGGGAGGGAGGGAGGGAGGGAGGGAGGGAGGGAGGGAGGGAGGGAGGGAGGGAGGGAGGGAGGGAGGGAGGGAGGGAGGGAGGGAGGGAGGGAGGGAGGGAGGGAGGGAGGGAGGGAGGGAGGGAGGGAGAGAGGGAGGGAGAAGTAGAGGTAGGGAGATGGGACAAGAGCAGCGGAGGCGACGAGAGGAGAGGAGAGGAAAGAGCTGTGATGAGGAGGCAATAGCATAGACAACGGGTGGCTGTATGTTCGGTCACGATAGCCTACTCGGAAAAACATTCCACGACACACAACAAAACCATCCCTCCCCACTCACAGTGGGCACAAAGACGGCGGAGATCTGGTCCGCCATGCGCTGAATGGGCGCCTTCGCCATCTGCTCCGATTCCACCATCTTCACTATCTGCGCCAGCGTTGTCTCGCCGCCCACGCGTGTAGCACGCACGTGCACACTGCCGTCCAGGTTGAGCGTGCCGCCGATGACGTTGCTGCCCACGCCCTTGAGCACGGGGCGGGCCTCCCCCGTGACCATGCTCTCGTTGGCATAAGTGTGTCCCCACACCACCACGCCATCCACCGGCATCTTGCCGCCCGGCACCACCCGGATGATGTCCCCGCGCTGAATCAGCGCCGCCGCTATCTCCCGCTCGCCCACCACGCGCATCTCCTCCCCTTCTTCCTTCCCAGCCTCACCCATCAACCGCTCCTCCTCCCGCTCCGCGTTCCACTCGCCTCCTCCCACAGGGCTCCCTTCTGCCGGGCCAACCGCGCCCGCCTGCGCGGCCTTTTCCACGGAGAGCAGCACAGCAGTGGCAGGGGCGAGGTTGAGTAGCTTGCTGATGGCGTCACTCGTGCGGCCGCGTGCCACGGCCTCCAGGTACTTTCCCAGTATGATGAACGAGATCAGCATGGCGCTCGTCTCAAAGAAATCATCCCTCGTGCCTGTGGGAGCAGATGCAGGCGGAGGCGCAGCTGCAGAAGCAGGCGCAGACGCCTCCCAACCCCCCCCCATGACCTCCATGATTATGCGCGTCACCGCGCCACCGCCGCCGCTGATGTGCACAGCAAGAGCACTGGCAGCGCTCGTAGCAGCAGCAGCAACAGCGGTGGCGGCGGCGCTGGGAGGCGGCCCGGCGGGGGATGGGGGGTCGGGGATGTGCATGGCAGCATAGATGAGGGCTGTGAGGGAGTAGAAGAAGGCGGCGTTGGTGCCGATGGCCACCAGCACGTCCATGTTGGCTGCTCGCCTCCTCAGCGCGTAGAATGCCCCCACGTAGAACCGCCACCCCACCACAAACTGCACTGGCGCTGTTAGCACCCCGCGCAGCAGCATGCCGATGTTCAGCCTGGGGGTGATGGGGGGACGGTGTGGAGAAAGAGAGGAGAAGGGGGGGGATGAGGTGAAAGGATGCGTCAACCAACCCTGGGACAGCACTGAGTGTGCTTGCGGGTAGTTTTAAAACTGCATCCAAACATTAACACGTCAATGCGAAAACAGAGAGGAGCGAGGGAGGGTGAATTGAAGTTTGTTATATATGATTTCTAGAGAGTGGTAGCTCACGAGTTGATGACGGGAGTCATGAGCCAGTCGTCGAAGGGCGGGATGTGGTTGAGCACCATGGCGAGCAGGAACACAGGCACCGTGAACACCAGGCTAGACACGAACAACCACCACAGCTTCCGCACCTCGCGCTCGCGCTCCTTCGCCCCCGCGCTCCCCCCGACCCCCCACTCGCTCTCCGCCAGCTCCACCTTCCCCACGCCGCCCACCCCCGCCACTTCCGCCTGCAGCGCCTCGAGAATGTCGCGCGCGCCCGTGCGGTCCGGGTCGAACGTCACCGCTGCCGTCTCGCTCTCCGCGCGCACTGCGGCGGCCGACACTCCTGGCAGCGAGCACAGCACCGCTTCTATGCGCGCGGGCAGCGGAAGCGGTGCCGCGCGCGCGAGGCCAGCTGCGATTCCGCGCGGCGATCTGTTCCATCCCACGGAGGATCGCGCGGGCAGTGCAGAGTCAGCAGCCGCGGCGGCGAGGCCGTGCAGGCGGTAGCGGAGAGTGTGCGCCTGAGGCGCGTCGGCGGAAGCGGCGGAGTCGTCGAGGAGATGCGCGGAGGGGAAGCCCGCGTGGTGCACGGCGGCAAGGAGATCGGCGGGGGAGAGCGCGGCGGAATCGAGGATGACGTGCGCCTCCGCCGTGGAGAGCGAGACGGTCGCGGATAACACGCCCGCATGGCCCTGCGCGCACACGAGAATGCGGGCGAAAACACGGGGAAGGTGAGGGAGAGGCAGCAAACAGAGAAATACCCTCTTCGAGAGGGCGAGGTGGGGAGCGACTTGCTCAAGCACGACGAGAGGAGTTGGGGAGGATCACGCGCAACGCCAGGATCAGGAAAAACCCCGGGCGAGGACATGAGGGAGGCGAGGGACCAAGCGAGAACGACGAGGAGAGCGACGCTGGCCCTTCAAAATATCAGGAGTGGGAATGCAAAGGGATTACATGGGAATTGCTCATCCTCACTACAACAAATAAATCAAACCATTTATAGTCTTTTGGAACGAAACAAAGAGCAGCACAGTAAAACAAATACGAAAAATACAACATAAAGCTTACTAAACGGGTATTGATGGTATTCAGTCTCAGACTCGTAGACGTTGTAATTTATGTTGGGAAATGTAACGATCAGTATCCTTTTATTTCAAGTCAACCTTGCAGAAATAACAACCATTATTACTTCACCTGGTCTGCTTACCACTCACAAAAAAAACAAACACCCAACAAGCAAATTAAATACTGTACGGGCGTGCAGTGCAACAGTGCGGGTCTTCTTCGTTCGTTTGAATGCGGCTTAATGAGATGTCCAAGTTCTATAACGGTCAAATCAATGTTCAGATTGGTTGGGATGGGTATTGAGCTAATATGAAATGAAAATGACGCGCCCATATTTAGCGAAAAATGTTACTGGCTACCTTGAATCGTAGCTCTCGTCAGTGGGTGTACAGATCGCCTGCGCAAAGCTGCCGAGAGATTGCGATTGGAAACGAGGCCGGAATGATCAATGTTGCACCACAAAATCAGTGTGAACTTTGTCGCACTCTCTGAAATGTCGCACTTCATTTCGTCCACCCTGTTCACTGAAGCTCGCCGCATCCCAAAATGCCTGAAGCTCGAATCCGAAAACCCGCGGCTTGGAAAACGATATCGGGATAACACAAACAGCGGACGACGCAAGCCAGGAATACGCCCTCATGTTAGGAGAAGGCGCCACGGCTAAAATGCTGGTGGTACTAATTACGGGACTCACCTGTAACATTTCCTCCAGATAGCCAGCGGAGCCGACGAGCAGCAGGTCGGGGATGCGCAGGCGGCAAGGGCGCGCCCCTCCCGCGGGATGAAGGGCGCCGGAGGCGGCGGAGAGCGGATCGTCCATGATGGTAGCGTCGAACCCAAAATCCTCCACCGCTGCCGCGATGTCGTTCGCCAGCCGTGCGCTCGCGCAGGGGCAAAGGAGCAGGAGGAGATGAGGGGTAAGGCGAGGGAATTAGGAATTAGCCATCATCAACATCCTTGCGCATCCGCGCAGCAGGGTTGGGGAAGCGCGACTCACGTTTGTCTTCATGTCGTTGAACGTCACTCGCGCGCGCCCGTTAACCACGGACACCACGGCCCGCGACACGCCGTCGACGCGCATCAGCGCCTTCTCGATGGACGCCGCGCACGCCGCGCACGTCATGCTGCCCACCGCCAGCTGCACCTCCGCCACCATGTTGCCCGACGCGCTGCCGCTACTCTTCTTCTGCGATGCTCCCTGCACCGTGCAGCAAGAGCGTGCGGGTATGACCTCCCGCTGCGGCGCGGCGGGACAGAGAATCCCTAGTATGATAAGTCGATTTTTGAGTTGACTCAAAAATCGTAACTCTGCTGCCGCTTGCATGCGGTTGTCGGAAGGGCGGTCCGCCAGACGAGAAGCCTTGAGCGCCGTGCGGATCCCGCAACCCCGAGTTGAGAAAATCGTGCGACCTTTTGGTAACTTGCACATGTGATGTGTGCGGGGCGCTTATCCAACAGTATTGGTGCCACCGGCAGAGGGACTTGCGACCTGATCTCGGCATTGCGTCAGCTGCTAAACGCCCCTAAAGTTTAATCTGTGGCGGTTCGAACAGGGTCGCGATTTGCGGCGGAGTGCAGCGAGGCTGAGCGGCTGGGATGAGCCGTAGAGGAGCCGCGACGGGAGATGGCGGCGCCGCGCCAAAGAATGCCACTCACATTATAATGATGTATCACATCATGTGATGCAGCGCGACGTGCGCTAGTGCGGTGAGAATAGACGAATTCGAGGGGCGAGAATTGAATGGAGGTAGAGACACACGAAGTGAACATACTACGCGCCTCGCGAGACACATTATATGCCGCATTATGCCCCTTTTTCATGTTGGGTCTAGGTTCTTTAATCAGAGTTGGTACATGAAAAAACAGCTGGAAAGGCAAACCTGAGATACGTAAAAAGGCATACAATTACTTACGGCCCCATTTTTCCCGTGGCGAACGTTAACGAGGTAGACGAAAAGCCTAGGCTCGTATCACACCATTTGGTAGGGCAAAGGCGGCATGGCAGAAACGCACATCCAGTGTGGCAGTAGTGAGAAGGAGCTCATTTCGGGCTTTCCATGGCCAGAAACAATCAACAAATTCCGTTCCGACAATGGCCTCGGCGAGTACAGTATTGACAAAGTCAGAAAGTGGAGTACACGACACAGACACATCACCCAGCCGACGACTTCCGCGATCCCCCAAGGGAAACATCGTCGCCAATCGACAACCTTCGCCAACATTCGCGGCCAGAGGATTTTAATAACCACATTTGAATCAAAATGCTGCCAGCTGGATCTCTTGAAGACATTCGGTGGTGTGACGACAAGGAGGACAACAAGAGTTTTTGAATTCGATCAGACTCTGATGGAATCTTATCTCAATTGAGAGAATATTGATGCGGGTGGTGACTCACCACTGGTAAGGTGAAGCAATCTTCGTGGGAGAACCTGCCGCGTCAGCAGGTTCCATCGAATTCGACGGATTATACGTACAGTCATCGTGTACGACAGCGGCTGAAACCGAACCATGGTCGTATAGTACAGTACAACCATGGTCGTACAAAATATGATGCACGAAGCAGGCTGCCACGAGCGATACTGTCCCGTCACTCAATTACGTGTATAGCTTACAGCCGTCGGATTCGGCTTGACTGAATGTTCTCGATAAGGCAAGACTCGCGCGAGAAAGAAATTGAGAAGAGGACATCCTAACGAACCACTAACAGAAGGTGGGAGAGTGCAGGAAATTTCAATTCCTTACTGTAGCTTTGCCCTAACAGGGATGGACATTCCCCCAAACCACTCGCAAGTCTCCACCACAACCTTTTGCCAAACGTCCGAGCCTTATTACCGGTGGTTCTGAACGAGCCAGGATCTTAGCAGTATAACCATGTCCCTTTCCGTGATTCATTTAGTTGCAGCTTCATTACCCGTTTGTTCCACGCACTATGTCTACCAATTCATTTTATACAAAATCTAGAAATAATGAGGCTCAAGGCAAGCGGGTGGCCTGGGGGGGAGGGCAAGACAAGCAGGTTCGTGCGAGGGAAGCAGTGGGGGGCGATAGAAGCAAATGGGCTGGTGGGAGGGGCGAGAGAAGCACGTGGCCTGGGGAGAGGGGAGAAACTGGGTCGGCTAGGGGAGCCGAGAGAAAGTGGTGGGCTGAGGGGAGGGGCGAGCAGAAGAGGCGGGCTGGGGAAAGAACCCACCACTGCATATTCTGCACCTCCACTGCATCCTCCTGCACCCGCAATAGCAGCACCACCAATCCCAAGTCTCAACACAGCTCCCGCGTCTTTTCCCCTTTCCTCTCCTCAAACCCTGACTCGGAACACGTTAGATCCACCAACTCAGTTGAGCCTCCCCTACTTGCTACCATTTGCTGCACCTTCTCCTCCTTCTCTCCTTTTCCCCCTTTCCTCTTGCGCTGTCCCTTCATTTTTTTCACTACTACATCCCTTTCCCTCACTTCCCCCCATCAATACACTGCACCTGCCCGCAGCAGCAGCAACCCCAGGGTCCCACGTGTGGTTGGGGGAGTGGCGGGTGGAGAGGGAGAGCAGCTGTAGCTGGGAGATGGCATGGCGCAGGTCCCCCGCACTGCTGTCCGCCACAGCCGCTACAGCCGGGGCTGCCGCAGCTGCTACAGCCGCCAGCGCCTTGTGCATGGCGCCTGGTGCTATGGGGTTGAACTCCACCTGATGCCCCCATGGCATCCACACACACGAGGTGAATGCAAGGGGGGGGAGCACATGATGGAAAAGTTGACGAGGCAAATGGTTGAGTACGAGCGAGCATTTTGTAAAAAAATCTGGGCGGTGCCGGGTAAGCATTGGAACACTCCAACATGCATGCCACATGTGAGCATGATTGCACTGACAGTGGAGATGTGTGATGTGATGCTGATGTATCGGAAACGAAGCGGCATGTGGTGCGTCCATATACATGTGGGAAGCAGAAAATTTGCCACAAGCATGTGCCGCAACCCACCTTGTGAGCTCCTCCGCTGATCAACGCATCCAGCACATCCCGCGTTGGCACCGTGCATGCAGTGCAGACAACCTTACAAGGAACCAACCATGGTTATGGTGGAAAATAACAAAAAGGATGGGGCAACGGGGAGAGAAAACGAGGGAAAGCTGGGGGAGGGGGGAAGGCAGCGAAGTAGGAGGCGGGCATTGAGAAAATTGACAGTGTTCCCACATCCGGGAGGGGCCACTAGGGAAAGCACCTTGCTGGGCTGCTGCCATGAGCTCTTCTGCACCCATCATCCGCACATGCATCATGCACGCCCGCGCACATGACCATCAGGAAGGATTGGAGAGGGTCGAGAACAGTACGGTTGCTGCAGGTTGGAGGCCGCACATGGCAAAAGATGAGAGTGTGCTACTCGAGTGGCCAAGGCCGCACAGCCCAGCAGTGGACAGGAAGCATGACAAGGGACAACAACACACAAGGAGCACATGGGGAGCGCTGTTGCCGTACCTTTCCACTGGCATCGCCCTTGTGCTCCCCTCCTGCCGCCTTGTGCTTGCCGCCTTTTCTCTTGCTCTGCTGCACCGGCCTGTGCGTGGCAGGTGGGCCGAAGTGTGCATCGAACCACTGCGCCACCTCCTGCACCTGGTGGCGGCCATGACCGCCATGGGTTTAGGACAAGGTAAACAGTTTAGTACTTGCCAAGAGGGATAAAATGCAATTTTTATGGCTTGGTAGACAAGGAAAATCGAATCGTCTGCTAATGATAACGAGATAGGACGCGGAGAACAAAAGCGAGCAGCGCAGCGCGCGGCGGGCTGCACCTTCTTGCGATGCACGGCTGATCCACCCACAGCCCCGCGTGCACCGTGCGGGAAGAAGGTGCACCTGTGCACGGTGCACAGCTCGCCCTCCTGCTTGGGCGCAAACCGATCCACCCATAGCCCCGCGCCCCTTCCGCTAGCGCCATCCCCGCTGTTAGGTGTCACGAAACCTCTGACACAGCTCGAATCGCCAGTGCGTGGCGAGGCGCCGGGAAGCGAGACAGCTTCGGAAAACGACTTGCGGTTGAGAGTGCGCCAAGCTCGGGTAGAGTTGAAACTCGTGTTTTTTTGTCATCCTTGCTGCTTGAGTCGCGCTTCTGAGAATCTCTTACCGCGCTCGAGGGACCACCCCCTTTCTTCCTCTTGCTCCTCATATTGCCTAGATACTCGCATCGGCTATTGGACAAAATTTGGCAGTGTGGCATCTATCCGTAAGGCAAATTTGTTCCCTTAGCAGCTGAGCGTAAAGGGATGACCCTTGAACGCGACACTGATGCAAGCTGCGACTTACAAACAAGACCTTTTGGTCTTAGAACAATATATATCTAGATACACATGCTTACCAACTATGATCAACAGAGGAACATATTAATATTGACATATCCAAATAAAAAAAAAAGGAAAAGCATTTAAAAAAAATGTATAAATGGTGGCTGTTGATGACCGTTGTTGATCATTCGCATGAAGGAAAATCAAGTTTACGAGTTTATACAATTTTCATGTTCTATTCAGTTTGATGTGAAGGATGGTCTTTCCAAGGCATGTACATTCAAGGTGTGTGTGGTTTGTGGGGGTCCCGCCCTTCACGCTATGTCCAGTTGGCGCTCTCTGGTTGTTGTTCCTGCTTCCCACTCTCTTGGAATTTAGAGTGCCAATTCTTTCATCTAATAGTGGTTTAACACGTGTTCGAGCTACCACGTCAGATCTCTGCCTCTGGTGATGGTGGATCCATGGCAGGCCTGCGTGTCACCGGCACCAAGATGATGTTCGATCCGCAAGTGCGCGAGAGCGATGCGTGATTCGCGCGCATTACTTCGCTGCGCAGGAAGGTTCTATGGCTCCTCGATTCTGCATTGATGCAGCAAAACTGTCCAGAATGTGAATGCCTGCTAACGCGACCAGAGGGATGGCTGCTCCATCCATACATGTATCATGTTATGACCTCTTCTCATTACACTAAAAATACTAACTAGTAGCATCTCAGGCTCAATCAGCTCCTCGACTGCCTTCCTTCTTGCCCTTTGATCGCGCTACCTCCCACACTAAACATGGCTCTCCGTCTCGGCGCTCATCCCCTCGCTGTCTCGGTGCCCGCTTCTCAGAGCGCGACGCCTCGTCACTGCCAGGAGGCAAAGAGCGTGGCCCGAGTTAGCGTCGTCGCGTCGGCTTCAGCGAAGCAGCCGGAGGTGTGTGTGTGTTACATCCACCCGCACCATCATACGCTAAAGAAAGTCGTTTTTTCTTCCGCAAAAGGGTCTGGGAACCCATCACAACTGGAGCATATCCTTATATTGCCGTACAAATGAGATGATCAACACTTCAATGAGAATCCGTATGGGTGTGGATACATGACCCAAGATTGTGACTTGCAGCCTGATCTGTGCAACCCACACCCTACTTCTCCAGTCACTCTAACATCAGGTTTTAAAGTAGCAATCACATCTATTTACTCGTCCATGACGTTCTAAACATGTTATTTCCTTCACAATGACTCTCTTTCATCAGGATCTCGCAAGGCCGGTGAGTCGCCGCCACGTGCTCATTGGTGCGGGTGCGCTCGCAGCGACCGTATCTCCTTTCTTCGCCGGAGCTCGCTACGCGCTGGCGGAGGAGGAGAGTGCAGAGGAGCTTGCACCTGCACTCACTGACGACGCCGTTGAGGAAGCCGTCGCGGAACCTGAAGCCCAACCCGAGGCCCAGTCTGAGCCCGAGCCTGAGGCCACCCCGGAGACGGAAGCGGAGGCCGAGTCCGCAACCGAACCCGAGCCTGAGGCCACTCCCGAGCCGGAAGCGGAGGCCGAGCCTGAGGCCGAACCTGAGACTGCTCCGGAGCCCGAGCCCGTGGCCGAGGCTGAGACTGAGACGGAGGGTGAAGCGGAGAAGGAAGGCGAGGTGGAGGTATTTAGCAACGATGATGATTCTGATTCGGACTCGGACTCGGAGTACGGCGAGCTGGAGGAGACGCCCGTGCTCAAGGCCATGGCTGAGCTCTCCAGCTTCCTGGAGGAGCTCAAGAAGCTCGCGGAGTTGCCGTGATGGTGAAGCACTTGTGTGTACGATTGTGTGAGTTCGTAGGCTAGATAGTGCTCTTTTCTCCCCTCCTGTGATCTTTTTTACGTGGATGGGGCTCGTTCGTATCCAGCATGATGCAGTTTCAGATTGAAAGAAAACTCCAAAACTTCTGCTTGATACTTATGTACGAGGGCCTGCTGACCCAGGTAGCATAATTGCAAGGCACAGGACAGGTATAAGGCTGACAGTCTGCTGGCGGTGGCAGTCCTGCCTCGTTGCAATCCTGAAGGCATTCAGTGCAATAAAGCTGTTTAGCCTTACAAACTGGAATCCGAGTTCCACTCCAGCTCTTTTTTTTTAGCCACTGCCAAGCCAGTTTGTCATCTATGCATAGAAAAAAGTAGTCATGTAATTGATTGAGGTCATATTGTTTTCAAGTGTGCGTGTGTACAGTTATGCCAATTAACTCAGTTAATGAATCCAGGCAATAGTGTAGGTGCGTAGCGAAAATTACCCTGCGGAGCTCCCGCGCAAACTCCGCAAACAGTGCGCTGTGCAGGTGCAGGAAGGGTCGCGGAGATTGGCTCCCTCTCGAATTCAAAGGTGCGCAGCCTTGGGCACCGGAAGTCGAAAACTTGTCAGAGCTTGACGGCACAAAGCACAGTTACCCTTCGCAGAAGCCAAGCACTACGTTCGCATTATGCTTTCCATTCTGGCGAAAACAATTGATTCCCCGTCGATACTTTCGGGCGCGCCGCTGACTCCGTCACTTCCGCCATTTTCCCCCCTTCTGGCGGAAAACGCTGGGCCTCCACCCTGCCGCGCGTGTCAGTCAGCACATGACCATGCGGCGTCCCCCCTTGGGCTTGCCGAATGCTCCATGCCCATCGTACTGAAGGCAAATCACCTCCCCACCTTCCCTCCCCACTTCCCCTCCAGGCGACATTCCCAAGGCCATTCCAGTCACCTCTGCCGAATTCCGGTTCATTCATTCACCGATCCCCTCTAGTCAGCGTTAGCTCGTGCTTGTTTCCATGGCTTTCTCAGCTCGCCATGGCTCCTGTCGAAATCTCCCAGAGGTGTAGGTTACTGTGAGAATCCCAGCCACTAACCACTGGGATAAAAGGGCTTGTTTATATAGCGGGTGAGTGCGCCCATAACCCCCCAGGCCGACGTGCCTGTAACCCTTCCCTAGGATCATCGGGGATCCCCAGTGGACCTCTGACACCCCCCCGCACTGGGATGCCCGAAGTGCACACACCGGGAATCGAACCCGAGACCTTCGCTCTGATACCATGTCAGAATCCCAGCCACTAACCACTGGGATAAAAGGGCTTGTTTATATAGCGGGTGAGTGCGCCCATAACCCCCCAGGCCGACGTGCCTGTAACCCTTCCCTAGGATCATCGGGGATCCCCAGTGGACCTCTGACAGTTACTACGATTAGATCATATTCTTAAGAAAATTTATGACAGCAGTAGCTTATTTCGATAAGCCTGTTTCAGTGGGATTTCTGGTAGAGCCGTGTCAGCAAATAGCTTCTGTCAGGCTGATGATAACTGCTTGCCTCTTACCGTAAGCCCCCGGATAGAAGCGCAGGCCTCGGATAAGCGCCGGCGCTTATAAAAGGATGAGGGCGCTTATATCCGGTCCTCGATTATAAGCGCACCCCTTAAAAAATTCTGATTTATTATAAGCGCATGTCTATTTTTTAATCTGAAAATCAGTCGATTTCAGAAACGAATTTCTCTTTACCAGGGAATCGAAGTACAGGTCCACTTTCCCACTCACATCACACTTGCTGCGCGTCTAGTCAGCACTTGCTGTCGCTTAGTCAGCATGTGTTGGCAGGGAATACATCCCTGCTACCGTAAGTTGCGCGAGAATCAGATTCGCGACCCCAGATATATTCGACTCGATTACAATTGGCAGAACAAGGTGTACAGATTGGTGTAAAACAAATATAAACTTGCTTTGCCATTTTATAAGCGCCGGCTCTTATAAAATTCCTCAATTATAAGCGCACCCCCTAAAAAACAGTGTTTTTTTATACCCCCAGGGGCGCTTCTATCCGGGGGCTGACGGTATAACCGCGGTAGTTATTTTTCGTAACCGCTAAGGCAATCCCACCTTTTTTATTTCCGCAAATACTGCCACGTTAAGTTTCAGCATTTAGATTTTGTTAAACTGATTTTTAGCCAATACTTTCAGCTCAGCAACATGGTCAGTGACGGGTGTTTCCTGATAAGGTTTCCACCGCTCTAGTTGAAGCGTATGTCGCTTCCGTTCCGTTTAAGCGTCGTTCCGAAATAGTCGTACATCCAACTACTCTCCGATAGCTGCTATGGTCGCCGAAAGCCGAACGTTCAGTCAAGGCCTTATGATACGTGGCAGCACGGTGTCAGGAATGACATACGAGCCGTTTCTGTTAGCATCTTCAGGCAGCACTGGAAGCACGAGGTGTTATTACGGCAGTTTCCAACAGGGTCGACGGTTTTCACGTCAGATTGGCACCGTAATGGTCAGAATGGCGAGTGAATTTGAAGCCCCTTCGGGACGACGGAAGCAGTCTCAAGGCAACCGGCATCCAACGTCACGGTCACTCACGGCGACACAGTGACACACGACACAGAGACGGAAAGTAATGGGTTAACTACTCCGAGCAACGGGGTGCAACCTGACGAGCGGCGAAAGACAAGCGGACGAGCAATGATTGCGGCGATTGGCGACTAGCGAATGACGAACGAGCAGCGAATGGCGAACGGCTAGCGACGAACTGTCAGCGGCTGGCAACGTGCGGCGATCGTGTAGCGGCAAGTGGTGAATTTCGAATTACGCGCAACCATGCGGAAGACGGCGACAAAGCGTGCGACCTTCCGCGTGCGACCAACCGGCGCGTACGGTGTGCGGAAGATGGCGACTTAACGCGTGCGACGTTCCGTATGCGGCGCCATTCGGATGGTGGGCGACATGGCGCATACGACGATGTGCGACTAACGGCATGCGACGTATCGCGGAAGATGTTCCCGGTGCGGCGACTTACCGCGTGCGACGATCGGCGTGCGACGTTGTGAGACGAACGACATGCAACGATGTGCGACGAACGGCATGCGACGTACCGCGCTCGTCCGTGGGCGGAAGATGGCGACTTACCGCGTGCGACGTTTTGCGTGCCGGCGCTGTTCAGATGCATGCGACGATGTGCGACAAACGGCATGCGACGTAGGCTGCGCGCGTCCGTGTGCGGAATGTTGGCCCAGTCTTCTACCGACTGGGTTAAAAGGGCATGTTTGTATGGTGGGTAGCACACCCATAACCCCCCAGGCCGCGCCTGTAGCCCTCCCTCACTCAACTCGGGACGATCCCAGTGCCCCACCAACAATCTCCCCCTCACTGGGGTCGTCTCCCCCTCACTTGGGGCTCGTTAGGGCACCGGCGCTCACTTGGCGCACACTGGGATTCGAACCGGAGACCTTTGGCTCTGATACCACTTGTTGGCCCAGCCTGCTACCGACTGGGTTAAAAGGGCATGTTTGTATGGTGGGTAGCACACCCATAACCCCCCAGGCCGCGCCTGTAGCCCTCCCTCACTCAACTCGGAACGATCCCAGTGCCCCACCAACACGGAAGATGGCGACTTACCGCGTGCGACGTTTCGCGTGCCGGCGCGGTTCGATTGCATGCGACGATGTGCGACGAACTGCATGCGACGTATCGCGCGCGTCCGTGTGCGAAGATGGCGAGTAATACGCGCGAGGCCGTGCGGAAGATGGCGACGTACCACATGCTACGTGTGCGGAAGTCGGCGACCAACTGCGTGCGACCTTCCCCGTGCGACTGTGCGCGGATGCTGGCGACGTCCCGGCGACAGTTTGCGGAAGATGACGACTTACCGCGTGCGACGGTGTGCAGCTGGCGCGGTGAACATCGGTGAAGGCGTGCGGCTGGCGCGGTGAAGAGCGGTGAAGGCATGCGGCTGGCGCGGTGAAGAGCGGTGAAGGCGTGCGACCTTCCGCTTGCGACGATCTCCGACGAGCGCCATGCGACGTACCGTGTGCGTCCGCGCGCGTCCGTGTGCGGAAGGTGGCGACTAAGTGCGTGCGAGGGCGTGCGATGCGGATGATCAGCTTCAACACTTTCCTGTAGCTAAGTCTCCTCGCGCTCCCCCCTCTTCACTCCTCCCTCGCTCTCCCCGTCCGTCGTTTTTACTGCTGCCAGATTGTCACCTCGTATCCCTTGCTTGGCGCATGCTGGTGGTGGTCCATGGTGCTATGGAGTGGAGCTCATGTAGAGTGAAGTGTAGTGGGAGTGGTGGGAGAGATTAGAGGAGAGGTGTGCATTCATGCCATGCGTTCGTCCCAGTCCTCGCTGGCTCAGCTCGCTGCTGTAGTGCTGTGGGCCACTGTCGCCATGCGCCTTCCCCGTTCCCCCCACCCCTCCCCAACCACTGAATTTTCTGCTGTTGCAAACTCCAATCAACTCTCATTCTTGCTTTCAAGGATCTCTGCTCTCTTTCCCACCTTGACATGTTTTCTGCTCTCTGTGCCTGCCCTCTCGCTGTTCCTTCTCCCTCCACCCATCTTCTTCCCTCTTTCTAAATTGAGCGTGACAGAGCACCAGAGCAGCAGCACGCGCAGCAGCAGTCAACATCAGCTGTCAACAGCCAGGCAACACCAGAGCGGGCCTGCGATCATAGCCAACTGCAGGGAGCGGCGGTGCCAATTGCGGGGAGCGGCGCTGCCAACTGCGGGGAGCGGCGGTGCCAACTGCTGGGAGCGGCGCTGACGTGGTGAATGGCGAATTGGAACGTGTCGAGAAATTGCGGCGAGTGCGGAAAACAACGATCGGCAAGCAACGAACAGCTTCTGAACCCGGCTAAGTTCCCCCCTCAACCCTTATCGCTCTGTTGTGTTTCTACGACGCTCCCCTCTCCTCCCGACGCCCTGTTGTCGTTGCACCACTGTGTTTTGTTGTGTTGTGTTGCTGCCTCGGACGTTTCTCGTCCCGTTACGCTCTGCACACGTGTCCCTGTGAGGCGCATGGTGGCGGTGAGTCAGGGCGCATTATGGCAGCTGAGCTCATGTAGAGTCCAGTCCAGTCCAGAGAGTCCAGTGGGTGTGGCTTAGGATAGCATTGCACTCATGCCGTGCGCGCGTCCCCAGTCCCCCCTCGCTGCCTCAGCTCACTACTTTGGTGCCCTTGGCCCACTGTCGTCATGCGCCTTCCCCCCCCACCCCTCCTCTATCACTCACTTGTCGCTCCACTGTGTTTACCGTTCGTTCGTTCGTTCGTGCCGATTGTTTTCTTCGACTTGCTTTCTTGCCAGGCGTTGGTTTCACCTGCTCTTGCTATCTGCCACCTGTTCTTGCTCTCACTGCCACTCGCTCTTGTGCTCTCTGCCGCTGTGCCTGGTTGCTCCTCGTGCAGAGCCAGCAGAGGGCGGCAGTTGGATGACGCACAGCGGGCAACGCAACACTGCTGCTGCGCGCCCTGCTGACCACTGCTCGCCTCTCAGGGAGCAGAGCGCACTCAAGGAGGCACACAAACGCGTGGCAGGGAGCGCAGGGAGGCCGTCCAAGGGGAGCACGCCTGCATGCTCCTTCGACCCTCTTCAATCCGGCTAAGCTATCTCACGGATTTTGCACTGTGCACGCACCACTCACCCGCTCCCACTCGTGCCTTGCACTGCTTGCTTGCGCTCTCGCCCTCCTCCTCCTCTCGCCGCTCTCACGGGCGGCACCAAGGGACCCTCCCCAGGTGTGGTCAGGTGTGGTAAGGTACGGTATTGTCCTTGGTGCCCGCCCTGCAGCTGCCACCACCCGCTTCCACCCAATGCCACTGCCACTCACGCACTCTCACTGCTTGCGTCCTTCCAGTTTTCCTTGCTTGCATGTATGCCGTTTTTCCGTTCGGTCACTTGCGTACGCCATGCCAACCGCCTTCCCTCTCACCTCCCTTCTCTGCTCCATCCACTTGTTTCCCTCTTCTCCTCTCTTCCTGCCAGCATCCCTCTGCCAACACCCCTCTGCCAGCTCACCTACAGGGCGGCAGCAGCAGGAAGCATGGAGGAGCAGCGGAAGCAGCGTGAGCGAGCGGGAGAGGCGAGTGGTGGGATGACGCACGGCCTGGCTGGCCCTGCAATGCAAGCAGATTGAGCGAGGCGAGGAGGGCGCCTGGAGCGAGGCGAGGAGGGCGCCTGGAGCGAGGCGAGGCGAGGAGGACGAGGGCGGATGGCTGACTCAGTAAACGGGCGGTGAAGGTGGTGAAGGCCTGCAGTGGACGCAAGGCAACAATCAGCCGCCAGCGACAACAAAACCAATTGAGCTTTCTTACCCTTGCCTCTTATCCTCGTTCTTGCTCTCTTTTCCTTGTTTGCCACTGTTGCTGTCTCATTTGTTCTTGTTCTCTTTTTTCTTGATTGCCACTCTTGCTCTAGCATTCATCCTTGACATTTCAACGCATTCTTATTGCATTCCTCATGGCATTTTATCATCTCCCAGCTGCTTATCATCCTTCGCTCTGTGCCTCCCTTCGTTCTTTTGAAGTGCAGTTTTGAGGATGGCTCGCATGCAAGGGGAGGTCGAGCGTAGTGGGATGACGCACGGCCGGCCCTACCCGCCCCGCTGAGGATGACGAGGGGGGATTGCTGACTTGGTGAACGGGCGGTGAAGGCGGTTTAACGGTGGCCTGCAGTGGACGCGAGACAACAATCAGCTGCTGCAAGCAACAACAAAACCAATTGAGCTTCCTTACCCTTGCCTCTCTCGCTCTATCTCGCTGTCTTTCTCGTTTCTCTTTGACATATCACCGAGGCTTCACAGAGGCGACAGCCACTGCCACCTCCTTCTCTGGATGTGAGTGCATCCTTAGCTTTGCATTGACTTGTCTGATTTTTTTGCCGATGATGGATGTGCAAAGCCCGCCACGGCTTTCTCTGAATGTGAGTGCATCAGTAGGTTTGCATTGGTTTGGCTCTGATTCTTTTGCCGACGATGGCTGCGGGGTGCAACTCCTACGACACACTCTCTGGATTTGAGTGCAACTCACGGCGAGGCGAGAAGTGTGCGGCTAGAGGCGAGGCGAGGCTGCGAGGTAAGGTGAGGCTGTGAGACCCAATCCGTGGGCGGCAGATGGAACGAGGAGAAGAGCGAGAGAGGTGGGATGACGCACGGCCGGCAGCCACTGGCATGTGGCTGCCTCCTACCCGCCCTGCTGACCACCCGCTTGCTGGCGGCACGCGAGGCGATGCGGATGGAGCAAGGATGGAGCGAGCGAAGCTCGTTGTTCCCATCCATGCGTGTTCTCCCACCTGCACCCTTGGGGTGAGGTGGAGGTGCGACAAGGAGAGGCTCATAAGCTGAAGGAGGGGGTACTTGGAGGGAGAGGCTGTCGTGTGTGGAAGGGAGTACAAAGCTGGGAGAAAGGTGTGTCTGAGTGGTGATACTTTGATTGGGGGTGGGACCTCCCTCTTATTGGCTCTCCTCTCACTCTCCCTCTTGCCCAGCTGAGCCGCGGTAAGTGTGTGTTGGATGCGTGCTGAGAGTGGTGGCTGCCATCCCACTCTTTGGTTCTCATCCCACCGCTTGTCCCACCGCTTGCTCAACTCACCCTAAGCATACTTCACCTCATACTTCCCAGTCAACTCCTCTTTTGGCCTTTGACGCACTCCTGATCAGCACTCGTTGCTGTTCCCCCTTAAGAGGGAGTATCGGCAGCTCCTGCCATGAGAAGGGAGCATGGGTCCGAGGGAGTGCACTGCGGTGCCATCAGCAGCGCCTGCATCGAGAAGGGAGTATGGGTCCGAGGGAGAGCAGTGCGGTGCCATCAGCAGCGCCTGCCTTGAGAAGGGAGTATGGGTCCGAGGGAGAGCAGTGCGGTGCCATCAGCAGCGCCTGCCATGAGAATGGAGTATTGGTCCGAGTACAGTGCGGTGCTATCAGCAGCGCCTGCCTTGAGAAGGGGTATGTGTCCGAAGGAGTGCAGTGCGGTGCCATCAGCAGCGCCTGCCTTGAGAAGGGGGTATGGGTCCGAGGGAGTGCGGTGCAGTGCCATCAGCAACGCATGCCTTGAGAAGGGAGTATGGGTCCGAGGGAGTGCAGTGCGGTGCCATCAGCAGCGCCTGCCTTGAGAAGGGAGTATGGGTCCGAGGGAGTGCAGTGCGGTGCCATCAGCAGCGCCTGCCTTGAGAAGGGAGTATGGGTCCGAGGGAGTGCAGTGCGGTGCCATCAGCAGCGCCTGCCTTGAGAAGGGAGTATGGGTCCGAGGGAGTGCAGTGCGGTGCCATCAGCAGCGCCTGCCTTGAGAAGGGAGTATGGGTCCGAGGGAGTGCAGTGCGGTGCTATCGGCAGCCCCTGCCTTGAGAAGGGAGTATGGGTCCGAGGGATTACAGTGTGGTGCCATCAGCTATGCGACCAACGACTTCTCTGGATGTGTGTGCAATGCCCACCACCGACTTCTCTGGATGTGAGTGCAATGCCCACCACCGACTCCTCTGGATGTGAGTGCAATGCCCACCCCCGACTTCTCTGGATGTGAGTGCAATGCCCACCACCGTCTTCTCTGGATGTGAGTGCAATGCCCACCACCGACTTCTCTGGATGTGAGTGCAATGCCCACCACCGTCTTCTCTGGATGTGAGTGCAATGCCCACCACCGACTTCTCTGGAGGTGAGTGCAATGCCCACCACCGACTTCTCTGGATGTGAGTGCAATGCCCACCACCGACTTCTCTGGATGTGAGTGCAATGCCCACCACCGACTTCTCTGGATGTGAGTGCAATGCCCACCACCGACTTCTCTGGATGTGAGTGCAATGCCCACCCCCGACTTCTCTGGATGTGCGTGCAAATTCCGCTCTGTTTTCGCATATTTTTTCGTTTCCTTGTCGCATCTTTCAATTTCTGTTTTGTTTGTTTGTTTTTTTTTATTTTTCTGTTTTCACTCGCGTCTTCACCAGCAACTTATCTTTCTTTCCTTAGATCCCCCTCTTGCATTCCTGTATGGCAGGGCGCAGCGTGGCGGAGTGGAGAGCTGGTGGCAGTGGCTGCAGCGGGGGAGGCGCGGCACTTTTGAGGACGGCGCGTATGCAAGGGGAGGGCGAGCATAGTGGGATGACGCACGGCCGGCCCTACCCGTCCTGCTGACCACCCGCTCGCGAGGGCGAGGGTGTCACTGCAATGCAAGCAGATGGAGCGAGGCGAGGAGGCGCTTGGGGCGCGGCGAGGAGGCATCTGGAGAGAGGAGGATGACGAGAGGGGATTGCTGACTCGGTGAACGGACGGTGAAGGCGGTTTAACGGTGGCCTGCAGTGGACGCGAGACAACAATCAGCTGCTGCAAGCGACAACAAAACCAATTGAGCTTTCTTACCCTTGCCTCTCTCGCTCTATCTCGCTGTCTTTCTCGTTTCTCTTTGACATATCACCGACGCTTCACAGAGGCGACAGCCACTGCCACCTCCTTCTCTGGATGTGAGTGCATCCTTAGCTTTGCATTGACTTGTCTGATTTTTTTGCCGACGATGGATGTGCGAAGCCCGCCACGGCCTTCTCTGGATGTGAGTGCATCAGTAGGTTTGCATTGGCTTTTCTCTGATTCTTTGTCGACGATGGATGGGGGTGGAACTCCTACGACACGCTCTCTGGATTTGAGTGCAACTCACGGCGAGGCAAGAAGCGTGCGGCTAGAGGCGAGGCGAGGCTGCGAGGTAAGGTGAGACTGTGAGACCCAATCCGTGGGCGGCAGATGGAACGAGGAGAAGAGCGAGAGAGGTGGGATGACGCACGGCCAGCAGCCACTGGCATGTGGCTGCCTCCTACCCGCCCTGCTGACCACCCGCTTGCTGGCGGCATGCGAGGCGATGCGGATGGAGCAAGGATGGAGCGAGCGAAGCTCGTTGTTCCCATCCATGCGTGTTCTCCCACCTGCACCCTTGGGGTGAGGTGGAGGTGCGACAAGGAGAGGCTCATAAGCTGAAGGAGGGGTTACTTGGAGGGAGAGGCTGTCGTGTGTGGAAGGGAGTACAAAGCTGGGAGAAAGGTGTGTCTGAGTGGTGATACTTTGATTGGGGGTGGGACCTCCCTCTCATTGCTCTCCTCTCACTCTCCCTCTTGCCCAGCTGAGCCGCGGTAAGTGTGTGTTGGATGCGTGCTGTGAGTGGTGGCTGCCACCCCACTCTTTGGTTCTCATCCCACCGCTTGTCCCACCGCTTGTTCAACTCACCCTAAGCATACTTCACCTCATACTTCCCAGTCAACTCCTCCTTTGGCCTTTGACGCACTCCTCATCAGCACTCGTTGCTGTTCCCCCTTAAGAGGGAGTATCGGCAGCGCCTGCCTTGAGAAGGGAGTAAGGGTGGGTCCGAGGGAGTGCACTTTGGTGCAATCAGCAGCGCCTGCCTTGAGAAGGGAGTATGGATGGGTCCGAGGAAGTGCAGTGCGGTGCCATCAGCAACGCCTGCCTTGAGTAGGGAGTATGGATGGGTCCGAGGGAGTGTAGTGCGGTGCCATCAGCAGCGCCTGCCTTGAGAAGGGAGTATGGGTGGTTCCGAGGGAGTGCAGTGCGGTGCCATCAGCAGCGCCTGCCTTGATGGGTGGTTCCGAGGGAGTACAGTGCGGTGCCATCAGCAACGCATGCCTTGAGAAGGGAGTATGGGTCCGAGGGAGTGCAGTGCGGTGCCATCAGCAGCGCCTGCCTTTAGAAGGGTGTATGGGTCCGAGGGAGTGCAGTGCGGTGCCATCAGCAGCCCCTGCCTTGAGAAGGATGTATGGGTCCAAGGGAGTGCAGTGCGGTACCCCTTTAAAAGGGAGTATCAGCAACGCCTGCCTTGAGAAGGGAGTATGGATGGGTCTGAGGGAGTGCAGTGCGGTGCCATCAGCAGCGCCTGCCTTGAGAAGGGAGTATGGATGGGTCCGAGGGAGTGCAGTGCGGTGCCATCAGCAGCGCCTGCCTTGAGAAGGTAGTATGGATGGGTCCAAGGGAGTGCAGTGTGGTGCCATCAGCAACGCCTGCCATGAGAAGGGAGTATGGGCGGAGGAGAACAACTTTTTCTTTCTTGTTTTCTTGCTTCTTTCCTTGTCTCTTGTTTCGTTTTCATTTTGCATTCTGTTTTCCCTTGCACCCTCACCAGCAACTTAAATTTGTTTCCTCAAATGCCCCCTTGTCGCATGTTTCAATTTTTGCTTTGTTTTTGCATTCTCTTTTTGCTAGCATCTTCACCAGCAACTTACCTTTCTTTCCTTAGTTCCCGTTGCATTACTGTTTTGCAGAGCGTGAAGCGTGGCAGCAGCAATTACACGGGAGGGAGGGGGGACGCGGGTTGGCATGCGGAGGAGGAGGGAGCAGCAGCACCAACAGTGTCTTCTTTCAGAAGGGAGTATGGGGCTCAGGAGGGGTCCAATTTCCGCTCTGTTTCTGCATTCGTTTCATTTCGTTGTTGCATGTCTCAGAATTTGTTTCCATTTTTGCATTCTCTTCACCAGCCACTTATCTTTCTTCCCTTAGCCCCCCCCCCCCCCCCCTTCTTGCTTTCCTGTTCTGCAGAGCGGGAGGCGTGGCAGCAGCAGCTACACGGGAGGGACGAGGGAGGCCGGTTGGCGTGCGGAGGAGGAGGGAGCAGCAGCACCAGCAGCGTCTTCTTTCAAAAGGGAGTATGGCCTCAGGGAGGGGATCGATTTCTGCTCTGTTTCCGCATTCGTTTCGGATTCGTTGTCGCATGTTTCAGTTTCTGTTTCGTTTTTTGCATTCTCTTCACCAGCCACTTATCTTTCTTCCCTTAGCCCCTCCCTCTTGCATTCCTGTACTGCAGAGCGGGAGGCGTGGCAGCAGCAGCTACACGGGCAGAAGGGAGGCGGGTTGGCATGCGGAGGAGGAGGAAGCAGCAGCACCAACATCGTCTTCTTTCAGAAGGGAGTATGGGGTTCAGGGAGGGGTCCAATTTTCGCTCTGTTTCTGCATTCCTTTCATTTCGTTGTTGCATGTTTCAATTTTTGTTCCCTTTTTTGCATTCTCTTCACCAGCCACTTATCTTTCTTCCCTTAGCCCCTTCCTCTTGCATTCCTGTACTGCAGAGCGGGAGGCGTGGCAGCAGCAGCTACACGGGCAGAAGGGAGGCGGGTTGGCATGCGGAGGAGGAGGGAGCAGCGCCAACAGCGTCTTCTTTCAGAAGGGAGTATGGGGCTCAGGGAGGGGTCCAATTTCCGCTCTGTTTCTGCATTCGTTTCATTTCGTTGTTGCATGTTTCAGTTTTTGTTTCCTTTTTTGCATTCTCTTCACCAGCCACTTATCTTTCTTCCCTTAGCCCCCCCCCTTATTGCTTTCCTGTTCTGCAGAGCGGGAGGCGTGGCAGCAGCAGCTACACGGGAGGGACGAGGGAGGCCGGTTGGCGTGCGGAGGAGGAGGGAGCAGCAGCACCAGCAGCGTCCTCTTTCAAAAGGGAGTATGGGGCTCAGGGAGGGGATCGATTTCCTTTTGTTTCCGCATTCGTTTCGTTTTTTTGTTGCATGTTTCAATTCTGTTTCGTTTTTTGCATTCTCTTCACCAGCCACTTATCTTTCTTCCCTTAGCCCCCCCCTCTTGCATTCCTGTACTGCAGAGTGGGAGGCATGGCAGCAGCAGCTACACGGGGAGGCGGGTTGGAGAGCGGAGGAGGAGGGAGCAGCAGCTGTCACCAGCAGCGCCTGCTTTCACAGGGGAGTATGGGGCTCAGGGAAGGGACCGATCTCCGCTCTATTTTTGATTGCTTTTCATTACCTTGTCGCATGTTTCAATTTCTGCTTCGCTTTTTGCATTCTCTTCACCAGCCACTTATCTTTCTTCCCTTTGCTCCCCCCTCTCGCATTCCTGTACTGCAGAATGGGAGGCACGGCAGCAGCAGCTACAGGGGAGGGAGGAGGGAGGCGGGTTGGAGTGCGGAGGAGGAGGGGTGAGGCGTGAGGGGTGAGGGGTGAGGGGTGAGTGGTGAGGGCCTTGTGTGCTGTTCTTGAGGCGCCTCAAGACAGACTGTGAACTGCCGGTGGCGGTTCTGTTCTGTTTACTGCAGTGCACTGCAGCTTGTCGTTATGTGTCCGTTCCGGTCAGTCCGTTGGTCCCTGAGTTTTGGGAGACGTCCCAAAACTCGTGTTCTCCTCACTGCAATTCGCTGCAGTGAGCAAACCCATCTCTCTTGTTCCTCACAGCAGCCTAGCTGCAGTGAGCAAAATTACACAGCTGGTCAAGCAGCAAGACTGGGCAGCAAGGACGGGCAGCACCTGCTTTGAGGATGATTTTCATCTGCCCCCGGGCAGTATGCATTGTGTTTCTTTCTCTCTCTCCCCCCCCCTCCCCTCCAACAGGGTCCTAAGCGATGGTTCCCACCTCACCGTGGTGCTTGGGTGTAACGTCAGGAGCTCTGCTCCTGGCGGCCAAGAGGAACCCCCCATGCATACATACAGTGCATGGGTAGTATACTACCGGTATCTAGTATAGCAGATTATCAAAATTTAGTTCTTGATTATATTAGTAAGTATTTATTAGACGGTGACGATGATACATATTAGCTGGTTTACAGCGTAAAATTGTGGTGGCAATAAAAGACTCTGGACATTTCTGTACTAGACGTCGGTATCGTAACCAATAGTAATACCTACGATACGGTATCCCAGGGTATGCACCAATACTACCCATGTTACTGGGCGCTGGTCTGTTACAATGACCCAACTCCCCTTGCCTGCCTTGAGCAAGGGTCAGCCCTGCACCTGCAATGCGATGAGGTCGAGCTTAGCGGGGCGCTTGTAACGGCGCAGGAGCAGGGAGGAGCACACCACACTGACGGATGACAGGGCCATGGCAGCACCAGCGATCCAGGGAGGCAGGCGGAAGTGCAGGGGCGTGGGGTAGAGTACCCCAGCAGCGATGGGGATGCCCAACACGTTATACCCCAACACGTGGGCGTGTTGGTACTACCGGTATTCAATACATGAAACAAGGTATTTGAAAAACAAACATTTCACTATATAACAATATGTACAAGCATACATAGCAGAGTGAACATATATCAATTATGTACAAAATGGGCATGCAACTAACAATACTTGGTGAACACCCTACTATCCATGTTCCATGCTGCCAACATTGCCACGAATGTTCCAGCCCCCCATTTCCGGCCTTGAACGAGTCAGCCCTGCACCTGCAGTGCAATGAGATCTAGCTTAGCCGGCCGTTTGTAGCGGCGCAGGAGCAGGGAGGAGCACACCACACTGACAGACGACAGGGCCATGGCAGCACCGGCAATCCAGGGAGGCAGGCGGAAGTGCAGGGGCGTGGGGTAAAGCACCCCAGCAGCAATGGGGATGCCCAACACGTTATACCCCAGCGCCCACACATAATTCAGTCGAATGCGATTCAGCGTCGTGCGTGCCAGATCAACGGCTGTGATCACATCCTCCAGGGACGAGCGCATGAGCACCACGTCAGCTGCTTCTATCGCGATATCTGTACCGGCGCCTATAGCCATGCCCACATCAGCTGCGACGAGCGCGGGGGAGTCATTGACCCCGTCGCCCACCATGGCCACCTGCTGCCCCTCCGCCTGCCTGTGCCGCACATACTCCGCCTTGTGCTGTGGCACCGCCTCCGCCACCACATCGCTCTCCGCTATCCCCACGGCGCGCGCGACTGCTTTAGCGGCGCCCCAGTTGTCCCCGGTGACGAGCACGGGGTGCATGCCCATGGCCTTGAGCAGAGCCACCACGGGCGCTGCCTCAGGCTTCACCGGGTCTGCCACCGCCACGCCCGCCACCACCTGCCCGTCCAACGCCACCAGGATGCCTGTCTGCGCCTCCGCCTGCACCTCCTCCAACCACCGCTCCGCTCGAGGTGGCACGGGCAGCAGTGTGGTCCTGGGGAGAGAGGAGGAGGACGACTCGGATGAGGGGTCGACCGTGGGGGGATCTCGCATCAGCTTCAGGTTACCCACTGCCACGTGGCGGCCGCTGATTTGACAGATGATTCCGTGGCCTGGGATGGAGTGGAAGGAGTCGACTGGAGGGAGAGATGAGAGGGCCCCTCTACTGTTGCTGCTGCTGCTGCTGCTGCTGGAGTTAGTGGTGGCGTTGCTGTGAGTAGTGGCGACCCCACTCAGCTCAACACCCGTGCTGTTCCTACTGGTAGCAGTAGCAGCATGGCCGGCAGTGGGGGGGGCAGCTGAGAGGCTGCACAGCTCGACAGCGGCATCAGAATAAGAGAGAGGGAGGAGAGGAGGAGGGGACGAGGGAGGCGAGGGTGGCGGGGAAAGAGGAAGTGAGGGTGGAGGTTTACTGGAGGAGGAGGTGGAGGAGGTGGCTGAGGCAGAAGGGGGAAGGGGGAGGGGCGGGAGTGGGATGTGGGAGAGGGATGGGAGCGAGGAGGGGAGGAGGGGCGAGTGCGTGCAATAGTCGGTGATGGCCTTGGCTAACGGGTGCTCGCTGTTGGCCTCAGCAGCAGCGAGCAGGGCGAGCAGGTCAGGCATGGCGAGGCGTGAGGTGAAGAGAGCCGTGGTGGTGACGCTGGGCTTGCCCTGTGTGAGCGTGCCCGTCTTGTCAAACACCACCGCCTCTATCTTGTGCGCGCGCTCGAGTGCATCGGCGCCCTTGATGAGAATGCCCTGCTGCGCGCCCACCCCCGTGGCCACCATGACTGCTGTGGGTGTGGCCAGGCCTAGTGCGCACGGGCATGCGATGACCAGCACTGCGATGCCGAACTGCAACGCTAGCTCGAACGGCGTCATGCCTGTTGGTAACCAGGAGGCAGGGAAGGTGCCAAGATAGCCCGTTATGAGCCATGCTAGGAAGACCACCAGTGCCAGCAGCACGACCTGTGGGGAGGAAGAGGGGGAAAGTGGGGGAAGGTGGAAGAGAGGGAGGATGGGACAAGATTAGGAAGGAAAAGAGGGGATGAAGAAGAGGAGGTGAGATGTGTGGTAAGAAGGCCATAGCGCAATCATAGGCGGGGGGTGAGGTGCAGCAATGTCATGACGAGTAAGCGGAGTGAGAAAGATGGCAGCAAATGCAAGGCAGTGAAGGGCAAGCAGAAGGCAAGCATACACCGGCCAGGGTACTCACAGTGGGCACAAAGACAGCTGAGATCTGGTCTGCCACGCGTTGAATCGGAGCTTTCGCCATCTGTGCCGCCTCCACCAGCTTCACGATCTGCGCCAGCGCCGTCTCACCGCCCACACGCGTGGCGCGCACATGCACACTGCCGCTCAGGTTGAGCGTGCCACCGATGACGTCACTGCCCACGCCCTTGAGCACGGGGCGGGCCTCCCCCGTGACCATGCTCTCGTTGGCATAAGTGTGTCCCCACACCACCACGCCATCCACCGGCATCTTGCCACCCGGCGCCACGCGGATGATGTCCCCGCGCTGAATCAGCGCCGCTTCTATCTCCCGCTCCCCCACCACGCGCATCCCTTCCCCCTCCTCACCCATCAACCGCTCTTCCTCCCCCTCCCCGTTCCCCTCGCCTCCTCCCACAGGGCTCCCCTCCGCTTTCTCCTCCGCGCCCCCCTGCACGCCCCTTTCCACGGAGAGCAGCACAGCAGTGGCGGGGGCGAGGTTGAGCAGCTTGCCGATGGCATCACTCGTGCGGCCCCTGGCGACGGCCTCCAGGTACTTGCCCAGCACGATGAACGAGATGAGCATGGCGCTCGTCTCAAAGAAATCCACCCCCGCGTATGCCGAAGCAGATGCCGATGCAGATGCGTCCCCGCCGCCGCCCCCGCTCATACCCTCCATGATCATCCGTGCCACATGCGCCACTGCAGCACCGGCACCGCTGCTGCTATCATGTGAATCTGCAACAGCACTGGGGGCGGTCATAGCGGCGGCTGCAGCAGCGGTGGGGGAGGAAGCGGGGGAGGGCAGGGGCGTGGCGGCGGCGGCGATGAGCGCGAAGAGGGAGTAGAAGAAGGCGGCGTTGGTGCCGATGGCCACCAGCACGTCCATGTTGGCTGCTCGCCGCCGTAGTGCGTAGAATGCTCCCGTGTAGAACCGCCACCCCACCACAAACTGCACTGGCGCTGTTAGTAGTCCGCGCAGCAACATGCCGATGGGAAGCCTGGGGGGAGGAATGGGGACAGAGGGAGGGGGAGATGGGGTGAGTGGATGTGTCAACCAACCCAGAGACCGCAGCGAGTGTGCTTGCTGGTGTGTGCGCAAGGAAAGGCGAGAACACGAAGGGCATGAGAGAGGTGAGAGGGAGGGTGAGAGGAGGCGTGGTTTATTTATCAAAAGTTGTTCCATTTGGAACGGTAACTCACGAGTTGATGACGGGAGTCATGAGCCAGGCGTCGAAGGGCGGGATGTGGTTGAGCACCATGGCGAGCAGGAACACAGGCACCGTGAACACCAGGCTCCACACGAACTGCCGCCACAGCTTCCGCACCTCGCGCTCGCGCTCCTTCGCCCCCGCGCTCCCCCCGACCCCTCCCTCGCTCTCCGCCAGCTCCACCTTCGTCACCCCGCCCACCCCCGCCACTTCCGCCTGCAGCGCCTCGAGAATGTCGCGCGCGCCCGTGCGGTCGGGGTCGAACGTCACCGCGGCCGTCTCGCTCTCCGCGCGCACTGCGGCGGCCGACACTCCCGGCAGCGCGCACAGCACCGCCTCAATGCGCGCAGGCAGCGGAAGCGGTGCCGCGCGCGCGGAAGATCGCGCGGGGAGCGCGGAATCAGCGGCGGCGGCGGCGAGGCCGTGCAGGCGGTAGCGGAGAGTGTGCGCCTGGGGCGCGTCGGCGGAAGCGGCGGAGTCGTCGAGGAGATGCGCGGAGGGGAAGCCCGCGTGGTGCACGGCGGCGAGGAGATCGGCGGGGGAGAGCGCGGCGGAATCGAGGACGACGTGCGCCTCCGCCGTGGAGAGCGAGACGGTCGCGGATAACACGCCCGCATGGCCCTGCGCGCACAGGGGGAACACAGGGAGGGGACACGGGGGAGGTGAGTGATCACGACGAGGAGAGCAACGCTAGGACGGCGACGAGGGGAGCGACGGGGGGAGCGAGCGCAGCGAGGGTAGTGGCGGATAATCAAGCGCGACGGTAAGATGAGGAGGCACTACATTTTAAACGCTGGGGGTACTGGTTACGGAACTCACCTGTAACATTTCCTCCAGAGAGCCCGCGGAGCTGACGAGCAGCAGGTCGGGGACGCGCAGGCGGCAGGGGCGCGCTCCCCCCACGGGGTGAAGGGCGGAAGCGGAGAGCGGATCGTCCATAACGGTGACGTCGAACCCCGCATCCTCCACCGCTGCCGCGATGTCGTCCGCCTGCACGGGGGAAGGACGGGGGAAGGGCGAGGAGGAATTAAAAAGGGGAATAGGTGAAGTTAGAAAGGCGAGGGAGAAGGACAGCCGTCGTCATCATCCTTGCGCATCCGCGCAGCAGGGGTGGGAAAGCGCGACTCACGTTGGTCTTCATGTTGTTGTACGTCACTTGCGCGCGCCCGTTCACCACGGACACGACGGCGCGCGACACGCCGTCGATGCGCATCAGCGCCTTCTCGATGGACGCCGCGCACGCCGCGCACGCCATGCCGCCCACCGCCAGCTGCACCTCCGCCGCCATGTTGCCCGCCGCGCCGCCACTATCCCCGACTGCGCCGCGCCCCGCGCCTCCCGCTGCGGCGCAGCGGGGAGGAGAAGCTCTAGCGCTGCTGTCGGTTGCATGCGGGGACGTCGGGCGGGCTGGCAAACGAGAAGCCTTGCGCGGACGGCCTTTGGGCGGAAAGAGCGCCGCGCGGAAAAGGTGCCAGAGGGACTTGCGGCCTGATCTCGACATTACAGTGTCGGCTGCTACTAACGCGTCTGAAGGATGCTGCAGGGGACGGCTAGACGCGGAGTCCGTTAAAACCATGGCTGGTTCGAAGAGGTCGGAGTGGGTATGGTCTTATGCTCTCTAGGATGCGCGAGCAGGGAAGGACAATTGGGCCTGCGGGATGCAGCGAGGTGGGGAAGGCGAGCAAAAGAGGCCGCGGAGGAGCCGCGATGGGAGATGGCGCGGTGGGGAGGAGTCGTAGTATGTGGTGCAATGCTATTTGCGCTTGCCTAAGTGAGCGTTGTCGGAAATTATGGGCGCGATTTACGAAACAAAGACGGAGATTATGGAGATGTGTCACAGTGACGGAGATTTTATAGACGCATCACTAGAACAAACGACAAATCTCGAAGGAAGGCGACGCGTGAGACACGTGTGTGCTGCAATTAGCAGGCAATCTGCCTGCATTCGCGAAACGTCTGTGAGGAACCTGCATGGATGTGTGTTGGTAACCTCGAGGTGGTTTCGTGTTCATACTCGACAGCTACACTGTCAGTTTCATATGCTGTTAATGTTTTATGGTAATACTACAGGCTTCAGCCACTTAGTGTCAACCCGCAAAAGAATTGGATTAGCCTATAATCATATTACATAATATCAAACATCATTGTGAAGCCTTGTTACCTCTTTTCCCAACTGGTTTCACTTTCCTACCCTTGTCTTGTGCAGGCAAAGCCTTGGTTGTGCCCTTTCTAATACCAGCCACCTGCGATATTGCCTTTTCCACTTTCTGTCCTTTCACAACCGCTGCCTTAGCTGCTCGCTTACCCGTGACCACGTGCCCTTTACCTGCAGCAGCAGGAACACCGCCTTTCTTTCCCTGCGCTCCTCCGGTCCTGCCCTTCCCGCCTGCTGCGGCTGGGACAGCAGGGACAGCCTTGCCTCCTCTCGCTTTCTCTGCAACCGGCCCTTTATTCCCTCCCTTGCCAACAACCCCAATACTGGCTCCTTTTCTGTCAGGCGCTGCAACACTTTTCCCTCGCTGAGAACCTCTTTTGCTTGCCACAGTAGCCTTCTTCGCTGCACCACCACCAACACCACCAGCAGTTGCACCACCACCACCAGTTCCAGCAGCAGCAACAGCAGCAGCAGCTCCAGCAGCGTTCCCTGGGTCGGGGCGAGCGGGCTTCTCAATGACGGCGTTGAGGTAGAGGTGGAAGCCCTTGCGCTCGCCGGACTCGGGCTTGGGGGAGAAGCCCCACTTGAGGCGGCGGTAGCGCAGCAGGTCTATCACGGCCACGTACAGCGGCATCTCGTCCACGGGCGCGTAAAACATCTCAAACCACACTATGCCACCTGAGGGACACACAGGCCATGCACACACACAGGACAGCTTGAATATGCTGCTCTCAGATTTGCACAAGGGAGGGAGCGAGCAAATTTGGAGCCACAGCTGCGGCAGTAAGCAATTGTCCGGTGACTTGAAACACAGTGCATGCAAGATGGCAGGGAGAGGAGCATGTGGCGCAGAGCACTGACCTGGTCTGAGCACGCGGTCCCACTCGAAGACGAGCTCTTCAAAGTCCAGGATGGGCAGGTACTTGACGCTGTTCACACTGTGAATGATGTCCAACGTGTTGTCGTAGAATGGCAGCCGCGCCTGCACAAACCAGGGGGGGAAGGAGGAGGGAGAAGGGAAGAGAAAGGGGGGGGGGACACAGGTGGGGCGTAAAGGGTTAAACAGGGTGGCAGGCTGAGAGGCGGAGCAGTGGGGCCGGTGGCTAGGAGGCCAGGGGCGGGTTGAAGGGATGGGTTTCAGGAGCTGACCTTGTGGGGCACGAAGAGGGGGATGAGGCCTCTGAGCGCGATGGTCTCCATGTAGGGCAGCCCGCCATAGTTGCCGTTGACTGTCTCGCTGTTCATGGCCGTGGTCAGCACTGTCACATTGTACCGTGCCATGTGCGCTGCAAAGCTGCCCGTCCCACCCCCCGCATCCAGACCCAGCCTGTGGGAGAGCAGAGGGAGTGGTGAAGGAAGGTGGAAATGAAAATGAATCTTCGAAACTGACTGACAAATACTAAATACAAAAGCTGTTCAGTAACTTAACTTCAGGATGTAGCAATGATGCAAGCAGCTGGAAACACCATCACCACACATGCTCCACTCCTCGCCTCACCTGAGCGCGCCTCGCTTGAGCTTGATGACGTCAGCCATGGTGTGTGAGCCGCGGTAGGCGCGCTGCCAGCGGTAGCTCTCGAGCGTGAGGTTGAAGCAGTTGCGACAGTCGCCCAGTGCACGCGCGTTGAGACACGCAAAGGACTTGCAGTGGTGGCTGCCCCACCGCACGTTCTCATCCTTGAGTGCGCGATGGTCAAACAGCGACTGCGGGAATGGCAGCGGCTGGCCACAAAGACGCATAATGGAGGGGGGGTGGAGGGGAAAGTTGGGGGGGAAGCAGATAATGCAAAGAAGCATGTCAGGATAGATAGGGAGATATCTAATGGGAGAAGGACTTGGGGAGGGGAGAGAAAGGTAAGAAACGAGGCACGGAGTGGTGTGCTAGTGCCATGCTCAACGGCCTCCGATAAGCAGGGGTGTGATGGCCGCAACCAGAGCAGCACAGAGTGCCTTCGCTTGGTGCTCGTACCATACCAAGTGCACGTACCTCGGAGGGGTTGGTGGGGGCGCGGGCGAAGCAGTTGCGGATGGGGAGGTGGAAGCAGTCCTTGGCGTAGAGCAGGTCCTGCACGAAGAACCAGTCGTCTGGGCACTGCCTGTGCGGCCGGTACGCGTGGTACTTGGCCAGCTCCGCTGGACTCGCCTGGCAGTAGTAGCCCTGTGGCGTGTGGCAGGCACGGGTGGGGAGGGGAGGGGAGAGAGGAGGTGGAAAAAGGGGAAAAATGACGGCATGTGTTGGGGCACAGGATGCAATGGTGTGTAGGCATGCAGGTGCACAAGAAACAGCACACAGTATGGAAAGGCACGGGCGTAGTGTGGCTGTGGAGAGGTGTGCTAGAGAGGCAGAGAAATCTCAATGGTGAAATGCGGGCACAGTACCTTCCAGGAGGTGGGGCGTTGTGGCGGCATGTTGGCCTGCTTGACAGCGTTGCCCGCCTTATCCTTGAGTGCCAGCACGCACTGCTGCTCCAACATGCTCACAGTTCGGTTGTTCGCCTGCCCACCAGCGCGGCCAGCACATGGGCGCGACATTCGGGGGAACAAGGCAAGAGCCAAGGCAAGTTGGCACATGGGACGAGGGCACAGACGAGGGGATTCAAGTGTTATTGAACCTTCTTGGGCCAGCAATACCAAGGGTGTGTGATGGTACGATTGGGTGCAGGGTTAGGGGCGGAGAGGGGCCAAAGGGAGGACAAGTAAGGGAAACGTGCAGAAACTGAACGTAAAGGAGAGGGGACGGAGAGAAAAAGAGACTAGTAGAGACGAACGGTGCAACTAGCCATCCCCCCCACGTTGGAGTGCACTGCAGCAGAGAGCACACCTTTTCAGTGAGCAGCTTGGGAGCCCAGTCGCCCTGGTCGTAGAGAAAGTCCTTCACTCTCTGCATCGCCTGCGCCTTCTCCTCCAAACTCGCCTGCACTCATGGGGGACGCACAGGGCATGAGGACGAGTTAGCATGCTGGGGACTGCTGAGGGGAGGCATGGGAAGGGGTCATGAAGACATGGACAGTGCAGTGAATGGGTCCCAGGTAAAACCGAGGGAGGGCAACAATCAGATGCTGGGCTTGGTTGCTGGCACCAGCAGCCATGCATGTCCTGAGGGAGTGTAGTGGTTGAACTGGCACACATCATGCTTGTAATGACACTGCTTATGACGTGAATGGAGAAGTGGCGTATGGCATGGCAAGGCTGTCGCGGCGTGGCATGGCATGCATGGTGGGTACGGTGGAAGGACCTTGACACTCTCAATCTTGGTCTTGATATCATCAATATCGCTCTGCACTGTCACCAGCTTGGCCTGCAGCACATCCACCGGGGATGCCTTCAGTAACCGCCGCCCTCCCCCTGCCATCCCCAAGCCCTCCCCATCCCCACGCCCACCATCTGCCCCTACCTCCATCCAATCCTCTTCTTCCCCTTCCGCCCCTCCAACCACCCGCCCCAACAACCTTTCCTTCAGCTTTATTCCCCCGAGTCCCAACAAGGAATCATCCTCTCCCCTATCTCTCGCCCCTGGTCCCTGCCCTGCACGCCACGTAGCCCTAGCCGGCCCATGGGCGCCCAGTGCTACCACGGCGCCACTCTCCCTGCTCCCGCCCTCCTCCATCTCTCTAATCCTCCCACGGCCTTCCACTCTCCCCGCGTCCATCCCCTGTGCCGTTCTCCCAGGACCGTGCTCACCACCTATGCCTCTGCTCACTGCCACATTACCATCACGGGCTGCTGCCTCATCCTGACCAGGTGCCTCCAAGGAGGGACCACTGGGTGTTTTTAGGGGTTGCGAGGCGGTGAGGAGGAGGGAGAGGTTGGCGAGGATGTGTGGAGAGAGGCAAGCCGTGAGGGTGCGAGGCAGGGCGAGCAAGCGACGGCGGGCGCCGTACATCTGTGCCCTGCGCTGTGAATACGCTGGTGCATGGGGGGCATGGGGATGGTGGGAATAAGGGGGAAAGGGAACGGATGTGCGGGGGACAGGGGGAAAGGGAGAAGAGGAAGAAGATGTCAAAAGTGGGAAGATGCTGCTTGTCTGCGACAACTCAAGCGATACACACAGAACGGCATAGCATGGATACTTCAGTGAGGTGATATGGTGGCATTGGATTTGATTATGACATAGCATGCAGCACTTGGCAGGGAGAGTGCAGGCGTGGGTAGGGCTAGTGCAGGGGGGCGTACGTCCATAGAGGCCCAGCAGTCTGGTGACCTCCGCCCTGCACTCGTCGCAATTCTCCTCCTCCGCTCCCTCTGCACCCGCTGACTCCTCCCCTTCTCGCTGCTGCTGCTGTTGCTGCTGCTGAAGCGGCACCTGCGTCTGCATGTCCTGCTGCGGCAGCACCCGCTGCTGTTGCTCCTGCTGCTGTCTCTGCTGCTCGAAGGCCTGCCCATCGGCGCGCATCTGCCCCTGTGCTTGCCGTGCATCCTGCCACCTCCCATCCTGTGCTCCCCCCGTTAGACCTCCCTGCGAGTTCATCCCTCCTTGCTGCTGCGTTGCCATCCGCGCTTTCCAATCTCCACCACTCTGTACCCCTCCAAATCCTCCCTGCATCCCTCCCCCGGCAAATCCTTGCCCTATGCCCATCCCCCCATTTCCCCATCCGCCTCGCTGCTCCTGTAGGCGCATCCGCAAGGCTCCGCCCGTTCCCCGCCCCTCCAGCAGACGGGGGTCTCCTCCCAGCGCCATTCCGCCTTCCGCTCCGCCGCCTTCCGCGCGCTGCAATGGCCTGCGGAGGGATACGCGGACAGAGGGGAAGGATGAAGGAACGTCAGCAGCGGATAGATCCGGGGAAGCGGAAGAGAGATCGGATAGATTGGGGAATCAACAGTACGAAGGAAAATAGAGCGGGAAACGAGAATGGGTGGGGGAGGAGAAGTGGGGAGAGGATGGGACTGAGGAGGGGAGAGGGGTGCTTTTCAGAGGGTGGAAGCCCCTTGATACACGGCACGCAATGCGAGAGATGGAACCAGCACGGGGTCCCGCGCACAGCCCCGTACCGAGACAATGACCGCGAAGATTGAACGGCTAGCCTTGAAAAGAACGCTTGAACGTGTGCGGAATAAGACCCACAACGACTTTTTTCTCTCAATGTCCGGCCATGGGACACCCCCGTGATAGCAGGTCGCCGCGTCGATCCGCAAATTCAATCATATATCCGCGATCGTTGTTCTGGCGTGGACGCCGGGAATGAGCAACAGCCGCGCATCTGGGACTTACTTTTCGGCGAGTTTGTCGAGCGTACTAAAGTCGAGGAACAGGCTGCGGCTACTAAACTGCTCCGCGGCCAGCAACGCGACGAGTCCCAGCATCCCCGCCGCCACGCATCGCCAGCACGTGAACCGGCGCCGGCCTTTGCCGCTCGCGCTCTTGGCCTTGGAGAGCACACTCGGCGATCCCGGCACAGCGGATCGCCGCAACGGGGACGAGCTGCGCAGGCTGCTGACTGACGTGGACAGCGGCGAGCCGAGTCGCAGCATCTCTGCTGCGGTGGCCTGATACTCTTCAACGGCTAGCTCGTGGGCATGGGAATGTTGCGCGGACGACAAGACATCTGTCGATTTAGAAATATCTGAGGACCTATGATCAAAAGCGCCGAGCGTGTAGCGAGGCTTTCAAAAAAAGCCACGTAGGAGTGGCCAACAAAGTAGCACAACGACGCAGCGCCAACGGCCAAGAGCAGCAGAGCGGCAGATAGCAGGAAGGGCAGGCCCAGCAAACCCTGAGATAGGTATTACCGAACCGAGGTGAGCTACCAACGAACGGTCGCATGTTCTGGTCCAGGTGGTTTCGACGATGCCAAACACTAGGTTCGGTCTGGCTGCGCGAGTGTCGCAAAACGCCCTCCTGCGATGAGTTTGTAACCAGCTGTCACCTGAAGGCACAAACACACTCTAAGCCTTTTACAAATAGCATGCTTCATATTTTCCCTTACGGTATGTTGTAGTATGAAAATCAGGTACATGGTTAATCCCTCAGCGTCCCAGCGCGGGGGCTTATGTTTCTTCACAATGCCCAACCCGTTCAAGAATCTGGAGATTGACACTTGGGAACTGGACTATTGATTGATTGAGTTGTGTATTGACACTTGAATAGGAATTGCATGCATAAGCTTGTCAACATGGACCTTCCATGAGGTTAGCAAAAAATACGCGGTTCTCGGTCTCTGCTTTCATACCAATGTTGAAAGATGGATCATCTGAGTTGAGCAAGGGAGTGAGCCAGGGGAACATGGAATTGGAGGGCATGAAACGCTTGCTCTGCTATGATCCCAGAAGCTGAACAGTGCTAAAGAGACATGAGGGACTCCAATTCCAAATTGTGGTCTGGAAAAAATGTAATTTGATGACAACAGTACCCATGATTGGAATATCATGTTCATTTCTCTTGTACAGCTTCCTGTGTGCTCCTCAACTCCTCCCTCTGCTGCCTGACTCCTTTCCTTGCTGTGACTAGCACAAATAAGCTTCCTCCTCTGGCGGCATGCGCACCATGCCACTGCTCGGGGAGGTTGCTAGAATCAGGAAGATTACATCGCAGCGTCTGTGGCTGCTTGCAAGAAACAAAATGGTCTTGATTGCAGCTTCCACTTGGTGGCCCAGGACCGAACTTGGAGCCATGGCCTGCAACTTCCCTTCATGCCATCACCAATCAAGGATGCTCAACAGCTGCCCAGGCAATCCGAGAATGCCACGGCTGACATTGCCACCTGTGTTACAGCCTAAACTCCTCCCCTTCCGTCTCTTGGTTCCCACAGCAGCAGCGTTTCTGCTGCTCGTCTTTTGACATTCAGCGACCATATAGCATGACCGCCCATGTGCCATGCACCACAGGGAGCCTAGCGGAAGGGGGAGCTGCTAAGAGAGCGAGCAGGGAGAGGGGAACAGGCAACAAGGAAAGTAAGAGCGAGGAGTTTGGGAGAGGGGAAAGAGACAGCGAGAAGAGGGGAGTTGCGCAGTGGGCATGTGGAGGAGAAAGCGGTGCCTGCCTGTGTGCGTTGCACATGGTAGCGAGCTCAAAGACCCATTGTGCTATTGGCGGTGGGGGAGATGGGTGGAGTAAGTGGGCGGCGAGGGAAGCGTGGCCTTGGAAGACCGAGAGCTCTCACTTCGAGCATAAGCAACAAATGGCGGGCGGACACAAGCTTTCGCGGGTCAAGTGCCCAGTTGTGAATAGTGCAGGCCGTAAATGTTTGGGATAAGCAAGCGATCGGTCGTTGCGAAGGGTGGTGCAGACAGAAGCGCGACTCAGAGCGATGGTACGCTGCCGAAGGTTCACCACAGGGGCGGACAGTTTGGCCCCGCACCACATAAGCGGGTGTGTGGGTCTGTGTTATCCATTCCAGCATGGGAAGTCCCTTGGATACGCGATTGCGGCACCTGTGGACGAACGGGTAACTGTGCACGCAATGAGGGTCGGCAGGGCGTAACTCGACGAAATGTATAGAATTTTCCTCACGACTACTGCCGCAGTCCGTGCTACTGCATCATGACGATTCAGGTGCTACTGACGTGCAGCGGTAGCGTCTGCCAGACAATAATCTATCCTGCGACAGGTGCGTGGGCCTTCGTTATCCATTCCAAAATACAGATACTCGATCGCGACACCTATCAGATTGCGTCATCACTTTCCGCCATTTTTTGCCTTTCCCCGCAGAGCCAAACGAGAAACACCCCTAGCGAGACCGCCCGCGCGCAAGCTGAAAGAGCAAGGCAGAGGAAATCGCCACGCCGAATCAATGAGAGTTGAAGTGATGCGGGTGCAAGCTTGAAATGGCCGACATCGTGAACCATCTGGTGGGTTGTTGGCAAACGATAACCGTTTGCGAAGTTTTCGTGCGTTCTGCTCTGAAAACTGCGCGAAACGTTCGCAACAGAACCCTCAATTGGCTGTAACCAGATTGCGAATTGACTACGGGTCAGATGCACTTGTTCTACATGTGCGAACCTAGTATTCGGTCGCACCGCGGCAGCGCTGATCGTCAACCACTCTCGATGCGACGAATCTACTTCGACTCCTCGCAAGCGACCGGCCCATGCGACCGTCGATGGGTCGCAAAAACAGTCGTCGTCGGTCACCGTCTTCCCCGTTGTTGTGATTGTGAATCATGGCCCACCCGGGATGTGCCTTGCCACCACCACAGGGATTGCCGCGCTCCCACGAATCTGCATTTTCACTTTCGTCGATCCCCCTTCCCACCTCCGCATCCCCTCACCCTCCGCTACTCTACCGACCATACCATCGCCTACCTCAATAATTCCAGACCTAAACAGAGTGTTTTCCTCCAAAGCACTACTCGAACTTCGCCTGTTATCGTCTGCTCTTAAACTTGTTCCGTCTACGGGTTTCGTTTGATCGGTTCACCACGAAAAGGAAGTGGTTGACCATAGCGGCTTATGACGCAATAGGATAGAATAAGACCGCGAAGGGACCTTTGCGGTGATAATAAGGCCCGCAAAACTTGTTCCTGCCGATGAACACCATTAGCCTTTCCCGTGCTTCCACCACCGGCTCGATCCTACCAGTACCCGGCTCTCCATAAGACCACTTTCAGCCAGAATTTCCAATAATCGTGCTGGTGAACTGTGTTCGATTTCCCACCAACCGTCCCGCCTCATGCCTCTCGAGACGACACTTGACGTCGTCCATGCGACGTCGGCGTCGTCGCACGGGGAAGCGCGTGCTTCCGCGCGTCCGGGCCCGAAGGCCCCACGGGGTCGATGGCGGATAGCCGTCGGTCTTTGGCGCGTCATTGCCGCAGTGCCTCACGCGGTCTTGGCGGTACTTCAGCGGGTGCGCGGGGGACTGGCGAGCGGGAAGGCTCGGCGCGCATTGACGAGGCGTGTGATGCGGCAGATGGTGGTGGTGCACGAGGAGGAGACGGAAGTGGTGCTCGAGGCGTTCTGCTCCTTCTTCTTCGTACGCCCGCCTCCTTCCCATTCATCCTCGCGCTGCGCGCACCGCCCCTACTCCCGCCCCGTTGACGGCGCCTTGTTCCTCTTTTCTGATCGCCGCGTGTGCTACTCCCATTCAGTCTTTCAATTCTTAAATCCTTCCGCTTCTCTACGCTGCAATTGCTCCTCTGGGTCCCTTCCCGCCCTATCCCATCCCATCCCATCCCATCCCATGCCATGCCATCAAACCCCCCGCACCCCGCAGCTGCTAGCGGCGTACTTCGTGTGCCAGCCGCTGCGCGACGAGGCGGCCATGAGTCTGGGCACGGGCGCGCTGCCAGGGCTCTTCCTCGCGTCGCTCGCGTCCACCGTCGCCGCTGCTCCGCTGTCGTCCGCGCTGCTCTCGCGCACGGACATCAGCAAGGGACAGGTGCGCACAGCATGCACTAGAGAGCACCGGAGCAGCGTCACAGCGTGTGAACATGTGAACGTGCACGTCTGGCCTTCCTGCCAGCGTCCTTCCTCCCTGCTCACACACATGCACGCGCATGCAGCGTGCGCATGTCTCGTCCATTCAGAGCCCCCCTCTGCCCTACACCCGCTCTGTCCTGCACGTCCCAACCCCAACCCACGCCCCGACCCCTCTCTTCCCTTCCCCTCCCCACCCCCCATGTGTTGGCAGGCCCTGCTGCTGTTGTACCGTTTCTTCTCGCTCTGCCTGCTCGGCTTCTTCTGCCTCTACCTCCTCGTGCCACCGCCTGCCACTCTCCCTGCTCTGCCCACGGTAAATCTCACCCATGCCCACGCCCTCCTTACACGCCCATGGACCAATGCACAGAACCCAGCCAAGCACAAGCATGCACGCTCTCGCACCGCTGCACACGGCACCCTCGTTACATGCCGGCATATGCAATCCACCCACCGATCCCTGCTTCCTTCAACCACTCTGCATCTCACCCGCTGCCGTGTGTCCATGCGCACAGCTACCAGACGAGCTGGTGGAGGAGGGCGGGCATGCGGTGCAGGCGGCAGTGTACCCGGATGCGCCTGGCCAGCTCGCTGTCTTTGCTGACGTCTCACTGCCTTTCCTTGCTGTCCGAGCCGGCCTCTTTCTCTTTGTGAGCATCCTCAGCCGCCACTCGCGCTCTTGCTGTTCGCACTCTTGCTCACTCAAACCACACACGCATCCTACCATTGTTGGTCTTTTTCTCACTGTGTGTGTTTCACCCTTTCCCCAACCCAATCAACCTGCGCCACCACGCATCACCTCCGTCAACGAAAGCAAGCTGCGTTCTCAAACCCTCTCCCCCTCCCGCACCTCATCCCCTTCCCGCCCGCGTGTCCTCCTGGGTCACAGGTGGCGCTGCTGAATCTGTTCGCTATAGCTGCCATGTGGGCTCGCCTCGCCGATGTCATGACCAGTGAGGTGCGCGCTGCTCACGCCCTTGCACGCCCTTGCACGCCCTTGCACGCCCTTGCACGCCCTTGCACGGCTTCACAAACGTCTTCAATATGCCATCATCTTGCACCAGCTGCCCCTATCCCACATGTGCCGCCCGCCCTGATGGCCTTGCCGTTACTCCATCAGCCCACCGTTCCCAGTCCAGCTCCGTGTTCACTCCCCTTGTACCACCTTCCGACCCCTTCTGGTCCCTTCTCTCCTCCCGTGCAACCCATGGCTCGCCGTGTGTGCAGGCGGGCGCGCGTCTGTTTGGGTTCATAGGTGCGGGTGCCACGTTCGGCCAGCTCGCAGGCTCATTGCTCGCCTCCTCGCTCGCTGCACTGGGGCCCTGTGAGTCAAGGACGATGGTGGGGGGAAGAGTGAGTGAGGTGGGGTGTAAGGGCATGGATGTGATGGGAAGATGGATGGGAGGGTGTGGCAGAGAGGAAGGTCTGTTAGAAACACAATGGGAACACCACTGCATCTCACGCATTACCCGCACCACACCACCAACTGCAAAAACTGAATTAACTGCAGAAATGTACATGGGAGACAAACACACAACACACAACATCACCATATGCTTTCTCTCCGCCGCCCTGCCCGCCCTGCCCACCGTGCCATGCAGATCTGCTCATCCTATCAGCCGTGCTCATGGAGGTGGCAGCGCGCTGCTCCACACTCATAGACGACGGCTCCTCGCTGCCCCACTCCATGCACTCGCACGCGAGCGACAGCGACACTCATGCCTGCACGCATGGGGACATGCCAGGGGAGGGGCACGGGCATGGATGGTGCTCGCATGCCCGCCCACGCAAGGGCAAGGCCGTGCCGCTGCTGCACCACACTGCTGTCCCCGTTGCTGCTCCGTCTCCTCTCCAACCATCCGCCACCGTCCCCCTGTTGATATCCTCCTCCTCCTCTTCCTCCTCTGAAGCCCACTCTGCCTTTGTCTGCTCCTACTGCTCGCACCAACAGCTGTATGCCCCTACAGCCATCGCTGCTGCGCCCTCCCCCTCTCCTCCCCTCATTACTCCCGCAGCAGACACACCCTCCCACCCGCTCCTCACCCCCCCAGTCCCTACAGACACCGCTTTCTTCCCCTCCCCATTCCTTCCCCTCCCCCCTCCCGCCCAGCCCTCTCCCGTTCCCCCTTCCGCGCCCTGTCTGCTGCATGCGCGCGTGGGAGGGGAGGAAGGGACAGAGAAGGGCGGAGGGGGCGGACTTGGGGCTTGTGGGTTGCATGAGAGGGAGTTAGGGGGTGGAGGAGAGGAGGGGACGAAAGGTGGGGGCGCATTGTGCATTCGCTTTGGCTGTGCTTCTCAGGATCAAGAGGCAACGTTTGAGTTGACGCAAATGTTCCCTCATGCATCTGGAGACGGAACGGCTGTAGAGGTGGGTGGGCAGCGGGTAAGAGGAGGAGGTGGGGGAGAGGCGAGGGAAGGAGAAATGGCGGGGCGAGGACCCATTGTACGCCCAGAGGAGCAGTTGAAAGCGGGTGATGGATGGAGAGGGGGGAAAGGGGGTGGGGAGGGAGGGAGTGAGGGGAGAGAGGACAGTGGGGGGCGGCAGGGCGCATGTGTTAGGGAGAGAAGGGTAGGTGCAGTGCTGCGGTCTGCTGTGTCGTGGCCCCAAAGCCTGGCAGAAGCTGCTGCTGCCGAGGGGCGGGGGGAGGAGAGAGCGTGTGGCAGGAATGGCGGAAAGGGGCTGAGGGGAGGACGACGAGGAGCGGGGAACACAGTGGGCAGAGAGTTTGAGGGGGAGAGAGCTGCAGATAGCATTGCAAGGCCTTCTGGGATGGCTGAAGAGAGAGGCAGGGATGCAGCAGTGACGAATGGAATTGGACATGAAAGAGGTGCAGTGACAGGGGGAGCAGCAGGTGCAGTGAGAGTAGAGAGGGGGGAGTTGGTTTGGAGGAAGAGGGGTGATCGATCGGGTGTGCTGGGTACAGGGGAGGAGGATGGGGTGGGGGAAAGGCTTGGTAGAGGGGAGAGTGGCAGTGGTCTGACCAATGTTGCTGTTTTTCGGAGCACAAGTGGTGGTGCCGCTGTGCCCACTGGAGTGGATGCAGGGGTATGTATCGGGCTTGCAGTGCAACAGAAGCACCTGAAAGGCCTCCTGAAAGGACACCTGGGAGGAGACACGGGCGTGCAGGCAGGAGGACAAGCAGCACGTGAAGGGTACGGATCACTCATGCACTCGGTGTCCACGCAGCAAGAGCACGTGGATCATGGTCGAGGCAGTGGAGCTCGCTCCTCTCTAGCAGAGGGAGCAGTGGGGGCAGCAGCAGCAGCAGCAGCAGCAGCAGCAGCAGCAGCAGCAGCAGCAGAGGGAGAGGCAGGTTTGGACCTGGGGAATTCACCAAGCAAGCTGAAGCCGAGACCATTGTGGCAGTGGCAATGGTTGCGCTTGCAGGCTCCCTGGCAAGGGACCGTGAAGCAGGAACGAGCAGAGCAGGGCGGGCGAGGGGCGCGTGAGGGAGCAGCAGAGAGGGAAGTGAGGGTGGCATGCAATGAGGGTATTGGGAGAACGGGGGAGAGTCGGCCATTGCGGGCGTGCCACTCACTGCCGTGCAGAGCAGCAGGTGGGGCAGAGGTGCAGAGAAGTGTACAGGCGTGTGTGCATGGAGGAGTGGGAAGGGGAATGGGGGATGCAGCTGTGTGCCGCAGCTGCATGGGAGATGTGAAGGGGCGGATGGGGGAGGCGAGAGGCGCGGGGGAAGCAGTATTGCAGGGGGAAGGGAGAGGAGAAGCGTGTGAGGCGATGGCACAAGGGTGGGCGGCGCGGGCAGATGGGCCAGGCAGCGATGGCGTATCCAGGGATGGCTTTTCGGGCCTGCTGTGTTCACACTGTCATTCTCATGAGCCCACAGTAGCAGCAGCAGCAGCACGAGCACAGCAGGCTGAGTGGTGTGGGCCGGATAGCAGTAGGCAGAGCAATGCAAGGAATGGCGGTGATGCGGGTGAGGGGTGGTGCTCTGTGGGGGCAGAGCGGGGATCAGGGGCGGCATTGACTGCGAACCATGATGGCCCTGGGTGCAGGGGCAGCAGCACAGGCAGGGCGAGCAGCAGGGGTGCACGGCAGAGTGGGGGGTTGCGGGAGGTGGTGGCGGGAGTGCGGCTGGTGCTGTCATCATCGTATCTGCTGCATGTGTGCGCCTTCCTCATGCTCACTGCTGTCGTCTCCTCCTTCTTTTACTTCGAGGTATGCTGTCACCTCATTTCTGTGTGGCATTCTCCCCTGTCACCAGTCTACCATGTTCATTCATGTTGGCATTATTGCTCTTGCTGCTTCCTCATGGCATGGCATGGCATGGCATGGCGTGGCATGGCATGGCATGGCGTGGCATGGCATGGCGTGGCATGGCATGGCGTGGCATGGCATGGCATGGCGTGGCATGGCATGGCGTGGCATGGCATGGCATGGCATGGCATGGCATGGCACAGAGATCGTCAGTGGTGGCAACATCGGTGGTGGATCCAGTGCAGAGGCGCAAGGCCATAGCCAACATCAACTCGCTCTCTGCAGTCGCCACAGTCGTCTTCCAGCTCACTCTCACGGTATCCCCACATACATGGCCCGCCCATCCATTTCCTGCATCATGCTTGTCCATGCCTTGCCCTCACCTCGTCTGGTACAACCCTGGCAATTACAATGGCCCCATCATGTCCCCGTATGTACCTCTGCAAGTATCCCCATAAGTTGAACCTAATTGTTTTGTTAGACATGCCATATGCTTCAAAGAGTTTATTTCTCCTTACTCCCTGTTGCGTGATTCACTCCTTCAGGGTCGTCTGCTAACAACGTTTGGGGTGGCAGCAGCACTGGCAGCGTCGCCAGTGGCAGCACTGATAGGCATGGCGGCCATTGCATGGCACCCCACACCCCTTGTGGTCGCCGGCTCTGAAGCCCTGCGCAAGGTAATGTGCCCTCATAGGCGTGCACTAGGAAGTTCACAGTTATTCCCCTTTCTCACTCCTCCCTCCAACACCCACACTCTCTCCCTCTCTTTCTCCCGTCTTTCACTCTTACTATCCTAGTGTTCCTCCCTGGTCTCACTCTTTGACTGTGCCTTTCCCACCACCTCCCTGTCTGGGCCCTGGTGGCTGGTGCAGGTGGTGACATACGTGTTGACACGGCCCAGTCGTGAGATTTTGTTCACCGTGGTGACACGCGAGGAGAAGTACAAGGCCAAGGTGCGCCCACACACACACTCACGACATGGTCACCCTGCCACACACACACACACCCATGCGCACAAACATCCGCATGCACGCACGCATGCTCACCACCCTGCACACACATGCTGATCGCAAGCCCCGCCTTCACCAAACTCCGCCTTCTTTACCTCCCGCTCTCCCCCCCGCCCCGCCTTTCTCACCGCACATATATCCTTTCCCCCACCGCCGTGCCCCATCGCCCATGGTGTCACCGGCCAATCACCCCATAATCCAACTGTGGCAGGTGACAATAGACACGGTGGTGCAGCGCCTGGGCGATGCAGCAGCAGCGGGCTTCTTCCGCCTGCTGGGCGGGGTGTTCCTCCTGGGGCCCTCTGGCGTTGCCACCTACACTGTGCCGGTAACCGCCCCTCGCCACCTCACTCACTCTCCCCTCTTCCTCCTGCTCCCCTTCTCCCTCTCGCCCATCCCACCTCCTCTTCCAAATTTAACTTGACGTGAGCCATTGGCACATCCCGTTCTTTCGCACTCTCTGTCTGCCATTCTCCCTTCACCCCACACCTGCCTTCATGTGTTGCACAATCCCTCACGGCATGTCTCTCTGTGTGTGTGTGGTGTGCAGCTGTGTGTGCTGTGGTGTGGCCTTGCGGTCACCTTAGGTCTGCGACAGCAAGCCATGGCGCGCATGCAGCAGGGAGGGGGGCCACCAGCTCCCAAACGTGCACAAGGCCTCTGATTTGGAAGTCTAGGCATGCGTTGAGATACCGTGAGAAAGCATAAAGCAGAGTGTACATGGGTGTTGTCGTCCTGGCTCTCCAGGCCGGGTTGAAATGTATATTCAAGTGCCTGTTTTTTTGGAACGGTACCGTATAAGGCATCCTGTCCTGTGTTGCTCCCTAAGGTGCATTGTCAGGTGCAGTAACAGCATCCAGCTGAATGCAGCAACACAAGATTGCCTAAGTGTCCACACAGCAACAAGGCTTGAAGACACTATCAATGAGGCAAGCTCACAGATAAACTCATGTAAATTTTCCAGGAATGTGTACAACTCTGCTTAGTTCACTACTACTACTACAACACTACTAACATGGCAATAACTCCACTAACTACCGGAGGCCAACTGAGGTGTGTCAACACAACAATACGGTACCCAACAAAACTTCACCAACACACCACCTGAAACAGACCCTCTCTCTCATCCCTGCACCCACACACACCCTCCATGCTCATCCACCCGGCTCCTCTACAATTTTTGGCGCCGTACTCGGGTTGTGCTATGGGAGAATTTTTTCGACCAGTATGAACGCTTGTGTGTAGGTAAAGGCGGAGCTGAAACTCTGAAATCTCTCAAATTATGTGAATCCGAAAGCTTAAATTCTAGTGGTGTTGAAGTAGAAGGCCTAATCTAGTAGACTAGCAAGAAAATGGTACAAATTGCATCTCTTTAAACAAACATAGTGCGCTTGTCAGTATGGTCGATATGCGTGCCCGTAGTGCAGGTACCATGTACGACTAAAGGCCTACATATGCCAAATTACATAGATTCCAAAGGTTAAAACCTGGTATGGGGGTGGGGAATGGTGTAATTTAAAGGAAATGGGAAAATATATGGTATTCTCTATGTTTCTACAGTGAAAATAATGCGTTGGTCGGTTCGGCCAGTATGCACGCTTGTGTGTAGGTACAAGGCGGAGCTGGAACTCTGAAATCTCCCAAATTATGTGGATCCGAAAGGTTAAAACCTAGTGGTGTTGAAGTAGAAGGCCTAATCTAGTAGACTAGCAAGAAAATGGTACTAATTGCATCTCTTTAAACATGCATAATGCGTTTGTCAGTATGGTCGACATGCGTGCCCGTAGTGCAGGTATTATGTACGACTGCAATGCCTATATATGCTAGATTACATAGATTCCAAAGATTAAAATCTGGTATGTGGGTGGGGAATGTTGCAATTTAAAGGAAATGGGAAAAAATATTTCTCCTCTATGTTTCTACAGTGAAAATAATGCGTTGGTCGGTTTGGCTAATACGCACGCTTGTGTGGAGGTACAAAGCGGAGTTAAAACTCTGAAATCTCCCAAATTATGTGGATCCGAAAGGTTAAAACCTAGTGGTGTTGAAGTAGAAGGCCTAATCTAGTAGACTAGCAAGAAAATGGTACTAATTGCATCTCTATAAACATACATAATGCGCTTGTCAGTATGGTCGACATGCGTGCCCGTAGTGCAGGTACCATGTACGACTGGAATGCCTATATATGCTAGATTACATAGATTCCAAAGGTTAAAACCTGGTATGGGGGTGGGGAATGTTGCAATTTAAAGGAAATGGGAAAATATATGGTATTCTCTATGTTTCTACAGTGAAAATAATGCGTTGGTCGGTTCGGCCAGTATGCACGCTTGTGTGTAGGTACAAGGCGGAGCTGGAACTCTGAAATCTCCCAAATTATGTGGATCCGAAAGGTTAAAACCTAGTGGTGTTGAAGTAGAAGGCCTAATCTAGTAGACTAGCAAGAAAATGGTACTAATTGCATCTCTTTAAACATGCATAATGCGTTTGTCAGTATGGTCGACATGCGTGCCCGTAGTGCAGGTATTATGTACGACTGCAATGCCTATATATGCTAGATTGCATAGATTCCAAAGATTAAAATTTGGTATGTGGGTAAGGAATGTTGCGTGCCCGTAGTGCAGGTACCATGTACGACTGGAATGCATACATATGCAAAATTACATAGATTCCAAAGGTTAAAACCTGGTATGGGGGTGGGGAATGGTGTTGTCAAGAGAATTAGGCAAAAAGAGAGGGTTGAACTAGCAAGAATGGGGATACAAATAGCAAACCCTAGAAGGGTTGTACTCGCTACAGAGCACCCCACTGCAGGCTAGACAAATATAACATTCTGACACACCCCCATAGCCAAAGTGGGGTGTAATCAGCAGAGCAAGGAAAGCAGTACAAGCTCAGGGTGGATCACGATGTCACCACACATTCTGAGCACAAGTTCAAGAAGCAACAGTTTATAAGTTATGAGCAAAGCTAGAGGCGGTCACAGAGGACAAATGAGGAGGAGGAGGGCTGGCGAGAGGAGAAAGGAGTGGAGGCGACGACTGAAGCTGCAGACACACGGGCATCAGACGGCTCTGGCGCAACGCTAGTGGCTACCGGAAGCAGAGCCCCGGACTACAGGGGTAATAGTCGCTGCGGAGGGTGCAGCGGACCCACGGGCGACAGGTGCAGCCGGCTCTCTGAGCTACCGGAGGTCCGCGGAACCCCGGAATACAGGTGCTGCGGACGACACGACGGCAGTCTCCGCTCAACCTCCCCCAACAGTCCCACACCCCTCGACACACACCCCTTGCTTCACCCCTAGCTCCACTCCCACGGTACCCCCCTTAAACCCCAAACCCTAGACTCCCACACACCACCCCCCTCAGCGGCAGCTGCAGTAGAGGGAGACTAGGGAGGAGGAGGAGTAGGTAGAGTAACGCACAACCGACACCCCCACAGCCGCCACCCCCACACTCCCCACCCCCAAACCCTAAAACGGGCGAAAGGGAGAAGGAGCGCGGGGGACGGCGAGGGGGAAGGCGCGCGACCCCCAGGGCGCCACCTCTGGGCAGCGGGGGCCGCGCGCGGCTCCCCAGGGCGCCTCGACGGGGCAGCGGGGGGCCGCGCGCGGCTCCCTAAGGCGTCGCGACGAGGCAGCGGGGGCCGCGCGCAGCTCCCCAGGGCACCTCGACGGGGCAGCGGGGGGGGGGGCCGCGCGCGGCTCCCTAAGGCGTCGCGACGAGGCAGCGGGGGCCGCGCGCAGCTCCCCACGGCGTCGCGACGAGGTAGCGGGGGGCCGCGCGCGGCTCCCCAAGGTGTCGCGACGAGACGTCGGGGGCGACGCGCGGGGCTGCGGGGCGACGCGGGGGGTCGACGGCGACGGGGGGAGGGCGCTTCGACGGTGGGAAACCGCCGGCAGGAAGAAGTCGTCGCGCGCCCGAGGCGCCCGGCAGGAAGTACAGCAGCGGAAGCATTAGGTGGTGGGCCCACCCACAGGATCGACCCAGGAGGGTCGACCTGCTCTGATAGCATGTCGAGAGAATTAGGCAAAAAGAGAGGGTTGAACTAGCAAGAATGGGGATACAAATAGCAAACCCTAGAAGGGTTGTACTCGCTACAGAGCACCCCACTGCAGGCTAGACAAATATAACATTCTGACAGGTGTAAATTAAAGGAAATGGGAAAACATATACATTATTCTCTATGTTTCTACAGTGAAAATAATGCGTTGGTCGGTTTGGCCAGTACGCACGCTTGTGTGGAGGTACAAAGCGGAGTTGGAACTCTGAAATCTCCCAAATTATGTGGATCCGAAAGGTTAAAACCTAGTGGTGTTGAAGTAGAAGGCCTAATCTAGTAGACTAGCAAGAAAATGGTACTAATTGCATCTCTATAAACATACATAATGCGCTTGTCAGTATGGTCGACATGCGTGCCCGTAGTGCAGGTACCATGTACGACTAGAATGCCTTTATATGCTAGATTACATAGATTCCAAAGGTTAAAACCTTATATGTGGGTGGGGAATGTTGCAATTTAAAGGAAATTGGAAAAAAAAATTATTCTCTATGTTTCTACAGTGAAAATAATGCGTTGGTGGCCAGTACGCACGCTTGTGTGGAGGTACAAAGCGGAGTTAAAACTCTAAAATCTATCAAATTATTTGGATCCGAAAGGTTAAAACCTTGTGGTGTTCAAGTAGAAGGCCTAATTTAGTAGACTTGCAAGAAATTGGTACCAATTGCATCTCCCTAAACATACATAATGCGCTTGTCAGTATGGTCGACATGCGTGCCCGTAGTGCAGGTACCATGTACGACTGGAATGCATACATATGCCAAATTACATAGATTCCAAATATTAAAACCTGGTATGGGGATGGGCAATGGTGCAATTTAAAGGACATGGGAAAACAAATAGTATTCACTGTATTTCTACAGTGAGAATAATGCGTTGGTCGATTCGGCCAATATGCACGCTTGTTTGTAGGTACAAGGCGGAGCAGAAACTCTGAAATCTCCCGAATTATGTGAATCCGAAAGGTTAAAACCTAGTGGTGTTGAAGTAGAAGGCCTAATCTAGTAGACTGGCAAAAAAATGGTACTGATCGCATCTCTTCAAACATACATACTGCGCTTGTCAGTATGGTCGATATGCGTGCCCGTAGTGCAGGTACCATGTACGACTGGAATGTCTACATATGCCAAATTACATAGATTTCAAAGATTAAAACCTGGTCTGGGGGTGGGGAATGGTGTAATTTAAAGGAAATGGGAAAATATATGGTATTCTCTATGTTTCTACAGTGAAAATAATGCGTTGGTCGGTTCGGCCAGTATGCACGCTTGTGTGTAGGTACAAGGCGGAGCTGGAACTCTGAAATATCTCAAATCATGTGGATCCAAAAGGTTAAAACCTAGTTGTGTTGAAGTAGAAGGCCTAATCTAGTAGACTGGCAAGAAAATGGTACCAATTGCATCTCCCTAAACATACATAATGCGCTTGTCAGTATGGTCGACATGCGTGCCCGTAGTGCAGGTACCATGTACGACTGGAATGCCTATATATCCTAAATTACATAGATTCCAAAGGTTAAAACCTGGTATGTGGGTGGGGAATGTTGCAATGTAAAGGAAATGGGAAAACAAATATTTTTCTCTATGTTTCTACAGTAGAAATAATTCGTTGGTCGTTTTGGCCAGTATGCACGCTTGTGTGTAGGTACAAGGCGGAGCTGAAACTCTGAAATCTCCCAAATTATGTGAATCCGAAAGGTTAAAACCTAGTGGTGTTGAAGTAGAAGGCCTAATCTAGTAGACTGGCAAGAAAATGGTACTAATTGCATCTCTTCAAACATTCAAAATGCGCTTGTCATTATGATTGACATGCGTGCCCGTACTGCAGGTACCATGTACGACTGGAATGCCTATATATGCTAGATTACATAGATTCCAAAGGTTAAAACCTGGTATGTGGGTGGGTAATGTTGCAATGTAAAGGAAATGGGGAAAAAAATATTTATTCTCTATGTTTCTACAGTGAAAATAATGCGTTGGTGGCCAGTACGCACACTTGTGTGGAGGTACAAAGCGGAGTTGGAACTCTGAAATCTCCCAAATTATATAAATCCGAAAGATTAAAACCTAGCAGTGTTGAAGTGTAAAGCCTAATATAGTAGACTAGCAAGAAAATGGTACTAATTGCATCTCTATAAACATACATAATGCGCTTGTCAGTATGGTCGACATGCGTGCCCGTAGTGCAGGTACCATGTACGACTGGAATGCCTATATATGCTAGATTACATAGATTCCAAAGGTTAAAACCTGGTATGTGGGTGGAGATGTTGCAATTTAAAGGAAATGGGAAAATATATGGTATTCTCTATGTTTCTACAGTGAAAATAATGCGTTGGTCGGTTTGGCCAGTACGCACGCTTGTGTGGAGGTACAAAGCGGAGTTGGAACTCTGAAATCTCCCAAATTATGTGGATCTGAAAGGTTAAAACCTAGAGGTGTTGAAGTAGAAGTCCTAATTTAGTAGACTAGCAAGAAAATGGTACTAATTGCATCTCTTTAAACATACATAATGCACTTGTAAGTATGGTCGACATGCATGCCCGTAGTGCAGGTACCATGTACGACTGGAATGCCTATATATGCTAGATTACATAGATTCCAAAGGTTAAAACCTGGTATGTGTGTAGGGAATGTTGCAATTTGAAGGGAATGGGAAAAAAAAAATTATTCTTTATGTTTCTATAGTGAAAATAATGCGTTGGTGTCCAGTACGCACGCTTGTGTGGAGGTACAAAGCGGAGTTGGAACTCTAAAATCTCTTCAATTATGTGGATCCAAAAGGTTAAAACCTAGTGGTGTTGAAGTAGAAGGCCTAATCTAGTAGACTAGCAAGAAAATGGTACTAATTGCATCTCTATAAACATACATAATGCGCTTGTCAGTATGGTCGACATGCGTGCCCGTAGTGCAGGTACCATGTACGACTGGAATGCATACATATGCCAAATTACATAGATTCCAAAGGTTAAAACCTGGTATGTGGGTGGGGAATGGTGCAATTTAAAGGACATGGAAAAAAATATAGTATTCACTGTATTTCTACAGTGAGAATAACGCGTTGGTCGGTTCGGCCAGTATGCACGCTTGTGTGTAGGTACAAGGCGGAGCTGAAACTCTGAAATCTCTCAAATTATGTGGATCCAAAAGGTTAAAACCTAGTGGTGTTGAAGTAGAAGGCCTAATCTAGTAGACTGGCAAGAAAATGGTACTAATTGCATCTCTACAAACATACATAGTGCGCTTGTCAGTATGATCGACATGCGTGCCCGTAGTGCAGGTACCATGTACGACTGGAATGCATACATATGCTAGATTACATAGATTCCAAAGGTTAAAACCTGGCATTTGGGTGGAGAATGTTGCAATTTAAAGGAAATGGGAAAACAAATATTATTCTCTATGTTTCTACAGTGAAAATAATGCGTTGGTCGGTTTGGCCAGTACGCACGCTTGTGTGGAGGTACAAAGCGGAGTTGGAACTCTGAAATCTCCCAAATTATGTGGATCCGAAAGGTTAAAACCTAGTGGTGTTGAAGTAGAAGGCCTAATCTAGTAGACTAGCAAGAAAATGGTACTAATTGCATCTCTATAAACATACATAATGCGCTTGTCAGTATGGTCGACATGCGTGCCCGTAGTGCAGGTACCATGTACGACTGGAATGCCTATATATCCTAAATTACATAGATTCCAAAGGTTAAAACCTGGTATGTGGGTGGGGAATGTTGCAATTTAAAGGAAATGGGAAAACAAATATTATTCTCTATGTTTCTACATTGGAAATAATGCGTTGGTCGGTTTGGCCAGTACGCACGCTTGTGTGGAGGTACAAAGCGGAGTTGGAACTCTGAAATCTCCCAAATTATGTGGATCCGAAAGGTTAGATCCTAGTGGTGTTGAAGTAGAAGGCCTAATCTAGTAGACTAGCAAGAAAATAGTAATAATTGTATCTCTTTGAACACACATAATGCGCTTGTCAGTATGGTCGACATGCGTGCCCGTAGTGCAGGTACCATGTACGACTGGAATGTATACATATGCTTAATTACATAGATTCAAAAGGTTAAAACATGGTATGGGGGTGGGGAATGGTGCAATTTAAAGGACATGGGAAAAAAAATAGTATTCACTGTATTTCTACCGTGAGAATAATGCGTCGGTCGGTTCGGTCAGTATGCACGCTTGTGTGTATAAGGTGGAGCTAAAACTCTGAAATCTCCCGAATTATGTGAATCCTAAAGGTTAAAACCTGATTGCAGTACAAGGCCTAATCTAGTAGACTGGCAAGAAAATGGTACTAATTGCATCTCTTCAAACATACATAGTGCGCTTGTTAGTATGGTCGATATGCGTGCCCGTAGTGCAGGTACCATGTACGACTGGAATGCCTACATATGCAAAAATACATAGATTCCAAAGATTAAAACCTGGTATGGGGGTGGGGAATGGTGTAATTTAAAGGAAATGGGAAAATATATGGTATTCTCTATGTTTCTACAGTGAAAATAATGCGTTGGTCGGTTCGGCCAGTATGCACGCTTGTGTGTAGGTACAAGGCGGAGCTAGAACTCTGAAATCTTTCAAATCATGTGGATCCGAAAGGTTAAAATCTAGTGGTGTTGAAGTAGAAGGCCTAATCTAGTAGACTGGCAAGAAAATGGTACTAATTGCATCTCTACAAACATACATAGTGCGCTTGTCAGTATGATCGACATGCGTGCCCGTAGTGCAGGTACCATGTACGACTGGAATGCCTATATATGCTAGATTACATAGATTCCAAAGGTTAAAACCTGGTATGTGGGTGGGGAATGTTGCAATGGGGAGGAAATGGGGAAAAAAAATTATTCTCTATATTTTTACAGTGAAAATTATGCGTTGGTGGCCAGTACGCACGTTTGTGTGGACGTACAAAACGGAGTTGGAACTCTGAAATCTCTCAAATTATGTAAATCCAAAAGGTTAAAACCTAGTGGTGTTGAAGTAGAAGGCCTAATCTAGTAGACTAGCAAGAAAATGGTACTAATTGCATCTCTATAAACATACATAATGCGCTTGTCAGTATGGTCGACATGCGTGCTCTTAGTGCAGGTACCATGTACGACTGGAATGCCTATATATGCTAGATTACATAGATTCCAAAGGTTAAAACCTGGTATGTGGATTGAAAATGTTGCAATTTAAAGGAAATGGGAAAATATATGGTATTCTCTATGTAACTACAGTGAAAATAATGCGTTGGTCGGTTTGGCCAGTACACATGCTTGTGTGGAGGTACAAAGTGGAGTTGGAACTCTGAAATCTTCCAAATTATGTGGATCTGAAAGGTTAGAACATAGTGGTGTTGAAGTAGAAGGCCTAATCTAGTAGACTAGCAAGAAAATGGTACTAATTGCATCTCTATAAACATACATAATGCGCTTGTCAGTATGGTCGACATGCGTGCCCGTAGTGCAGGTACCATGTACGACTGGAATGCCTATATATGCTAGATTACATAGATTCCAAAGGTTAAAACCTGGTATGTGGGTGGGGAGTGTTGCAATTTAAAGGAAACGGGAAAAAAAAATATTATTTTCTATGTTTCTACAGTGAAAATAATGCGTTGGTCGGTTTGGCCAGTACGCACGCTTGTATGGAGGTACAAAGCGGAGTTGGAACTCTAAAATCTCCCAAATTATGTGGATCCGAAAGGTTAAAACCTAGTGGTGTTGAAGTAGAAGGCCTAATCTAGTAGACTAGCAAGAAAATGGTACTAATTGCATCTCTACAAACATACATAATGCGCTTGTCAGTATGGTCGACATGCGTGCCCGTAGTGCAGGTACCATGTACGACTGGAATGCATACATATGCCAAATTACATAGATTCCAAAGGTTAAAACCTGGTATGTGGGTGGGGAATGGTGCAATTTTAAGGATATGGGAAAAAAAATAGTATTCACTGTATTTCTACAGTGAGAATAATGCGTTGGTCGGTTCGGCCAGTATGCACGCTTGTGTGTAGGTACAAGGCGGAGCTGGAACTCTGAAATCTCCCAAATTATGTGGATCTGAAAGGTTAAAACCTAGTGGTGTTGAAGTAGAAGGCCTAATCTAGTAGACTGGCAAGAAAATGGTACTAATTGCATCTCTACAAACATACATAATGCGCTTGTCAGTATGATCGACATGCGTGCCCGTAGTGCAGGTACCATGTACGACTGGAATGCCTATATATGCTAGATTACATAGATTCCAAAGGTTAAAACCTGGTATGTGGGTGGGGAATGGTGAAATTTTAAGGAAATGGGAAAAAAAATATAATTCTCTATGTTTCTACAGTGAAAATAATGCGTTGGTGGCCAGTACGCACGCTTGTGTGGAGGTACAAAGCCGAGATGGAACTCTCAAATCCCCCAAATTATGTGGATCCGAAAGGTTAAAACCTAGTGGTGTTGAAGTAGAAGGCCTAATCTAGTAGACTGGCAAGAAAATTGTACTAATTGCATCTCTACAAACATACATAATGCGCTTGTCAGTATGGTCGACATGCGTGCCCGTAGTGCAGGTACCATGTATGTCTGGAATGCATACATATGCCAAATTACATAGATTCCAAAGGTTAAAACCTGGTATGGGGGTGGGGAATGGTGTAATTTAAAGGACATGGGGAAAAAAATAGTATTCACTATATTTCTACATTGAGAATAATGCGTTGGTCGGTTCGGCCAGTATTTACGCTTGTTTGTAGGTACAAGGCGGAGCTAAAACTCTGAAATCTCCCAAATTATGTGAATCCGAAAGGTTAAAACCTAGTGGTGTTGAAGTAGAAGGCCTAATCTAGTAGACTGGCAAGAAAATGGTACTAATTGCATCTCTTCAAACATACATAGTGCGTTTGTCAGTATGGTCGATATGCGTGCCCGTAGTGCAGGTACCATGTACGACTGGAATGCCTACATATGCAAAATTATATAGATTCTAAAGATTAAAACCTGTTATGGGGGTGGGGAATGTTGCAATTTAAAGGAAATGGGAAAATATATGGTATTCTCTATGTTTCTACAGTGAAAATAATGCGTTGGTCGGTTCGGCCAGTATGCACGCTTGTGTGTAGGTACAAAGTGGAGTTGGAACTCTGAAATCTTCCAAATTATGTGGTTATCAGTGATGTTGAAGTAGAAGGCCTAATCTAGTAGACTAGCAAGAAAATGGTACTAATTGCATCTCTACAAACATACATAATGCGCTTGTCAGTATGATCGACATGCGTGCCCGTAGTGCAGGTACCGTGTATGACTAGAATGCCTACATATGCCAAATTTCATCGATTCCAAAGGTTAAAACCTGGTATGGGGGTGGGGAATGGTGTAATTTAAAGGAAATGGGAAAAAAAATATTATTTTCTATGTTTCTACAGTGAAAATAATGCGTTGGTCGGTTTGGCCAGTACGCACGCTTGTGTGGAGGTACAAAGCGGAGTTGGAACTCTGAAATCTCCCAAATTATGTGGATCCGAAAGGTTAAAACCTAGTGGTGTTGAAGTAGAAGGCCTAATCTAGTAGACTAGCAAGAAAATGGTACTAATTTCATCTCCACAAACATACATAATACGCTTGTCAGTATGATCGACATGCGTGCCCGTAGTGCAGGTACCATGTACGACTGGAATGCCTACATATGCCAAATTACATAGATTCCAAAGGTTAAAACCTGGTATGGGGGTGGGGAATGGTGTAATTTAAAGGAAATGGGAAAATATATGGTATTCTCTATGTTTCTACAGTGAAAATAATGCGTTGGTCGGTTCGGTCAGTATGCACGCTTGTGTGTAGGTACAAGGCGGAGCTGGAACTCTGAAATATCTCAAATTACGTGGATCCGAAAGGTTAAAACCTAGTGGTGTTGAAGTTGAAAGCCTAATCTAGTAGACTGGCAAGAAAATGGTACTAATTGCATCTCTACAAACATACATAGTGCGCTTGTCAGTATGATCGACATGCGTGCCCGTAGTGCAGGTACCATGTACGACTGGAATGCCTATATATGCTAGATTACATAGATTCCAAAGGTTAAAACCTGGAATGTGGATTGAGAACGTTGCAATTTAAAGGAAATGGGAAAATATATGGTATTCTCTATGTTTCTACAGTGAAAATAATGCGTTGGTCGGTTTGGCCAGTACGCACGCTTGTGTGGAGGTACAAAGCGGAGTTGGAACTCTGAAATCTCCCAAATTATGTGGATCCGAAAGGTTAAAACCTAGTGGTGTTGAAGTAGAAGGCCTAATCTAGTAGACTAGCAAGAAAATGGTACTAATTGCATCTCTATAAACATACATAATGCGCTTGTCAGTATGGTCGACATGCGTGCCCGTAGTACTGGTACCATTTACGACTGGAATGCCTATATATGCTAGATTACATAGATTCCAAATGTTAAAACCTGGTATGGGGATGGGGAATGTTGCAATTTAAAGGAAATGGGAAAATATATGGTATTCTCTATGTTTCTACAGTGAAAATAATGCGTTGGTCGGTTCGGCCAGTATGCATGCTTATGTGTAAGTACAAAGCGGAGTTGGAACTCTGAAATCTCCCAAATTATGTGGATCCGAAAGGTTAAAACCTAGTGGTGTTGAAGTAGAAGGCCTAATCTAGTAGACTGGCAAGAAAATGGTACTAATTGCATCTCTACAAACATACATAATGCGCTTGTCAGTATGATCGACATGCGTGCCCGTAGTGCAGGTACCATGTACGACTAGAATGCCTACATATGCCAAATTTCATCGATTCCGAAGGTTAAAACCTGGTATGGGGGTGGGGAATGGTGTAATTTAAAGGAAATGGGAAAACCAAAAATATTATTCCCTATATTTCTACAATGAAAATAATGCGTTGGTCGGTTTGGCCAGTACGCACACTTGTGTGGAGGTACAAAGCAGAGTTGGAACTCTGAAATCTCCCAAATTATGTGGATCCGAAAGGTTAAAACCTAGTGGTGTTGAAGTAGAAGGCCTAATCTAGTAGACTAGCAAGAAAATGGTACTAATTGCATCTCTATAAACATACATAATGCGCTTGTCAGTATGGTCGACATGCGTGCTAGTAGTGCAGGTACCATGTACGACTGGAATGCCTATATACGCCAAATTACATAGATCCCAAATGTTAAAACCTGGTATGTGGGTGGGGAATGTTACAATTTAAAGGAAATGGGAAAAAAAAATATTATTCTCTATGTTTCTACAGTGAAATTAATGCGTTGGTCGGTTTGGCCAGTACGCACGCTTGTGTGGAGGTACAAAGCGGAGTTGGAACTCTGAAATCTCCCAAATTATGTGGATCCGAAAGGTTAAAACCTAGTGGTGTTGAAGTAGAAGGCCTAATCTAGTAGACTAGCAAGAAAATGGTACTAATTGCATCTCTATAAACATACATAATGCGCTTGTCAGTATGGTCGACATGCGTGCCCGTAGTGCAGGTACCATGTACGACTGGAATGCATACATATGCCAGATTACACATATTCTAAAGGTTCAAACCTGGTTTGGGGGTGTGGAATGGTGCAATTTAAAGGAGATGGGAAAAAAATAGTATTCACTGTATTTCTACAGTGAGAATAATGCGTTGGTCGGTTCGGCCAGTATGTACGCTTGTGTGTAGGTACAAGGCGGAGCTGAAACTCTGAAATCTCCCAAATTATGTGAATCTGAACGGTTAAAACCTAGTGGTGTTGAAGTAGAAGGCCTAATCTAGTAGACTAGCAAGAAAATGGTACTAATTGCATCTCTACAAACATACATAGTGCGCTTGTCAGTATGGCCGATATGCGTGCCCATAGTGCAGGTACCATGTACGACTGGAATGCCTACATATGCCAAATTACATAGATTCCAAAGGTTAAAACCTGGTATGGGGGTGGGGAATGGTGTAATTTAAAGGAAATGGGAAAATATATGGTATTCTCTATGTTTCTACAGTGAAAATAATGCGTTGGTCGGTTCGGCCAGTATGCACGCTTGTGTGTAGGTACAAAGTGGAGTTGGAACTCTGAAATCTTCCAAATTATGTGGTCATCAGTGATGTTGAAGTAGAAGGCCTAATCTAGTAGACTAGCAAGAAAATGGTACTAATTGCATCTCTATAAACATACATAATGCGCTTGTCAGTATGGTCGACATGCGTGCCCGTAGTGCAGGTACCATGTACGACTGGAATGCCTATATACACCAAATTACATAGATCCCAAATGTTAAAACCTGGTATGTGGGTGGGGAATGTTACAATTTAAAGGAAATGGGAAAAAATATTATTCTCTATGTTTCTACAGTGAAATTAATGCGTTGGTCGGTTTGGCCAGTACGCACGCTTGTATGGAGGTACAAAGCGGAGTTGGAACTCTGAAATCTCCCAAATTATGTGGATCCGAAAGGTTAAAACCTAGTGGTGTTGAAGTAGAAGGCCTAATCTAGTAGACTAGCAAGAAAATGGTACTAATTGCATCTCTATAAACATACATAATGCGCTTGTCAGTATGGTCGACATGCGTGCCCGTAGTGCAGGTACCATGTACGACTGGAATGCATACATATGCCAGATTACACATATTCCAAAGGTTCAAACCTGGTTTGGGGGTGTGGAATGGTGCAATTTAAAGGAGATGGGAAAAAAAATAGTATTCACTGTATTTCTACAGTGAGAATAATGCGTTGGTCGGTTCGGCCAGTATGTACGCTTGTGTGTAGGTACAAGGTGCGGAGATAACTCTGGTAACGTGAGCTAGACTACGGGCTAGGCACGGATGCTCGTGTGATCTCTGCGTTCATTGGTCCTTAGTCGTTTTCCTAGGGTGTCCACCACCCCCGTGTCACCTACAGCTACTACCATAGTGACTATCGCACAGCTGCCGGCCTACGAACAACTTAGGTAAGGTGCCTACCAAGTCGACTAGACTGAAAGGTAAGTCGTTGTGCCGTCCACGCTCACCGCACCATGCGGAGATAACTCTAGTAACGGGAGCTAGACTACGGGCTAGGCACGGATGCTCGTGTGATCTCTGCGTTCGTTGGTCCTTAGTCGTTTTCCTAGTGCGCACACTACTTGCTAGTTCACAAGGCAATTTGGCAAGAGTTTCACTAGAGAAAGTTGACAACAATGATACAATGAAGTTGGCTAGGAAAGACTACATCAGAGCTAGGATGCAAGCAGGTCGACTGCCAGCGCGGCACGGTCGACCGCGTGCCAGCACGACTTGGTCGACCGCGCTCCAGCAGTGCAGGGACGCGGCTTGCCAACGCTGCAGGTCGACGGCGTGACAACAGCGCAAGTCGACGGCGTGCCAGCGTTGCTCCTGCAGTCCAGCATCGCACCAGCTTCGCAGGTGCTCGTAGATGATTGGCGCGCACTGCTTCGTCACCTGCACAGCGTACGCACCAAGTCCACCTTGTGCTGACGACTGCATCTCATCTGCCAGGTCGACCTCGGGATACCACCACCGAGGTCGTCCTTGCCAACCTCGCCTGGGCGACCTTCGCGTGCCTTCGCAGACCCTCGTCACCCAGGTAACCTGGTCGACCGGGCAACCACGTCGACCAGGTGCTCCTGTGCGTGCCTGTCGACCTCCCAAGTCGACGGCCACCTCCAGTCGACCTCACCAGGTCGACCACGCCCTCTGGTCGACCAACTCCAGGTCGACGACACTCCTTGTCGACCACCTCCAGGTCGGCTACCTCAGGTCGGCGTCCCCAAGTCGACGCCCTCTGCAGGTCGACTTCTCAAGTCGACCACTCGAAGTTGGCGCCCTCCCGAAGTCGGCGCCCTTGCAGTGGCCCCCGTGCAGGTCGACCAACCCCGTCGACCGGCTCGCCCACTACTGCAGGTCGGCTGCACCCCTACACCCGACCAGGAAGTCGGCTCCGCCCAAGCGAGGACGGGGCCAACACCCAACTCCCGTTGACACTCCCCTGCCGCGTTCACGCTTGGGCCCCCCCAGCCCACACGACAGCACCTCTCGGAGAACAGCTCGTCGACGTGCACCCAACACACAGCACGTCATCCACCGCACCAGCCATGCAAAAGGGCATGGCACCTACTGCTGCACTTCGTCGTCGCCGTCGCCCACGTCGGCCAGACGCACTTGGCCGATTGCAACGGAGCACCGGTTGAAGGCCGGATAGTGCAGCGCCTTCGTGAGGAAGTCGGCCGGCTGCTCAGCGGTCGGGATGTACTGCAGCGCAAACTTCCCCCGCTTTACCATGTGCTGCAGCCAGGCCTGTCGCCGCTCCATGTGCTTGAGGTTGCCCATCAACCCCATGCCCTCGGCGACTGTGATGGCCGACTTGTTGTCCACCCGAAGGACGGTCGGCTTCCCAGCATCCAGCTGCTGGAACTCTGCGAGGAGGAAGCGAAGTCGGCGTCCCTCCTTGCCGGCTTCGACGGCCGCCACGTACTCCGACTCGGTCGACGACAGCGTCGCGCACTTGATGCGCTGGCTCGACCAGGAGACCGCGGCCCCTCCGTAGACGAACACGTAGCCGCCCGTGCTCGTCCTGCTCTGCTTGTCACCGGCGTCGTCGGCGTCCACGTAGCCGACCAGCTCCAGCGACTCAGGTCCACCGCCAAACTCCAGGGCGGTGTCGCGCGTGTTGGCGAGGTAGGCGAGGCAGCGGTCGACCTCGCGCCAGTGCTGGTCGCTCCTCACCGTGAGGCCGCTCCCCAGCTTGCTGCAGGCGAAGGCGATGTCCGGCCTCGTCGTCGTCGCCGCGAACTGCAGCGAGCCGACCTTCTGCCGGTACTCCTCCTCCTGTCGCTCCTGCGCCTCCTCGTCATCGAAGGTGAGCTCGGCGTAGGCGTCGACCGAGACCGGCGTCTTCGGAGTCCGTCCGCCCTGCTCCTCGTCGATGAAGCGCCTACGCAGCTTGTCGGCGTAGCCCTGCTGGTGCAGCCACAGCTTCCCCGCCGACCTGTCGCGCACGATCTCCAGCCCGAGGTACTTCTGCACCGGCAAGATCTCGCGCAGCTCGAAGGCGGCCTCCAGCAGCTCCTTCAGCTCCTTCAGCATCGCAGGACTGCTGCTGGCGGCGAGCAAGTCGTCGACGTAGACCAGCACCCAGCAAGTTGCTCCGTCGTCGCCGACCTTGAAGTAGAGGGCCTCGTCGACCTGGCTCTTCTTCCACCCAGCGTCGACCAGCACGTCGTTGAGCGCCAAGTACCATAGCAGCGGCGACTGCTTCAGCCCGTACAGGCTCTTCAGCAGCTTGCACACCCGGCCGGTTCCGTCGTTGAAGTAGTCCGGCTGCGACATGTACAGCACCCGGTCGAGCTTGCTCTGCAGGAAGGCGTTCTTCATGTCGAGCTGCATCAGGTTGAGGTTGAGCACGGCGACGATGCTGAGGAAGATCCTCAGCGTCACGTAGCTGCCCACCGGCGCGAACGTCTCGTCGTAGTCAGCGCCGTACACCTGCGTGAAGCCCTTCACGACCAGCCTCGCCTTCTCCCGCTCGACGGTGTCGTCGATGTTGTACTTCGTCGTCAGCACCCACCGGTTCTTCATGACATTCACTCCCGGCGGGCGTTCGACCAGCTCCCACGTGCCCATGGCGATGAGACTGCGGATCTCCTCCTCCATGGCGGCCTTCACCGCCGGACCCTTCCAGCTCGCCAACGCCTCCTTCACCGACATCGTCGAGATGTCCCAGCGGTGCTCGGGGTCGGCCAGCATGTCGGGGTCGAGCTCCGGAAACTCCTCGTCCTCATCAGCGTCGTCGTACGGCGGGTCATTGTCGTCCTCCACGTCGTACACCGTGGTGAAGGCAGCGGGGATGAAGAAGTCGGGCGGCCTCCGAAGTCGACCAGACTTCCGGGGTTCAGGAGGGACCACCACCACGTCCCGGTCGGTGGACTGGTCGACCACCTTCTGGTCGACCGGCTCCTCGTCGCCCAACTGCTCCCCTTCATCTTCACCGCCATCCTCGTCGTCCTGCTGCACTTCGGTCGGCGTCCCGACCGACTTCTCCCCTGCGGTCAGCTCCCCTGCCGACTGCCAGGTCGCCGACTGCTCCTTGGTCGGCCTCGCTGCTGCCTGCTCCCCTGTCGGCTGCACCCTAGTCGGCTGCACCTCCTCGACCGGCTCCCCCCTTATCCAAGTCGACTGCACTCCCAGGTCGACCGGCTTGTTGACCTGCTGTTCGTCGACTTGCCGCTCGTCCTGTCGGCCACCGGCGATGCCCTTGATCGGCGCCACAGGCGACGTCCCACAGCTCCCCTCATCGCCGGAGGCCGACGGCGGAGTCAGCCCACGCAGGTCGACGAGGGGAGGGGCAGGGGGGGTAGAGGAAGGGTGGACGACCTCGGCGTCGTCCTCAGCAAGCTCACCGACCTCAGCGAGCAGAGGGAGCGTGGCCGTCGAGGTATCCGTCGGCGTGGCCATCAGTGTCCGCCCTGACACGGGGCCATGCGCCGACCTCCACTCCTCCAGCGACATGTCCTCGTAGAACACCACGTCCGACGTGGTGACCACCCGGTTGGCGGCGATGTCGAGGAGCTCCCAGCCCTTGCTCGCCTCCGACACGCCGAGATGAAGGCCCCACTTGGCCTTCGGCTTCAGCTTGCCACCCCGCTGCTGCTCGGGGACAAGGAACTGCGCCATGCAGCCCCACACGCGCGCCAGCGACAAGTCGGGCTTCGTCCCGGTCAGTAGCTGGTATGGCGTCGTCCCCGGCGTCGCCGACCGCTCGAGGCAGTTGCGGATCCAGACGGCCTGCCGCAGGGCGAGGTGCCACCAGTGGTGCTGCACGCCCATGTGCAGTAGCATCGTCCTCACCGACTCCACCACCGTCCGCATCTCCCGCTCCGCCATGCCGTTCTGCTGCGGGGTGTACGGGCAGGTCAGGTCGTGGACGATCCCTTTGCCGTCCACGAAGTCGGTGAACGTCTTCCCGAGGAACTCCCCGCCTCGGTCCGAGCGCAGCATCAGCACCGACTTCTTCGTCTGCCTCTCCACCAGCACCAGCCACTTCTAGAACTCCAGCAGCACGTCCGACTTCTTGGCGACTGGCCTCACCCACACGAAGCGGGTCTTGCGGTCCTTCAGCAGCAAGAAGTACAGGCTACCGTCCTTGGCAGCCACGCGGAATGGCCCACACAGGTCGATGTGGACGACGGCTAGCACGTCGGCGGCGTCGGAGCCTTGGTCGGGGAAGGTGTGCCGCGCCAGCTTCCCGCCGACGCACGAGACACACGGTGGGTCGGCGCCCGTCGCCGACTTGAGGTCCAGCCCAATGGCGACCTCGTTCTTCGCCGAGCTCCTGATGGTGTCCATGCCGACGTGCGCAAGCCGAGCATGCATCCTGTCTGGCGTCGACTTCGTCTTGGAGACGATCGCCCGCAGGGCCACAACCTCCGGCGTGGGCGACGTCGACCTCGGGGAGCAGGGACGCAGGTCGGTGCAGAGGACTCGCCCGGAGTACGTCGCCCGACCAAGCACTTCTCCTGCTGCCGAGACAAGCAGCATCCCGTCGCCGTCCTCTTGAAACTTCACGCCATGCTCCTTCAGCTGACCAGACGACAACAGGTTTGCCCGCACACCCGGGACGTACAGCACGTCGGGGATGAGAACCTGCTTCCCGGCCTCGCCTTGCAAGGCGACCGTGCCCCGGCCTTGGACGTCTTGCAGCGCCCCATTGAAGCCACGCACGTGCTTCAAGTCGCCGCTCGGCCCCAGGTCGACGAAGGCGTCCTTGGTCCCCATCAGGTGGTGGGAGCAGCCGCTGTCCAGCAAGACCACCGCCGGGTTCGCCTGCACTGCTGCTGCCATCGCCTGGAAGTCCTCACCGGCCTCCGGCGCCAGTGAGACGGTCGGCTCCACAACGCCGACCAGGGAGCACGACGCCGACTTGTCGCCGCTCCCCTTGCCGCCAGCAGAGGAGTCGGCGTCCTTCGCCGAGGTCGACGACTTGGTCGACTGCTTCTCCTTGCGCGATTGACTTCCTCCTCGACGAGGTCGACGACTGCCAGACCTCCCGCGGCCTCCCTTGTCATCGTCGTCCGAGTCACTGCGGTCGGGGCACTCGAAGGAGAGGTGGTCGGGGTCGCCGCACAGCCAGCACTCCCGACGTCGACTTCCTCCTCCCCGGCCACTGTCCTTGGTCGACTTCTTCTTGTCGACCTCCTTGGCCGACTTCGAGCCACCGCTACCACTGCCGCCAGACTGTCCACGCTGCCCCGGTCGACCGCCTTGCTTCGCCGGGGCGACAAAGTTTGCCTGCGCCAAGAGCTCCTGGGACCGCTCAGCCTCCTGCATCGCCTCGTCCTGCAGGATGTACGAGGTTAGGTTGTCCTCGTTGAGCGTCGCCCTCGTGCTCGGCGCCATGGACAGCCGCTTCAACAGGTTGTAGCTGCTCCGGAGTCCCTGCATGACATGGGTGATGTACGACGCCGTCGAATACTCCGCACCGGCCATCCTGATGGTGGCGAGAATTCGCCGGGCCCGGTTGCAGTAGTCGGTCGCCGTCTCCTCGTCGCCCATGCGCAGGTGCGTCAGCTGCCCTTCAAGCTGGGCGATAAACAGGTCGTCGGTGACCTGGTACGTCGACTCAATGAAGTGCCACGCCTGGTGGCCGGCGTCGAGGTACTCCCTGCACCACTTCAGGGCGATCTGCACGCCCGGCGTGCAGCACCGCGAGATGACCGTGAAGGTCAGCAGCTGCACGGCGCGAAACTCCGCACGCAAGTCGGGGTCGCTCGGCGTCGCCACGGTACCACGAGCAAAGTTGATGAGCCCGGCCATCTCCAGCTGGGGCTCAATAGCTTCCTTCCAGGTGAGAATGTCGGGTCGGCCGACCAGTAGGGGAGTCACCGAGATCCTATCCGGCGTAAACTTGAAGTAGCCGTAGCTCGGTGCAATCCCGCCTGCTGTCACCTGGGTTGCCGACATCGGCACGGACCCACTCCGTCGACCTCCGACGTCGCCCTGCGAGAACCCTGCAGCCGCCGACGACCGCATTCCTCGCGTCTGAACGCCGCCGACTTCGTTGGCGTGAATCACACCACGCTGCCTCGACGTGCCTCCCGCACTGCTGCCGACTTGATCGCCCCCAGCGTTGACGCCCATGTCGACGCCGCCCTCGGTGTTCACCGGTCGAGGAGAAGCAGGCCGAGAAGGGTGCTCCGTCGCCCACAAGGAACGGATGCCAGCCTCGACGACCGCCCACGGCAGGTCGCCATACTCGTTGGCCTCGTGCTTCCTCCTCGCGTTTTCCAGCCGTGCCTCCAGGGTGTCCACCACCCCCGTGTCACCTACAGCTACTACCATAGTGACTATCGCACAGCTGCCGGCCTACGAACAACTTAGGTAAGGTGCCTACCAAGTCGACTAGACTGAAAGGTAAGTCGTTGTGCCGTCCACGCTCACCGCACCATGCGGAGATAACTCTAGTAACGGGAGCTAGACTACGGGCTAGGCACGGATGCTCGTGTGATCTCTGCGTTCGTTGGTCCTTAGTCGTTTTCCTAGTGCGCACACTACTTGCTAGTTCACAAGGCAATTTGGCAAGAGTTTCACTAGAGAAAGTTGACAACAATGATACAATGAAGTTGGCTAGGAAAGACTACATCAGAGCTAGGATGCAAGCAGGTCGACTGCCAGCGCGGCACGGTCGACCGCGTGCCAGCACGACTTGGTCGACCGCGCTCCAGCAGTGCAGGGACGCGGCTTGCCAACGCTGCAGGTCGACGGCGTGACAACAGCGCAAGTCGACGGCGTGCCAGCGTTGCTCCTGCAGTCCAGCATCGCACCAGCTTCGCAGGTGCTCGTAGATGATTGGCGCGCACTGCTTCGTCACCTGCACAGCGTACGCACCAAGTCCACCTTGTGCTGACGACTGCATCTCATCTGCCAGGTCGACCTCGGGATACCACCACCGAGGTCGTCCTTGCCAACCTCGCCTGGGCGACCTTCGCGTGCCTTCGCAGACCCTCGTCACCCAGGTAACCTGGTCGACCGGGCAACCACGTCGACCAGGTGCTCCTGTGCGTGCCTGTCGACCTCCCAAGTCGACGGCCACCTCCAGTCGACCTCACCAGGTCGACCACGCCCTCTGGTCGACCAACTCCAGGTCGACGACACTCCTTGTCGACCACCTCTAGGTCGGCTACCTCAGGTCGGCGTCCCCAAGTCGACGCCCTCTGCAGGTCGACTTCTCAAGTCGACCACTCGAAGTTGGCGCCCTCCCGAAGTCGGCGCCCTTGCAGTGGCCCCCGTGCAGGTCGACCAACCCCGTCGACCGGCTCGCCCACTACTGCAGGTCGGCTGCACCCCTACACCCAACCACGAAGTCGGCTCCGCCCAAGCGAGGACGGGGCCAACACCCAACTCCCGTTGACACTCCCCTGCCGCGTTCACGCTTGGCCCCCCCCAGACCACACGACAGCACCTCTCGGAGAACAGCTCGTCGACGTGCACCCAACACACAGCACGTCATCCACCGCACCAGCCATGCAAAAGGGCATGGCACCTACTGCTGCACTTCGTCGTCGCCGTCGCCCACGTCGGCCAGACGCACTTGGCCGATTGCAACGGAGCACCGGTTGAAGGCCGGATAGTGCAGCACCTTCGTGAGGAAGTCGGCCGGCTGCTCAGCGGTCGGGATGTACTGCAGCGCAAACTTCCCCCGCTTTACCATGTGCTGCAGCCAGGCCTGTCGCCGCTCCATGTGCTTGAGGTTGCCCGTCAACCCCATGTGCTGAAACTCTGAAATCTACCAAATTATGTGAATCTGAACGGTTAAAACCTAGTGGTGTTGAAGTAGAAGGCCTAATCTAGTAGACTAGCAAGAAAATGGTACTAATTGCATCTCTTCAAACATACATAGTGCGCTTGTCAGTATGGCCGATATGCGTGCCCGTAGTGCAGGTACCATGTACGACTGGAATGCCTACATATGCCAAATTACATAGATTCCAAAGGTTAAAACCTGGTATGGGGTTAGGGAATGGTGTAATTTAAAGGAAATGGGAAAATATATGGTATTCTCTATGTTTCTACAGTGAAAATAATGCGTTGGTCGGTTCGGCCAGTATGCACGCTTGTGTGTAGGTACAAGGCGGAGCTGGAACTCTGAAATCTCCCAAATTATGTGGATCCGAAAGGTTAAAACCTAGTGGTGTTGAAGTAGAAGGCCTAATCTAGTAGACTGGCAAGAAAATGGTACTAATTGCATCTCTACAAACATACATAGTGCGCTTGTCAGTATGATCGACATGCGTGCCCGTAGTGCAGGTACCATGTGTCAGAGGTCCACCGGGGATCCCCGATGATCCTAGGGAAGGGTTACAGGCACGTCGGCCTGGGGGGTTATGGGCGCACTCACCCGCTATATAAACAAGCCCTTTTATCCCAGTGGTTAGTGACTGGGATTCTGACATGGTATCAGAGCGAAGGTCTCGGGTTCGATTCCCGGTGTGTGCACTTCGGGCATCCCAGTGCGGGGGGGTGTCAGAGGTCCACTTGGGATCCCCGATGATCCTAGGGAAGGGTTACAGGCACGTCGGCCTGGGGGGTTATGGGCGCACTCACCCGCTATATAAACAAGCCATTTTATCCCAGTGGTTAGTGACTGGGATTCTGACACCATGTACGACTGGAATGCCTATATATGCTAGAAGACATAGATTACAAATGTTAAAACCTGGTATGTGGGTGGAGAATGTTGCAATTTAAAGGAAATGGGAAAAAAAAAATATTCTCTATGTTTCTACAGTGAAAATAATGCGTTGGTCGGTTTGGCCAGTACGCACGCTTGTATGGAGGTACAAAGCGGAGTTGGAACTCTGAAATCTCCCAAATTATGTGGATCCGAAAGGTTAAAACCTAGTGGTGTTGAATTATAAGGCGTAATCTAGTAGACTAGCAAGAAAATGGTACTAATTGCATCTCTATAAACATACATAATGCGCTTGTCAGTATGGTCGACATGCGTGCATGTAGTGCAGGTACCATGTACGACTAGAATGCATACATATGCCAAATTACATAGATTCCAAAGGTTAAAACCTGGTATGGGGGTGGGGAATGGTGTAATTTAAAGGAAATGGGAAAAAAAAATAGTATTCACTATATTTCTAAAGTGAGAATATTGCGTTGATTGGTTCGGCCAGTATGTACGCTTGTGTGTAGGTACAAGGCGGAGCTAGAACTCTGAAATCTCCCAAATTATGTGATTCCGAAAAGGTTAAAACCTAGTGGTGTTGAAGTAGAAGGCCTAATCTAGTAGACTGGCAAAAAAAATGGTTCTAATTGCATCTCTACAAACATACATAGTGCGCTTGTCAGTATGATCGACATGCGTGCCCGTAGTGCAGGTACCATGTACGACTGGAATGCATACATATGCCAAATTACATAGATTCCAAAGGTTAAAACCTGGTATGGGGGTGGGGAATGGTGTAATTTAAAGGAAATGGGAAAATATATGGTATTCTCTATGTTTCTACAGTGAAAATAATGCGTTGGTCGGTTCGGTCGGTATGTCAAACATTATATGTTTATATGATTGTAGGCTGTAGTGGGTTACACCTTAGGGGGTACACTAGATTAGGGTTTCCTACTTGTATCAAACTTTGTGCTAGTACAGTCATTCCTGTCTGTTGATTCCGACATGGTTTCAGAGCAGGTCCTTCGCTAGGACCGTTCTTAGGGCCCACCGCTACCTACCTACCTACCTACCTACCTACCGTGCGCCCTCGTGCGCCTACGCGCCCCAGTGCGCCTCCTACCTACCGCGCGCGCGCAGCCCGCCAGCCAATCGCGCGCGGCTCGTTTTCTATTTTTTTTTTTTTTTACCGCGCGCGACCCGCTAGCTGCCCGCGCGCGGCCGATTTCTTTTGAGCGCGACCGGCTAGCCGCCCGTGCGCCGCTCGCACCGCTATAGCGCAGCCCGCAGCGGCCCCGCCGGCCTGCACATTGCCGCCCGCCCGCTGCAGCGCCCGCCCGCTCGTCGCCCGCTGCAGCTGCCGCCCGCTCGTCGCCCGCTGCTGCTGCCGCCCGCTCGTCGCTCGCTGCAGCTGCCGCCCGCTCGTCGCTCGCTGCTGCTGCCGCCCCGCTGCAGCGCCTGCCCGCTCGTCGCCCGCTGCAGCGCCCGCCCGCTCGTCGCCCGCTGCAGCTGCCGCCCGCTCGTCGCCCGCTGCTGCTGCCGCCCGCTCGTCGCTCGCTGCTGCTGCCGCCCGCTCGTCGCCCGCTGCAGCTGCCGCCCGCTCGTCGCCCGCTGCAGCTGCCGCTACCACGGGCCCGCCGCTGCAGCTACCGCCTGCGCGTCGCCCGCAGCCGCTCCCGCTCGTGCGCCGCGGCCGCTACCGCCCGTGCGCTCCTGTTGCGCCTGCTACCGCTGCCGCTGCTGCACTCGCTCCCGCTGCAGCCGCCGCTACTGCGCCCACTGCCGCTCCCGCCCGTGCGCATCAGCTGCTGCCGCCCGTGTGCTGTCACTGCCGCTGCCGCCCCTTCGCGACCTCGTCACTGCCGGACCTACAGCAGCCGCCGCCGCCAGACCTTCAGCAGCTGCCGCTACCGGACCTCCAGCAGCAGCCGCCCCCAACTCTACAGCAGCTGCCGCCGCTGAGACTGCAGCATCTGCCGCCGTCGACCTTACAGCAGCTGCCGCCGCCGACCCTGCAGCAGCTGCCGCGGAGCTCCCTGCTGCGACCTGGCCCCGCCCCGCAGTTGCAGCGGCCCCGCTGTCACCACCGTCTTGCGCCCGCCGCGCCTACCACTGGTGAGCTTTGCCACTGCTGTTGCTACCACTACTGCTGCTGCTCCTGACGTGGCCAGATGCAGCTCCCGCAGACTCGTGAGTGGTACGCCAGTTTGGGCTGTCGGGGTCGCCGTAGTGGTAGTCGCTCTGGAGTGCGTTGCTCGGAAACCTCTGGTAGTGGACAGGTGCAGCAGCCGTGCCCTCTTATGCTCCAGCAGGCTCGTGAGTGGTACGCCGGTTTGAGCAGTCGGGGTGGCCGTAGTGGTAGTCACTCTGGAGTGCGTCGTTCGGGAGCCTCTGTTAGTGGACAGGTGCAGCAGCCGTGCCCTCTTCTGCTCCAGCAGGCTCGTGAGTGGTACGCCGGTTTGGGACGTCGGGGTGGCCGTAGTGGTAGTCGCTCTGGAGTGCGTCGTTCGGGAGCCTCTGGTCGTGGCCAGGTGCAGCAGCCGTGCCCTCTTATGCTACAGCAGGCTCGTGAGTGGTACGCCAGTTTGGGCTGTCGGAGTGACCGTAGTGGTAGTCCCTCTGGAGTGCGTCGTTCGGGAGCTACTGGTAGTGGAGAGGTGCAGCTGCCGAGTCCTGTGAGTGAGGCTGCCGCTCTAGGTGCTAGTACGTCTGTTGCCCTAGGTGCAGGTGAGGCTACCACTCCCGGTACTCACGTGTCTACCACTCCAGCTACTGATGAGCCTACTGCTCTAGGTACTAGTGAGACTGCCACTGCAGGTCCCCTCGTGTCTACCACCTCAGGTGATGGTGCGCCTGTCGCTCTAGGTGCTAGCGAGTCTGTCTCCCCTGGTACTGAGTCGACTGAGGCACTGCACACCTTCACCCTGGACTCAGGTGCTTCTCGCTGTTTCTTTCGTGACCGCACTGTCCTTGAGCCGCTTGCTCGGCCAGTTGCTGTCTCCCTCGCTGACCCCTCTGGGGGTCCGGTCGTTGCGACCTCCTCCACTGTCCTTCCTTGTCCTGCGGTCCCGTCGGGCACACTGTCAGGCCTCTACCTCCCCTCGTTCTCTACGAACTTGGTGGCAGGTAGTGCGCTCCAGGACGGGGGTGTTCACCAGTTCACCCCTGCTTACGAGCGCGTGACCCACTGCACGTGTGCTCGGACGGGCCGTCACCTGGCTACCTTCACTCGGCAGCCGGGGTCGGACCTGTACACACTGACCACTGAGTCCCCTCAGGTAGCTGCGTCCGCGTCTGCGTCTGCGTCAGGTCAGCTGTCCGCCCCCTGCTCGTGTCGCTCTCTGGCGCATGAGACTGTCCTCTGGCACCACCGCCTTGGTCACCCGTCTGTGCAGCGCCTTCGGGCCATGCACAAACGGGACCTTGTTGCTGGTCTTCCCAGGGTTCTCCCTCCCCTGCCACCCTCGCCTGCTCCTCCCTGTCTTCCCTGTGTCGAGGGGCGGCAGCGCGCCGCTCCTCACTCCTCCTCCTTCCCCCCGACGACTGCTCCTTTGCAGACGCTCCACATGGACGTGTGGGGCCCAGCCCGCGTCCGTGGTCAGGGTCAGGAGAGGTACTTCCTGATTGTTGTTGATGACTTCTCGCGCTACACCACGGTCTTCCCCTTGCGCGCCAAGGGTGACGTCCCTGATGTCCTGATCCCTTGGATCCGCAGATCTCGTCTCCAGCTCAGTGAGCGTTTCCGCTCCGACTTCCCTGTCCTGCGTCTGCACTCTGACAGAGGTGGGGAGTTTTCCTCTGGCCTCTTGGAGGCCTTCTGTCAGCAGGAGGGCATTGAGCAGTCGTTCACGCTTCCGGCCTCTCCACAGCAGAATGGGGTTGCTGAGCGCCGCATTGGCTTGGTCATGGAGGTCGCTCGTACCTCCTTGGTTCATGCGGCTGCCCCCCACTTTCTGTGGCCGTTTGCGGTCCGATACGCTGCGCATCAGCTCAACCTCTGGCCCCGTGTCTCCTTACCGGAGACTTCTCCGACACTGCGTTGGACGGGAGAGGCTGGCGATGCGTCGTGTTTTCGGGTCTGGGGATCTCGAGCTTTTGTTCGCGATACGTCCGCGGACAAGCTCTCCCGTCGCGCTGTCCCCTGTGTCTTCCTTGGCTTTGTCCCGGACGCGCCTGGTTGGCAGTTCTACCACGCCACCTCGCGTCGTGTCCTGGCCTCTCAGGACGTCACTTTTGACGAGTCCGTCCCCTACTACCGCCTCTTCCCCTACCGCACTGCCCCGCTCCCCCCCCCGCCTCTCTTCCTCGCTCCAGGTGCTGAGGTACCAGACCCCCTCCCCCCTCAGGGTGCCGCTCCCTCAGGTGTGTCCCAGGTAGACCCGGTTGAGCCTGTCGAGGTAGCTGTTGACTCTCGTCCTGCTGGGGGTGCTGAGCCTGACCGTGAGGAGTCTGAGGGTGCTGAGCCTGGGGGTGCGGAGCCTGGGGGTGCGGAGCCTGGGGGTGCGGAGCCTGGAGGTGCTGAGCCTGGGGGTGCGGAGTCTGGAGGTGCTGAGCCTGGAGGTGCTGCGTCTGGGGGTGCTGCGTCTGGGGGTGCTGAGCCTGGGGGTGCTGAGCCTGACCGTGCTGAGTCTGGGGGTGCTGAGCCTGGGGGTGCGGAGCCTGGAGGTGCGGAGTCTGGAGGTGCTGAGCCTGGGGGTGCTGCGTCTAGGGGTGCTGAGTCTGGGGGTGCTGAGCCTGAGCGTGCTACACCTGGAGGAGCCCTCTCCTCCCAGCAGCTGCAGGAGAGGTACCTACAGTACTGCCGCCTCCGGAGAGGTGCTCCTGCTGCTCGTACCAGTACTTCCCCTCCTACCCAGGAGCTCCCCCCCATTCAGCAGATCCGAGAGTGGTACGCGCGGCGCTGCAGTCTTCGGAGTGGTGCTCCTGGTGCTGCAGACCCTGGGGGTGGCGCTGCTGCTGGTACTGAGGACCCGGGCGTTGGAGCTGCTGCTGGTGCTGAGGACCTGGGCGGTGGCGCTGCTGCTGGTGCTGCGGACCCGGGCGGTGGCGCTGCTGCTGGTGCTGAGGACCCGGGCGGTGGAGCTGCTGCTGGTGCTGAGGACCCGGGCGGTGGAGCTGCTGCTGGTGCTGAGGACCCGGGCGGTGGAGCTGCTGCTGGTGCTGAGGACCCGGACGTTGGAGCTACTGCGGGTACTGAGGACCCTGCTGCTGGTGTCTCTGCTCGTTCTGGAGACGCTGCGCGGCCGCGACCGTACTTCGTACCGCTCCTTCAGCAGGTTCTTGGTCAGACTCCTCCTCCTTGTCCTCCTCCCTCCGTATAGTGTCCTCCGCCTGTCCCGCCGCAGTCACAGTTACCGCCTGCCTCGCCTCTCCCTGCTCCCTCTCCTTACACTGGTCCCACGGGAGGTCTTACAGAGCGTCGTGAGCCTGAGTCTCGTCCTGTTCGTACTGCTCGCACTGGTCGTCGTGTCCCACGTGAGCGTCCTCCTCCTGTCCCTGGCACTCACTACATGACTCTGCGTCCCTCCACTGCTCCTCAGCGTGTCCCGCTACCGTCTCCTCCCGCTTCCTCTCTTCCTACTCTTCCTGACCCGGAGTCTGACTCCCGTCGTGCTGCCAGTCCCACTGTCACGCGCCTCCTCGCTACTGTTGTCACTGACCCTACCTTTGAGTCCTCTGCTGCGTCTGCGCTGGTCGCTGAGCTGGTTGACTTTGCTGCCCGGTGTCGTCTAGACTACGCTGCTAGCCTTGTCGCTGAGTCTGAGTCTGAGTCTGTCTGTCCTCCGTCCGTCGGGGGTGAGTGTGCTCTTGGCACGGACGTCCTTGAGGACAGACAGGAGGAGTTCCAGTGCCTTGCTGCTGTTTTGCCCCGTCTCGTGTCCTTACTAGTTGCCCCTGAGGGAGACCCGGATGCTCCTGACATCCCGACCCCGCGCTCTTACGCTGAGGCGATGGCGGGTCCCTACTCCTCTCAGTGGCAGACAGCCATGGACGCAGAGATGGCTTCCTGGAAGTCCACACGCACCTACGTCAACGAGGTTCCCCCTCCTGGGGCGAACATCGTCAGTGGCATGTGGATTTTCAGGGTGAAGCGGCCGCCGGGTTCTCCTCCTGTCTTCAAGGCGCGCTACGTTGCTCGAGGCTTCAGCCAGCGAGAGGGAGTTGACTTCTTCCAGACCTTCTCCCCCACCCCGAAGATGACCACTCTTCGGGTGCTGCTGCACATAGCCGCTCAGCGCGACTACGAGCTTCACTCACTTGACTTCAGCACTGCCTTCTTACAGGGCAGCCTACACGAGGAGATCTGGCTGCGTCGCCCTCCTGGTTTCACTGGGTCGGTTCCTCCTGGTTCCACTCCAGTGGAGGCTCCAGCGGCCGGTCTACGGTCTCCGCCAGGCACCGCGTGAGTGGCACGACACACTGAGGACGACACTTGCGGCTCTAGGGTTCGCTCCCTCTACTGCTGACCCGTCACTGTTTCTACGCACAGACACCTCGCTGCCGCCGTTCTACATTCTCGTGTACGTCGACGACTTGGTCTTTGCCACCGCTGACACCGCGGCACTCGCCCACGTGAAGTCGGAGCTGCAGAGGAGACACACGTGCACAGACCTGGGGGAACTGACGAGCTATCTTGGCTTGCGGATCACCCGGGACAGAGCACGGCGCACCATCACCTTGACTCAGTCACACATGGTGCAGCAGATCCTTCAGCGCTTCCGCTTCACGTACTCCTCGCCTCAGTCCACTCCTCTGCCTACCGGTCACTCGCTCTCAGCTCTGCCTTCGGATGAGTCCGTAGAGCCGAGTGGCCCGTATCCAGAGCTTGTGGGCTGTCTCATGTACCTGATGACCTGCACTCGACCTGACCTGGCATACCCTCTTAGCATCCTTGCACGCTATGTCGCTCCTGGCCGTCACAGGAAGGAGCACATGGATGCCGCTAAGAGGGTGTTGCGCTACTTGTGCAGTACGTCGGGCATGGGGCTAGTGCTTGGAGGGCGAGACCGAGTTGTACTCACAGGACACTCAGACGCCTCTTGGGCTGACGACCAGGCTACTCAGCGGTCGTCTCAGGGTTACACCTTCAGCCTTGGCTCTGGCTCAGTTTCTTGGCGTTCTACACGCTCTTCTTCTGTTCTCAGCTCCAGTTGTGAGGCTGAGATCTACGCCACAGCCATGGCTGCCCAGGAGCTACGCTGGCTGACCTACCTGCTGACCGACCTGGGAGAGCGGCCTCGTTCTCCTCCAGTGCTGTACGTCGACAACAAGGCTGCCATTGCCTTGTGTGAGGAGCACAGACTGGAGCACAGAACGAAGCACATCGCCCTGCGGTACTTCCTTGCTCGAGAGCTGCAGCAGCGCGGTCAGCTTTGTATTCGTTACGTGGCCACTGAGGCCAACACTGCTGATGTGTTCACCAAGGCGCTTCAGCCTTGTGACCATCAGCGCCTCTGCACTCTGCTAAGCCTTGTGCCTACTGGACCTCATTTGCTTACTTCTTGACCTTGCTTGTACTGTGATCACTATATATATATATATATATATACCTGCATGTTCACTCTTGCTAGGTTGTGATCACTGTATCTCTTGCTCTATTATAAACCTGCATGTGGACTGGTCTTGTGACCGCTTGCTTGTGCTCGGAATTTGTGTGGAATCCTTGAGATCCACCCTGAGCTTGCCTTTCTTTGCTTTGACTGGTCTCGTGACCCTGTGGTTGTCTCCCACTGCGCCTATGGTCAAACATTATATGTTTATATGATTGTAGGCTGTAGTGGGTTACACCTTAGGGGGTACACTAGATTAGGGTTTCCTACTTGTATCAAACTTTGTGCTAGTACAGTCATTCCTGTCTGTTGATTCCGACACGGTCAGTATGCACGCTTGTGTGTAGGTACAAGGCGGAGCTAGAACTCTGAAATATCTCAAATTACGTGGATCCGAAAGGTTAAAACCTAGTGGTGTTGAAGTTGAAAGCCTAATCTAGTAGACTGGCAAGAAAATGGTACTAATTGCATCTCTACAAACATACATAGTGCGCTTGTCAGTATGATCGACATGCGTGCCCGTAGTGCAGGTACCATGTACGACTAGAATGCCTACATATGCCAAATTACATAGATTCCAAAGGTTAAAACCTGGTATGGGGGTGGGGAATGGTGTAATTTAAAGGAAATGGGAAAATATATGGTATTCTCTATGTTTCTACAGTGAAAATAATGCGTTGGTCGGTTCGGCCAGTATGCACGCTTGTGTGTAGGTACAAGGCGGAGCTGGAACTCTGAAATCTCCCAAATTATGTGGATCCGAAAGGTTAAAACCTAGTGGTGTTGAAGTAGAAGGCCTAATCTAGTAGACTAGCAAGAAAATGGTACTAATTGCATCTCTTTAAACATGCATAATGCGTTTGTCAGTATGGTCGACATGCGAGCCCGTAGTGCAGGTATTATGTACGACTGCAATGCCTATATATGCTAGATTACATAGATTCCAAAGATTAAAATCTGGTATGTGGGTGGGGAATGTTGCAATTTAAAGGAAATGGGAAAAAAATATTATTCTCTATGTTTCTACAGTGAAAATAATGCGTTGGTCGGTTTGGCTTGTACGCACGCTTGTGTGGAGGTACAAAGCGGAGTTAAAACTCTGAAATCTCCCAAATTATGTGGATCCGAAAGGTTAAAACCTAGTGGTGTTGAAGTAGAAGGCCTAATCTAGTAGACTAGCAAGAAAATGGTACTAATTGCATCTCTATAAACATACATAATGCGCTTGTCAGTATGGTCGACATGCGTGCCCGTAGTGCAGGTACCATGTACGACTGGAATGCCTATATATGCTAGATTACATAGATTCCAAAGGTTAAAACCTGGTATGGGGGTGGGGAATGTTGCAATTTAAAGGAAATGGGAAAATATATGGTATTCTCTATGTTTCTACAGTGAAAATAATGCGTTGGTCGGTTCGGCCAGTATGCACGCTTGTGTGTAGGTACAAGGCGGAGCTGGAACTCTGAAATCTCCCAAATTATGTGGATCCGAAAGGTTAAAACCTAGTGGTGTTGAAGTAGAAGGCCTAATCTAGTAGACTAGCAAGAAAATGGTACTAATTGCATCTCTATAAACATACATAATGCACTTGTTAGTATGGTCGACATGCGTGCCCGTAGTGCAGGTACCATGTACGACTGGAATGCCTATATATGCTAGATTACATAGATTCCAAAGGTTAAAACCTGGTATGTGGGTGGAGAATGTTGCAATTTAAAGGAAATGGGAAAAAAAAATAATATTCTCTATGTTTCTACAGTGAAAATAATGCGTTGGTCGGTTTGGCCAGTACGCACACTTGTATAGAAGTACAAAGCGGAGTTGGAACTCTGAAATCTCCCAAATTATGTGGATCCGAAAGGTTAAAACCTAGTGGTGTTGAATTATAAGGCCTAATCTAGTAGACTAGCAAGAAAATGGTACTAATTGCATCTCTACAAACATACATAATGCGCTTGTCAGTATGATCGACATGCGTGCCCGTAGTGCAGGTACCATGTACGACTAGAATGCATACATATGCCAAATTACATAGATTCCAAAGGTTAAAACCTGGTATGGGGGTGGGGAATGGTGTAATTTAAAGGAAATGGGAAAATAATAGTATTCACTGTATTTTTATAGTGAGAATAATGCGTTCGGCCAGTATGTACGCTTGTGTGTAGGTACAAGGCGGAGCTGAAACTCTGAAATCTCCCAAATCATGTGAATTCGAAATGTTAAAACCTAGTGGTGTTGAAGTAGAAGGCCTAATCTAGTAGACTGGCAAGAAAATGGTACTAATTGCATCTCTTCAAACATACATAGTGCAATGTATGGTCAATATGCGTGCCCGTAGTGCAGGTACCATGTACGACTGGAATGCATACATATGCCAAATTACATAGATTCCAAAGGTTAAAACCTGGTATGTGGGTGGGGAATGGTGCAATTTAAAGGACATGGAAAAAAATATAGTATTCACTGTATTTCTACAGTGAGAATAATGCGTTGGTCGGTTCGGCCAGTATGCACGCTTGTGTGTAGGTACAAGGCGGAGCTGAAACTCTGAAATCTCTCAAATTATGTGGATCCAAAAGGTTAAAACCTAGTGGTGTTGAAGTAGAAGGCCTAATCTAGTAGACTGGCAAGAAAATGGTACTAATTGCATCTCTACAAACATACATAGTGCGCTTGTCAGTATGATCGACATGCGTGCCCGTAGTGCAGGTACCATGTACGACTGGAATGCCTATATATGCTAGATTACATAGATTCCAAAGGTTAAAACCTGGCATGTGGGTGGAGAATGTTGCAATTTAAAGGAAATGGGAAAACAAATATTATTCTCTATGTTTCTACAGTGAAAATAATGCGTTGGTCGGTTTGGCCAGTACGCACGCTTGTGTGGAGGTACAAAGCGGAGTTGGAACTCTGAAATCTCCCAAAAGATGTGGATCCGAAAGGTTAAAACCTAGTGGTGTTGAAGTAGAAGGCCTAATCTAGTAGACTAGCAAGAAAATGGTACTAATTGCATCTCTATAAACATACATAATGCGCTTGTCAGTATGGTCGACATGCGTGCCCGTAGTGCAGGTACCATGTACGACTGGAATGCATACATATGCCAAATTACATAGATTCCAAAGGTTAAAACCTGGTATGGGGGTGGGGAATGGTGCAATTTATCGGACATGGGAAAACAAATATTATTTTTTATGTTTCTACAGTGAAAATAATGCGTTGGTGGCCAGTACGCACGCTTGTGTGGAGGTACAAAGCGGAGTTGGAAGTCTAAAATCTCCCAAATTTTGTGGATCCGAAAGGTGAAAACCTAGTGGTGTTGAATTATAAGGCCTAATCTAGTAGACTAGCAAGAAAATGGTACTAATTGCATCTCTATAAACATACATACCGTAAACGCCCGGATATAAGACAGTGTTGAATAGTAGACAGGGGTTGTCTACTATACGGGTGTCTCTTATAAACAGGCTAGCCTCATTATAAGACACCTATTTGTGTGTACGAGATAAGACATATATGTCTTATAATCGAAACTTCAATATATTATAGCGAAAGTTGAAATAACGCGTACATGTGTACCCTTGCGAAGCGCGAATTTCTCCACGCGCTGACCCAGGACCTACCAAATTTGCCTCTGCAGGTGTTCTCCATGACGTGGCGTCCCGGGCAGTGGTTGCCGAAGTGGCACCTTCGCAACATCCACACTCATTATGAGGAACTCTTTTTCAAGAAGTACGGAAAATATTTCTAAGTAGTTTAAAAAGTTTCCATTTATAAGATTTATAAGACACCCTAAAGCATCCCGTTTACAAGATAACTCAAGCATTTTTGCCCGTGTACGAGATAAGACATATATGTCTTATATCCGGGCGATGACGGTAATGCGCTTGTCAGTATGGTCGACATGCGTGCCCGTAGTGCAGGTACCAGCATACATATGCCAAACTACATAGATTCCAAAGGTTAAAACCTGGTATGGGGGTGGGGAATGGTGTAATTTAAAGGAAATGGGAAAAAAAATTAGTATTCACTGTATTTCTAGCCCAAACCTTTGCGTCGTCTCAAAGCTCCTCCTCCTCGTCCTCCTAGTACCGGTCTCCAAAGTAGCAGGCAACGTCTGTCCTCCCGGACAGCCCATCCCTGGCCATCTCCACGCGCATGAGCCCAAACTGCGCACCCACACCACACGACCACCCGCCGCCGGGCTTGACAAAGAGCGCGGAGGGGTTGCCGGGGACAGCGGCGGAGGACGCGAGGTCGGAGGCCCAGTCCAGGAAGGAGTAGACGTGCAGCGCTCGCACCGGCACTCGTAGCTCCGTGCTCAGCTGCAGACGCAAGGGGCAGGGGCGGCATGGGAGGGGGTAGGGGTGGGATGAGAAGGGTTTATGGTGGAAGGGGTGAGGGCGGAGAGAGCGAGCGGGGCGCACTGGCACAGGGCAGGTGAAGCATGGGCAGGGGGAGAGTGCATGGAGGTGCACCGGCCTGCATGCTTGCATTGAGGATGGGGTTGAAAATACTGCAGTGGGGAAGAGGAGTGCCAAAGCCAGGCGGGGAAGGGCAGAGGAAAGAGCTGAGGAAGCAGGGAACAACGAAGACAGGATGGGATGGAACCACCATTGTGCAAGTCGGCCATGGTTGGCACCTGACTTCACGCCACAGCCCACACGCACCTCAAGGAACCGCCTGCACGTGGCCAGCTCGCCATGCTCAAAGCCCCGCACGGAGTGCGCTCCCCCCAGCTGAAACGCGTCCACCGCTGCCAGGTCGCCCACAACCACACCGTGCCGCGCATGCAGCACCAGCGTGCATGGTGCTGAGCGTGCAGGCGGGGGCGGGCGCCGCCGCAAGCGCAGTTCCCGCGCGGGCGAGGGGAAGAGAGCGTAATAGACGGTTTCGAGAGGGAGGAAGCGCGTGCAGGAGATGGTGTAGCGGTTGAAGAAGGGGAGAGAGGTGAAGGGCAGTAGTGCCTGCTCCACGTGGAAGATATCCCGCGCGCCCACTTGCGTGCCGTGCACGCGCCGGGTGGCATCTCTTGTCACGACATGCTGTAGTGTGAGTTGGTGGTCTATGCCGTGTCCACTCACACTTGTCTCCACACTGCCTAACCCCCCTCTCCGCATGCCACCGCTGCTGTTATTGCTCCCGGTCCCCTGATTATTCACGCCACCGTCAGAAATTGCAGCAGGGAGAGACGAGGTAGTAGAGGAGGTGGCAAGTGGAGCCATGCCCCCAGCTGCAGCAGCGACGGCAGCAGCAGCAGAGGTGGCAGGCGGGGCAGCGAGGGAGTGGCGGAAGGGTGAGACGCGTGGCACAATGGCAGCGTTCTCATCACGTACACACACCTCCTGGAACACCAGCGCCGTGCTGCTGCTGCTCTGCCTCGTCACCTCCTGACATCATGCACCCGAGAGAGGGAGGGTGGGGGGGGGGGGGTGGGGGGGGGTTGTGGGTTGGGACAGTTGCAGAAAGGAAGAAGGATCACGCCTCATGACACCAGATAACACAGCAGCCATGCGTGAAGCAGCGCATCTCGCTCCCACTCCCACAGTTCCCCTGCTGTTCCCACGGCGTCCCAGGCGGGCATACCTCAGTGAGCGAGACCTTCCCCCCTGTGCGGTCCACCCAGAGCGGCCCCACGTCAAGGGCAAGGGCGAGCGGTGCGGTGGGGCCCTGGAAGGCCAGCGCGGACGACAGGCGCCGCGAGTTGAACAGCGCTGCTCTCAGTGTGCGCGGGTTGCGCGGGCAGTGGGGATGTGTGGGGGCGGTGGTTGCGCGAGAGGGAGAGGTGGAGGATGGGGAGAGGGCGTGGAGGGGCGGTGGGGGAACGCCGTCGAGGAAAGGATGGATGTATTCTAGCTTCAGTGAGAGGTCGTCCTGGGGACGGAGGGGTGTGCGCGGTTAAGAGTAAGAGGAGGGAGGGGCGGAAGTAGGGATGGAGGATTTAGGTGTCAGGGAGGAAAGGGGGAAGGTCATCGGGTTTAGGGAGGGAGGAGGCGGAGACGGGGGGAAACGGGGGATGATATGAGGGAGTAAGGTGTAGAGAGGACAAGGCAGGCAGGCAGGCAGGCAGGCAGGCAGGGCACGAGCGGAGGAAGGGGTGGGTATTTGTTCACCTTATCTATCAATGAAAGGGCCATTAGAGAGAGAGCGAGGTGCACCTGGGGGTACATGATGTTGTGAGTGGAGACGTCGAGGTAGAGCGAGCGGTTCATGCCCCCCAACCCGTGCTGCTCCACATGCACTCGACACCCGGGAAAGATGGAGTCCTGCGCGCATGGCAGTCACACATGGCACATGGCACCGAAAGATGTTAGAGTCTTAACCCATGTGCATATGGCATGTGGCGTGCCGCGTTTCACATTTCACCTACCACAAGCCACAAGGATTTGTGATTCTGCTACGGCATAGCACGACGCACACATCCCACGCAAGCGTATCCCTGCCAGGGCAGCAGCAGGCAGCAGTACCAGGCGTGGGAACCACCCGTTGGGTGGCACAGCGAAGTGCCAGTCAGCGTCAGCAGTGGCAGCAGCCATTCGTCGCTCGCGCACCTCCACGTCCACCACCACGCCCCCGTGCTGGCCCCGTGTCTCGTCCGGTCGCAGGTGCACCTGCACCGACTCAAACAGTGACAGCCGGTACAGGGCTCGCACCACCTCCCGCCCCAGCCATGCGTTGTACACCACCCCTGGCCGCAGCTGAAGGGAGAAAGGAGGGAAGGAGGAAAAAGAGGAAAGACTTGCTCGTGGTCTAGCTGTTTCGGGAGAAAGGACCTGGGCTGTGGGTGAAAGTGAAACCGAGGAATCTGGTTTGATCTGATTTGATTTGATTTGATTTGATGCTCACAGTGGGAAAGGGCGAGGGGGAGCAAGAGGGGTGCGTCTGTGTTGGCGACCACAGCATGGCACATGCGAGCACGCACGCACTTACCTACCTCGGTGGGCAGCACGTGGTGCAGCAGTGCCAGTGACGTGCGCCCCTTGACAGTGTTCCCCGCCGCGTCCACAAACCGCACCTGCACGCGCGTCACATCCCCCTCCACCACATGACACACCACCTCGCCCCCTCCTCCCTTCCCCCCTTCCGCTCCCCCTTTCCCTGGCGGCACGAAGCTTCTGACTCGGGCCAGGACATAGCCCTTGCTGGCGTACCACTCCTCTATCCTCGCTGCGAGCTGCTGCAGGAGCGGCTGGGAGAGCGAGGGGCCCTGGCGGGACAGCCATCTCGACAGCTCCCGCTCCTCGCTCTCAGGCAACAGGCACTTGCGCGCCCCCGCTGCTGCTGCTCCTGCTGGCCGTCCTCCTGCCTCTCCCCCGCCCGCCCCCTCCTGTGCGGACACTCCCACGTTGACGCATTTCGCAATAGTAGCCGGGGGGTAGTGCATGTCTTTAACGGTGAGCTGCAGGTAGGTCCACCCGGAGCGCTGCGGGCGACAGGAGACTTCGGCGTGGGAGAACCATCCGAGGCTGAGCAGGTGCTGCACCGCGTCTTCCACGTCCCTTCGCACGAACACGTCGCCTGGCTGCACGGCAAACGCGTCGTACACGTCAGCGGAGGGCGGCAGCGGGTGGCCGGATTCGTCCTGCACGGTGAGCTCGAGGCAGCGGTACGTGCGGGACGTGCTGAGGCGCGCGAGCGGGATGAGGGACGCGGAGGCGCAGGGGAAGGGGGAGAGGAGCGCGAGGAGGGGGGCGAGGAGCAGGGGGAGGAGGAGCGAGGGGCGATGGTGGTGGAGGGGGGACGGGGAGGAGGGGAGAGCGTGCAGTCGGAGTAATTGTGATGCATGTGCAATGAGGGTGAATATGCAGCTGTGAAAGCGTTCAACGAGTGCGACTGAGAATGTGTGTAAGATCGACAGCCCACGTGACAGCAATGCAGACGCGTCCTCGAGTATAGCGGTCAGCGCCAGAAGAATATGCCGCAACAAGTGTGTCGTTTCATCCCCTTCATCTTTTCCCTCATCTGCCCCCTCTCCTCCTCCCCCACTTCCTCCTCCGCTCCCCCCTCCATTCCCCTCTCCGCTTCCCCCGACCCCTCCTGATCCTCCCGCTGTATCTGTCAGCACGCTCCGCAAATTCCGCCTCAGCCTTCCGCCTTCCGCGGTTCTCTGCGCTCTTCTCGCCAGCCAAGCTCCGCCCAGGGGGCCAAGAGAGGAGGACGGGGCACGCACGTGAGTGCGATTGCGCAGCCCAACTGAAGCGCGAGTCAGGGAGACTGCGCTCGGAAGATGGCGGGATACGCGCCCCGTCGATAAAGCATGCAACCATGCGCTTCCTGGTGCGCCATGGATGCCTCCGAGCGCGACAGCCATGACCGCAGTACAGACTATAACAAGAGTCGACCCCTGGTCATGATCAGAGGTGCCCAATGACCGAATTCTTTAGTTTAACCCAGTTTTCGCTGTTAACCAATCGTCGAAACAGGCGCATTGCTGTTAGGATGCGATGCGATTTGAGCAAAGCGAATACTGTAGAAGCTTGAAGCTAGGCTCTGGGCTTGAGCCTCTGCCTTGGGCAGTGAATGGCTGAACCAAATCGGTCTCGCTCGCTGGTCGTCACTGCAGCGGGCTTGGCTCATCCACATAGGGAAAGATGAGTACAGCTCGATCTAAACAACTTCGCCGTGTATATACAAAAAAAATTGTATGGATGAAATATAATCGAAAATAAGTGACGACCTTCATTTTTTACATGTAAAAATAAAGATCAAAAAACTAAAATTTTGAAATGCAGCAAAAATTAAGGCCACTAGACATTACATGCAGAAAAGGCTTAATGAGCAAACTACCCACGTATAGAGATACCTACTGCAGACCAGCTGACATTGTAGTGTAACGAATAGCCCAACAGAACTGTCGGTGGAGGGAAATATCATTTCTTGTTTCCACGTGTGAACTGATTTCGAGGGCCATTGAAGACGTGGATCCCAATTACCCTAGATCCCAGGAGTCGGAGGGAACCTTTCGGCTCCAGCTCAGACCGCGTCCTTGCCCGCACCCCCTCCTCCTCACTTCATCGTCAGAGGAATCCATCCCACGCCCCGTGCTCTCCTACGCCTGCATTCCTCCCCACAACGCGCCGATGCTGGAAATGTGAAACTGGGGTCCGCGTCTGCCCTCCTTTGCCATGGCATCTTTCTTCCCCCGTAGTCAGCACAGGAATCACATTTTGTTTGGGCAATCGATGCCACAAGGGGGAATGTGCGAACCACGTGGCATTCTGATGCCACCTCGAACTTTGTCCGCGCCGCTGCCCCCTATTTGCCTAGCCAGCCAAGCAGCGTTGGTAGCGTCTGACCAAGAGGGGGTGAACATGAATGATGATGTGCAAAGCAGGTGAAGCCGATACGCCGAATAGGGTGGATGCTCTGGAGCCAGAGCAAAACATGCATGAATGTTTCCTGCTGTGGTCCCTGGATATAAATTCGTCATCCATCGGCGTTTATGCCTTGGCTTCTTGTTTTCTTCCCTAGTCTGTTGGATCCTAATCTTGCTTCCTAGCTTTTCCACGCACGCTGCTCTCAGTACTCAACTTATAGACGGTTTGAACATTTCTGGAGCACAGACCTGCGCCATGGGTTCCGAGCCAGTTGTCCGGAAGTTCGAGAAAGAATCGATGCTGGAAATCCTGCGTCATATTCCAGCTCCTGTAGTCATCATCACTGCAGCTTATGGTGATGCTAACGACGACAACTTGCAAGTTAGAGGAATGACATGCAGCAGCTTCACAAGGTGCGGATTCATCATCAATGGCCTTGCTTTCCGCTTGCCGCTTTATATCCTGTGCCTTAATAAGGACTCTATTGCAATTCCGCTTGTTACTGCTGCAATACTGCGGCTGAATTCATCTACGCTATAAAGAAAGCACGGACATCAGTTTACCACGCTTGGGATATCTTTTCCGAGTTCTCGATTCGAATGTCGAAACTTACAAATGATCGTAGTACACGGTTACATCCCAGACGGTTGCATTCCTGCACATCAGTACCTTTTTTTCACGGAATTTTTGGAAGTTATATTCTGCATTGATTCACAGCCGACAATTCTGCATTGGTTCTTCTCGTTCTCAGTAATATTAGCGATTTCCTCCTTCATGCCTCTCCGTCCTGCACCTTCACAAAATCCCTTCCCCCTTAGTCACGGGAAATAAATAATTGGTATCTGCACAGCTCGTATTCGTCCCCATTTCCTTGTTATTCCCTGTGCTTCCAGCGTATCCTTGGAGCCGCCGTTTATCTCGGTGTGCCTTCGCAAGAACTCTCTCATGATGCAGGTCTGTCCCTTGAAAACTCTGGGTGAAAGCAGCCAGTTTGATTTCTGACTTTGCACTTTTCGTCTGAGGTAGTCGGGGCAAGCTTTACAGTGGACCCGCTCTGTGTGCAGGTGCTGGAGAGGTCAACTGGATTTGGCGTGCATCTGTTGAATGAGGAGAACAAGCAGAAGGCTGGTGACTTTGCGAAGCCTGTGAGTAATGCCCTTCCTGTTCACGGAAGGTTCACTCCTCTGCGTGTAAGGCCCTTCTTTGCATGTTTAATTCCGATGCTTATCGAGTTTCAACCGTTGAGGTTCGACTTGTGATTTTGAAGATGTTGGTGACGCTTCTCTCTCATAACAATGATTGTGATGGCCCACTCACCGAAGACTTGGTTCCGCCATTCATTGTTTGCCTTTGTGCTCACTTCTTTCTGTCCGTGTGGATGTGGTGAAATTTGGTTCTGCTGGTATGTGGTTGATTGCAGCATGACACAGGAAAAGGACCTTTCAATGAGTAAGTCCCTGTTTTCCATCGGGCTTTGAGTTGTCCTGATTGCACTTGCACGCAAACTCGACCCCAACGCAACTGGTTTAAGAGCCTTAATCTAGCCGTATCTCATCAGCTTTGGCTGTCACTGACTTTTTGTTGCTCGCTGTATATTCCGGCACAAGCAACCTCCAGAAACTCTTGTGGTTTTTCCATTCCGGCCAAGTCCCCTCTCATCTCTTCCCCCTTTTGTTCAAAAGGGCTGCGGGTCCATGGGAACTGGTGTCACTCCGCGACTACATGAGTGAAGTACCTCCGAACCACCCTGAGGGGGAGCAGGATCCTGATGCAGTGAAGGGCGTGCCAGTGTTGCAGGAGAGCATGGCAGCGCTTGTTTGCTACCGCAAAATGACCTTTGATGCAGGCGACCACATCATCCTTGTTGGAGAGGTGAGCTATTCTGCGACTTGATATGCGTGCATCCAGATCGGTTTACATCAGAGCATGGCCATGCCAAGAGCACTACAATTTTTGTTTTGCTAATTTGACCACTCAGTGACTTAGCTTACATGTTTCTCTGCCTGAATCTGCAGGTGGTGGCCACTAGTGCACATGATTTTCATCCCCTCATTTACATGAACCGCCACTACCACCAACTTGGTCATGAGGTGTAATAACGGGCACTATAATTGCTACTAGCCTGGCTATTGAGTGCCTGTATTTCAGTGAATATACCCATGGGCCATGTCTACAGAGTAGTGTGCAGATTCTAGTGGTTTTTTAGGAGCACGCACGAAACAGTTGGTGTTTGCCTAGTTGTAGTACTTTCCTCTTGAACCAACTTTTTATGGTAATGAAGTGATGTTGGAAATAGGACAGCTGAGAGAGTATGGGCTTTTACTGTGAAGCCACTAGCAGAGTGTATTGCAGTGTTTTCCCTATTGCTTTCACAGCTCAAACTATTTGCTAAATGTGTTCGGAACCCGCATTGATGACCAACCCCGCTGTATGCACACACGTCATAACTACTTGCTTGCTCTCGCCACCATATATTCGGAGACCGCATGCATCCGTGGCGCGTTGACCATTCTGGAATGCGGCATGCATATCCGTGCGCGTGCTCTATTTTGAGGCGGAAATGTTTTAGCTCCTCTTTTGAAGCGGTCTTCTATGAATCAGGGGCTAGGTAACTCGTTCACATCCTATTCCGTTCTTGTACAGGCGCGTCGCTGGTGAAACTGATTTCGATGGCAGAAGTGCAGGAGCAACAACCGCTAGAGCTGCAGCAGCGGGAGGAGGCCGGGAAGGATCGAGACGCGGGCGTTGAAGTCGACATGACAGCGCCCGTGACGGCGTGGGACATCGAGCGCGCGGGAGGGCTGGGCGCGCGGGACGACATCGCGTCGCCGCTGCCCGTGGCCATGGACGCCACGGACCTCGAGGAATCCATCAACGCCGAGCTCTATCCCGAACTCGCAGGTGCTGACGTGGCGCGTGCTAGGATCATTCTTGCAACTCTAAACTTACACACAAATCGTGATGTTTATGCTTCCCGTTTTCCAGACAAGCTTTTTCCACCATGTTTAGTCTGCGTTCTGTGCATGAGCCACTCCTATTCGCTGACGCCTAATTTACCATTCTCTGCCATATCTAGTTCCCGAATCCCACCTCTTCACACAGACCCTCACATGGCTCATCACATCAAGTCCTGTCGACCTGTGGCCAGACTTTCTCCTTTCCCTTGACCTTCCATTATTTGCCACACCTGGCGCATGGCAGAGAGCGAGGAGGAGGCTCGCATAGGCGGCACAGAGCCCTCAGCAGCTCATGTGGGTGACTCGTTTGATGCTGCGGCTGCTGCTGACCCTGAGGAGGCAAGGCGGCAGTTGGACAGCAGATTTGTACATGGGGGGCAGGGAGGAGGGTGAGCGGAGGGAGGCAAGGGGACAGAATGAGTGGCGGAGAGAGGAATGGTTAGGGTCAGAGTGTAGTGCACTAGTTGACAGTTGACAACATTGCAGGAGTTGAGTGTGCTGGTGGTGGGCTACAAGGTTTTGGATCTACTAGGTTCAGCATTGGCGTTAGGTTGTAAGCAGAGTGCTAGCCAGCCAGTCCCCGATACTGGTACCATCTTTGGATCTGCCAGAACAAGGAAGCAGGAGTTCTGGTTGCATTGATTCACGAGCCACATGATTATCATATTTGATTTGATGCGCATGCCCCGTAAGCACATGTGCTGCACAAGCCCTATAATTACCGTAGCACACTTTCTTTGATGTACAGGCCCTGTGGGAACCTGTCCTAATGCACCGGCCCTGTGGTTACAAGTGCTCATATGGATATGCCTTGAGGACACTACCGTATATCCAGATTCCAGATCCTGAAAAGGCTGTGGTGGTCAGTGTTCTGGAAAGAAGCCCCGTGATTAGCTTGCCACGAGGCAAAAGCTCTGTGATTAGCTCTGTGGTTACCCCAGCAGCTAGCTCTGTGGTTACACCTGCGGCTAGCTCTGTGATTGGCCTTGTGATGAGCCCTGTGGTTACCCGTGCAATTAGCCCTGTAATTAACCTGCCTTATGCACTGGCCCTGTGGTTAGCATGCTCTCCTACATACACCCTGTGAAATAGTGTCCATATGCACCTGCCTTGTGGACACTATGTTCAGATCCTGAAAGCCTGTGGTTAGTGTTCTGGCAAGAAGCCCTGTGAATAAATCTCCCATGCATCATCACTGTTATGTGCCACGAGGCACAAGCGCTGTACTTAACACGAGGCACAAGCTTTCTGATAAGCCCTGTGGTTACCCCTGCGATTAGCTCTGCGAATACCCCTGTAGTTAGCCCTGTAGTTAGCCCTGTAGTTAGCCCTGTAGTTAGCCCTGTAGTTAGCCCTGTAGTTAGCCCTGTAGTTAGCCCTGTAATTAGCCCTGTGGTTAGCCCTGTAGTTAGCCCTGCGGTTAGCCCTGTAGTTAGCCCTGTGATTAGCCCTATGCTTAGCCCTGTGGCTAACCTAGCCTACGCAGGTGGGTCACATGGGGTGATAGGTCGCAGAGGAAGATGGGTTGCAGGGGTAGGCAGGTCGCAGAGGGAGGAACGGGGAGGGGCAACGCAGTGAGGGGGAGGGGGGCTTGGAGGAGAGGGGACGGGATGGGGATGGAGTAATGGGGAGTGGGTGGGTTGGAGGAGAGGGTGGGAGGAGGGGGGGGGGGGGGGGGGGAGAGGGGGAGGGAAGGATACCACACCTGAGAGTGTTACTAGTCTAGATAGATAGCATATCTACTCTAGCATATTTGTTCTTCATCTTCCGTCTTGCAAGCACCTGGTTGTCCTGCAAGCAGACGAGAGGAGGCGGCAAGGCAGACGAGAGTTGAGCTTCAATATGTGATGAAATGAAATACGATAGGAATTCATGGGAGTTGTCCGATTGGGGTACAGGATTTACATGATTTGGATACCTACACAATGTACAAATACGATATGATATGATATGATAGGATAGGACAGGATATGAAATTCAGTCTGTGTTCGGTTGCTTTGTTCTCACCTTCACAAACAATGATGAGCTCTTCAGCAGTTGGCTACTCCAGTTGGTTCCACCAGGCGAACACAATCCCCACCTCACCAGGCGAAAATAGGCTCATTTGTTTCGAGCACGCGGTGACGGAAGAATGCGGTACAAAAGTGGGCAATGATAAACACGAAGCAGAAGCGGTAAGGATGGCAAGGGCGAAGGGAGAGGGAACTTAGCCGTATGGGGGTGCTTGCAGGACAGTGGCGTGAGGCTTCCAGGAGGCTCGCACACCGTTGTGACCGCCTGCCGTGCATCATCCCGCCGCCCTCCCTTCCCGTGCCACGCTGCCATAGCACCGGTCGAGATGGGAAGGAGAGCAAGAAAACAGAGCAGGGGAAAGGAACCCAAGTAGTCAGTAGAAGCATGCAAGGAGGCAGTAGAGCAAACGAAAGTTACAGATAAAAAGCACGTGGCACTGTGACGCTGTGAAAGGGGAGGCGATGGTAGCACACAGCACTAAGGCGCCAAGCTAGCAGGCAAATCAGGAAGGGACGCAGCATGATTATGAATGCATTCTACTCTAACCCCCTACGACTCTAGTATGAGCTCAAGCCGCCCCAGTGCCATGCGCTACCATCGCCAAACGCCGCTCATCTCTCACTCAACTTTTGATCGCTCCCATTCGAAAATGGGCTCATTTGTTTCGAGCACGCGGTGACGGAAGAATGCGGTACAAAAGTGGGCAATGATAAACACGAAGCAGAAGCGGTAAGGATGGCAAGGGCGAAGGGAGAGGGAACTTAGCCGTATGGGGGTGCTTGCAGGACAGTGGCGTGAGGCTTCCAGGAGACTCGCATACCGTTGTGACCGCCTACCGTGCGTCATCCCACCGCCCTCCCTCCCCGTGCCACGCTGCCATAGCACCGGTCGAGATGGGAAGGAGAGAAAGAAAACAGAGCAGGGGAAAGGAACCCAAGTAGTCAGTAGAAGCATGCAAGGAGGCAGTAGAGGAAACGGATGTTGAAGATAAAAAGCACGTGGCACGTGGCGCTTTGACGCTGTGAAAAGGGAGGCGATGGTAGCACACAGCACTAGGGCGCCGAGCTAGCAGGCAAATTAGGAAGGGACGCAGCATGATTATGAATGCATTCTACTCTAACCCCCTACGACTCTAGTATGAGCTCAAGCCGCCCCAGTGCCATGCGCTACCATCGCCAAACGCCGCTCATCTCTCACTCAACTTTTGATCGCTCCCATTCGAAAATGGGCTCATTTGTTTCGAGCACGCGGTGACGGAAGAATGCGGTACAAAAGTGGGAATCATAAACACGAAGCAGAAGCGGTAAGGATGGCAAGGGCGAAGGGAGAGGGAACTTAGCCGTATGGGGGTGCTTGCAGGACAGTGGCGTGAGGCTTCCAGGAGGCTCGCACACCGTTGTGACCGCCTGCCGTGCATCATCCCGCCGCCCTCCCTTCCCGTGCCACGCTGCCATAGCACCGGTCGAGATGGGAAGGAGAGCAAGAAAACAGAGCAGGGGAAAGGAACCCAAGTAGTCAGTAGAAGCATGCAAGGAGGCAGTAGAGCAAACGAAAGTTACAGATAAAAAGCACGTGGCACTGTGACGCTGTGAAAGGGGAGGCGATGGTAGCACACAGCACTAAGGCGCCAAGCTAGCAGGCAAATCAGGAAGGGACGCAGCATGATTATGAATGCATTCTACTCTAACCCCCTACGACTCTAGTATGAGCTCAAGCCGCCCCAGTGCCATGCGCTACCATCGCCAAACGCCGCTCATCTCTCACTCAACTTTTGATCGCTCCCATTCGAAAATGGGCTCATTTGTTTCGAGCACGCGGTGACGGAAGAATGCGGTACAAAAGTGGGCAATGATAAACACGAAGCAGAAGCGGTAAGGATGGCAAGGGCGAAGGGAGAGGGAACTTAGCCGTATGGGGGTGCTTGCAGGACAGTGGCGTGAGGCTTCCAGGAGACTCGCATACCGTTGTGACCGCCTACCGTGCGTCATCCCACCGCCCTCCCTCCCCGTGCCACGCTGCCATAGCACCGGTCGAGATGGGAAGGAGAGCAAGAAAACAGAGCAGGGGAAAGGAACCCAAGTAGTCAGTAGAAGCATGCAAGGAGGCAGTAGAGGAAACGGATGTTGAAGATAAAAATCACGTGGCACGTGGCACTTTGACGCTGTGAAAAGGGAGGCGATGGTAGCACACAGCACTAGGGCGCCGAGCTAGCAGGCAAATTAGGAAGGGACGCAGCATGATTATGAATGCATTCTACTCTAACCCCCTACGACTCTAGTATGAGCTCAAGCCGCCCCAGTGCCATGCGCTACCATCGCCAAACGCCGCTCATCTCTCACTCAACTTTTGATCGCTCCCATTCGAAAATGGGCTCATTTGTTTCGAGCACGCGGTGACGGAAGAATGCGGTACAAAAGTGGGAATCATAAACACGAAGCAGAAGCGGTAAGGATGGCAAGGGCGAAGGGAGAGGGAACTTAGCCGTATGGGGGTGCTTGCAGGACAGTGGCGTGAGGCTTCCAGGAGGCTCGCACACCGCTGTGATCGCCTTTCGTGCGTCATCCCACCGCCCTCCCTCCCCGCACCACGCTGCCATAGCACCAGACGAGAGGGGTGCAGCAAAGATGAGCAAGAGAACCTAAGTAGTCAGTAGAAGCAAGGAAGTAGTGAAATGCATTCACGGAGGCAGAGATAACAAGAACAATGAGTAGAGGAAACGGAAGTTAAAGAAAAAAGCACGTGGTACTGTGACGCTGTGAAAGGGGAGGCGATGGTAGCACACAGCACTAGGGCGCCGAGCTAGCAGGCAAATTAGGAAGGGACGCAGCATGATTATGAATGCATCATACTCTAACCCCCTACGACTCTAGTATGAGCTCAAGCCGCCCCAGTGCCATGCGCTACCATCGCCAAACGCCGCTCATCTCTCACCCAACTTCTGTTTTTCCAAATATGCTGTGAGGAATAGGCGCGGTACAAAGTGGACAAGGGCGAACCAGAAGCGGTAATGATGACAAGGGCAGAGTGAGAGGGGACTTAGCTGTATTGGAGCGCTTGAAGGAGCGAGGCAGTCATCGTCCCAGACAGCAGCAATATCCATTCTGCTGCTTGTATTGCCTCTCTGAGTGAGAGTCGCTCGTTGCTATTGGTGTCATTTCGACCACCTTCGCATTCGCCTCTGTTACGGCCAGAAATCGTGACCTTGAAAAAAATCCATCTCAATTGTCAGCGTCGGTAGTGTCGCTTCAGTCGTCATCGTGAGGAGTCACCATCTCGATCATCACCGCCGGAAAGCGTCGCGTCTAAAACGCAATCCTGATCAATTCTCATCTTCTCCGACGGAAAACGTCACTTCAATCGTCAGCATCGGAAATCGTCGTAATGATTGTCACTTAGAGATATCGCAATCCTAGTCGTCATCTTCCGTAAGAGTCGCTTTAATAGTCATCGTTAATAATCGCCGTCCTGCTCGTTATGGTCACCATAACCGGGTTGGAAAGGGTCACTTCAATTGTCACCGTTAGAAGTAACCATCTCGATCGTCACTGTCAAAAATCGTCGGTTCGGTCGTCAGCGTCAGTAATCGTCCTTTTGATCGCCACCATCATAAGCGGCAGTCGCTAGCCGTTGTTGGAAGCGGCTGTGTCGTTCGTCACCGTCAGGAGACACCCGCTCAATCACCGTTGGCGACGTCTCGCTTTTCGAAGTCCGAAGTACTCATTGCTGACCTTGTAGAATCAATCGCCGTGTAAAACAGCTGTCGCCGGCAGGATATTGGCCTCGGTCATCACCAAATCGAAACGTTCTCGCTGCTGGAGAGCGGCGTCGCCTCGGTACTTAAAGGAGCGTATGGAGATCGAAAGAAAATTAACGAAGCATCTCGGCAAACCCCCTCTGTTCCGCGCTCGTCAGATTTCTAGAATACTTCAACTAGAAACCAGAACTGCAGTCAAGAGAGTAATTGCTGGATGGCGGAAATGAAACCGCTCCGAATGACTACAATTCCAAAGCTTCGAAAGTCTCTGTCCGACAATCAGACGTAGAGCTCGGTTTACTTCTTAACGATGACTACGACTAAGGTTAAAAGGTTTCTGGTTCCCGAAGAGACACAGCCATGAATAGCAACGATCAGCGAATTCCGTCTTGACGACCTTGAGATAAAGGTATCTGAAGATTACTAAGACTAAGGATACGAGTGAGAACCATCAATGGTTCATAACAAAATGGCGGCCGCCATGGATTTCGGCCTAGCAGGCTTATCCTCGAGAACTCCGTGAGTGAACTGCTGTGACGATGTCCAGAAGGAATGGCATTCAGGGAAGCTTGAGTATGTGGATTGCAGAACGGAAGATGACCATCACCGAAAGAAGCCATGTTCAGAGGTAAAACCCAGGGATCTAGACAGACTCAGAGTGGTGAAGAACGATTAACAGAAACGATTATCCATTTCTCCTGCTCGGGTGGAGGGCGCCGCACCGTCGGCAGAAGGCGGCAATTTCGCGAGAGCGTTGACGACGAAGATACCCACTTCGTTAGCTAAAGCTACGACTTGCGAAAATATCAGATTGAGTTTTGCGATAAAAATCATCAATCTCCACAGCACGGCGGTCCCGCATTTTCGCCGTTCGCGCGGGAATCGTCTGTCAGAAGCATGCTTCTGACACGACGACGCCATGATGTAAGGTGGCGCCATTGCCAATCATGCCAACCATGCTAAACAATTCAAGTATACGCGAAGATATAACAACAAATATAACAATATGCCATTCTTGTGCGAATGACAGTTACTGCATTTTCCACCTGGAAAAATGCACTAATTGAGTTGTCCACCTCCACACGCATTCATATCAAGCTTGCAAAAAAACACATGGGTAACATCATGCATACAACGTGGAGAGGTTACACAACACAACATATGGGCCACAGAGACGCACAAAAGGTGCTTCCGCCGCCGCCACCACACCGCGTAAGTACTGGTATATCGTGACGAAGATGCTATTGGGTGAGTCGCAGCTGGCATTGCTGTACCATGGCCGAGAATCGCTGCAGGTCACCTGCATGCCATGTCACCACCATGCCATGCCATGCCAGAGAAGCAGCATCACACGCGGTAGAGGCAAAGAGTGTTTGCTCACTAGCCAAGGACCCATACCCTTTATCCTGCGTCCTCCGCCCCACACCTTTCCTTCACTGAGAATGAACCAAATTGAACCCCCTTGAAATGCAAGCAACCAACCCTAAAAATTTGTTCCACGGAAGGGTCGTGCAGGCAGTAACACAAGGTCACGAGCAGAAGTAGTGGGCTCTAGGGCTGTCCTGACATGCCAGGTCGAGCAGTTTACCTGGAGTCAATTGCTTGGTGCTGCCGCCTGCTGCTCTGCCCGCTGCTGCACTTGCTGTGGCAGTGACAGTGACAGCACCCGGCGCGTGCTGTAGGAGCTGGTGCAGCAGCAGGGATGGGCGGGTATGGGTTGGGATGGGATGGGATGAGATGGAAGGGGAGACGATGGGAACAACGCAACAGTCAGTGCTAAACGTCACACAAATCTGGGAAGAGGGAGTACAGGACAGGACAGAAGGAGTTGAGGGTCGACCTGAAAGGTGACGTGCATCGCTCCTGCTGCTGCTGATGCTTCACTCTGTGTCTGCTCCGCAGCTGCTGCACGCGCCACTCGTGGCCCACTGCCATTCCCATCTGTGGCTCCCTGTGCTGTTAGTGTACCCTGCATGCCAGGTAGTGGCGCAAGTCAAACAGCGGGATAGAGGGAGAGGAGGCGGGGAAAGGAAAAGCGGGGTGTTGGGAGTGGGGTTACTAGATTAACACTTTCGTCACTAGCATTTAGTATGTGAGTGATGCTGCAATAAGAATCTCTTTGGCGATTCCGTGGGCATGACCAAGGGAGGGAGAAAAACAGTGGGAACACGGGCTGGCTGGGGAAGGGGATGGGCGTGGCATGGGAGGGGAGGGGGAGGGGAGGGGTTTAGAAAGGTTGATAAGGGAGAATTAGATGGGGAACAGAGCGAAGAGAAAGTGGAATGCAGAACGTGCGTTGGGGAGGAGCATGAATAGCTGTACAATGCATAAGAGACGGCTGTTGATGCTGTGGCATTGCAGGGTAAGTTTAAGGTGGAAACAGTATGCCAGGGTCCTGATGGAGATGGAGGTATACAGCATTGCAGAGGCAGGGCGTGAGAGGCAGTAGGTCACCTGGAGGGTCAGTGTGTGGTGCTTGGGCTGAATGGCCGTCACTCCACTCTCCCCCACCACGCGCACCAACTGCTGCCACACTGCCCCCACCGCCCCTGCTCCCTTCAGCCCCTGGTGATGCAGTGTGGTGGGGGGATTGGTGGGGAGTAGGGTTGAGAACGAGAGCATGGGTGGGTTGAGGAGCATGGCACAGGGCACACGGCACAGGGCACACGGCACAGGGCACACGACACATGGAATAGAAGATATTGCACATTAACACTCGGATCGAGCTCCTGAAGCAATAATAAGACACACTTATGCCTGTTTGTCTGAGCCTCCACCCCTTCTTCCCCATCTATTCTACTACACTCATCATCCCTCACCCTCCCCCATCTTCCGCCCACGCCCCTCTCCCCTGTCCCCCCCCATTCGTCCACAGGCAGGCCATCTTGCCCTCAGCACTGGCCCCTTGAGCGCACCTGGAGTGTGAAGGACGTCTTTGGCCGCAACAGGGGTGCAGGGAGGGCACACGGGAGGGAGGGGCGAGAGGGTTGTGCGAAGGATGGGGGAGGAAGTGAGGGGCCGATGGAGGGAAGTGAGGGGCCGATTGTTGGGGGAGAGGGGCCAATGGGGGGCGGGGAGGGGCCAATGGGGGGAGGGGAGGGGCCAATGGGGGGAGGGGAGGGGCTAATGGGGGGGAGGGGAGGGGCCAATGGGGGGAAGGGAGGGGCCAATGGGGGGAGGGGAGGGGCCAATGGGGGGAGGGGAGGAGCCAATGGGGGGAGGGGAGGGGCCAATGGGGGGAAGGGATGGGCCGATGGGGGGAGGGGAGGGGCCAATGGGGGGAGGGGAGGGGCCAATGGGGGGAGGGGAGGGGCCAATGGGGGGAAGGGATGGGCCGATGGTGGGGGGAGCATGAGGAGTGCAGGAGCGGGAGAGGGCGAAGGTGGAGGAGGGGCGGTGGAGGGGGACGAAGGACCATGCAATGCCCCAGCGGGACGTGCGCCCCTGCACAAACTCCGTTGTGGCTATGCGCGGCACCTGGCATGGGCAAGGCACAGTGGGAGGAGGCAGAGGAAAGGGCGCGAGTGGGTGCTGAGGTCATGTGGTTGGGGTGAAGAAAGGAGTGGCGAGCATGAGCGACGCAGCTGAGCGTGCTAGCAACGCAGCAGAGCGTGCTAGCAACGCAGCTGAGCGTGCTAGCAACGCAGCTGAGCGTGCTAGCAACGCAGCAGAGCGTGCTAGCAACGCAGCAGAGCGTGCTAGCAACGCAGCAGAGCGTGCTAGCAACGCAGCTGAGCGTGCTAGCAACGCAGCAGAGCGTGCTAGCAACGCAGCAGAGCGTGCTAGCAACGCAGCTGAGCGTGCTAGCAACGCAGCTGAGCGTGCTAGCAACGCAGCAGAGCGTGCTAGCAACGCAGCAGAGCGTGCTAGCAACGCAGCTGAGCGTGCTAGCAACGCAGCTGAGCGTGCTAGCAACGCAGCAGAGCGTGCTAGCAACGCAGCTGAGCGTGCTAGCAACGCAGCTGAGCGTGCTAGCAACGCAGCTGAGCGTGCTAGCAACGCAGCTGAGCGTGCTAGCAACGCAGCTGAGCGTGCTAGCAACGCAGCAGAGCGTGCTAGCAACGCAGCTGAGCGTGCTAGCAACGCAGCAGAGCGTGCTAGCAACGCAGCTGAGCGTGCTAGCAACGCAGCTGAGCGTGCTAGCAACGCAGCAGAGCGTGCTAGCAACGCAGCAGAGCGTGCTAGCAACGCAGCAGAGCGTGCTAGCAACGCAGCTGAGCGTGCTAGCAACGCAGCTGAGCGTGCTAGCAACGCAGCAGAGCGTTTTAGCAACGCAGCTGACCGTGCTAGCGACGCAGCTGAGCGTGCTAGCAACGCAGCAGAGCGTGCTAGCAACGCAGCTGAGCGTGCTAGCAACGCAGCAGAGCGTGCTAGCAACGCAGCAGAGCGTGCTAGCAACGCAGCAGAGCGTGCTAGCAACGCAGCAGAGCGTGCTAAGCTGAGCGTGCCAGCAACGCAGCAGAGCGTGCTAGCAACGCAGCTGAGCGTGCTAGCAACGCAGCTGAGCGTGCTAGCAACGCAGCAGAGCGTGCTAGCAACGCAGCTGAGCGTGCTAGCAACGCAGCTGAGCGTGCTAGCAACGCAGCTGAGCGTGCTAGCAACGCAGCAGAGCGTGCTAGCAACGCAGCAGAGCGTGCTAGCAACGCAGCTGAGCGTGCTAGCAACGCAGCAGAGCGTTTTAGCAACGCAGCTGAGCGTGCTAGCAACGCAGCTGAGCGTGCTAGCAACGCAGCTGAGCGTGCTAGCAACGCAGCTGAGCGTGCTAGCAACGCAGCAGAGCGTGCTAGCAACGCAGCAGAGCGTGCTAGCAACGCAGCAGAGCGTGCTAGCAACGCAGCCGAGCGTGCTAGCAACGCAGCAGAGCGTGCTAGCAACGCAGCTGAGCGTGCTAGCAACGCAGCAGAGCGTGCTAGCAACGCAGCTGAGCGTGCTAGCAACGCAGCTGAGCGTGCTAGCAACGCAGCTGAGCGTGCTAGCAACGCAGCTGAGCGTGCTAGCAACGCAGCAGAGCGTGCTAGCAACGCAGCTGAGCGTGCTAGCAACGCAGCAGAGCGTGCTAGCAACGCAGCTGAGCGTGCTAGCAACGCAGCTGAGCGTGCTAGCAACGCAGCAGAGCGTGCTAGCAACGCAGCTGAGCGTGCTAGCAACGCAGCAGAGCGTGCTAGCAACGCAGCAGAGCGTGCTAGCAACGCAGCAGAGCGTGCTAGCAACGCAGCTGAGCGTGCTAGCAACGCAGCAGAGCGTGCTAGCAACGCAGCTGAGCGTGCTAGCAACGCAGCTGAGCGTGCTAGCAACGCAGCTGAGCGTGCTAGCAACGCAGCAGAGCGTGCTAGCAACGCAGCTGAGCGTGCTAGCAACGCAGCTGAGCGTGCTAGCAACGCAGCTGAGCGTGCTAGCAACGCAGCTGAGCGTGCTAGCAACGCAGCTGAGCGTGCTAGCAACGCAGCAGAGCGTGCTAGCAACGCAGCAGAGCGTGCTAGCAACGCAGCCGAGCGTGCTAGCAACGCAGCAGAGCGTGCTAGCAACGCAGCCGAGCGTGCTAGCAACGCAGCCGAGCGTGCTAGCAACGCAGCAGAGCGTGCTAGCAACGCAGCTGAGCGTGCTAGCAACGCAGCTGAGCGTGCTAGCAACGCAGCTTAGAGTGCTAGCAACGCAGCTGAGCGTGCTAGCAACGCAGCTGAGCGTGCTAGCAACGCAGCTGAGCGTGCTAGCAACGCAGCCGAGCGTGCTAGCAACGCAGCTGAGCGTGCTAGCAACGCAGCAGAGCGTGCTAGCAACGCAGCTGAGCGTGCTAGCAACGCAGCTGAGCGTGCTAGCAACGCAGCAGAGCGTTTTAGCAACGCAGCTGACCGTGCTAGCGACGCAGCTGAGCGTGCTAGCAACGCAGCAGAGCGTGCTAGCAACGCAGCTGAGCGTGCTAGCAACGCAGCAGAGCGTGCTAGCAACGCAGCAGAGCGTGCTAGCAACGCAGCAGAGCGTGCTAGCAACGCAGCAGAGCGTGCTAAGCTGAGCGTGCCAGCAACGCAGCAGAGCGTGCTAGCAACGCAGCTGAGCGTGCTAGCAACGCAGCTGAGCGTGCTAGCAACGCAGCAGAGCGTGCTAGCAACGCAGCTGAGCGTGCTAGCAACGCAGCTGAGCGTGCTAGCAACGCAGCTGAGCGTGCTAGCAACGCAGCAGAGCGTGCTAGCAACGCAGCAGAGCGTGCTAGCAACGCAGCTGAGCGTGCTAGCAACGCAGCAGAGCGTTTTAGCAACGCAGCTGAGCGTGCTAGCAACGCAGCTGAGCGTGCTAGCAACGCAGCTGAGCGTGCTAGCAACGCAGCTGAGCGTGCTAGCAACGCAGCAGAGCGTGCTAGCAACGCAGCAGAGCGTGCTAGCAACGCAGCAGAGCGTGCTAGCAACGCAGCCGAGCGTGCTAGCAACGCAGCAGAGCGTGCTAGCAACGCAGCTGAGCGTGCTAGCAACGCAGCAGAGCGTGCTAGCAACGCAGCTGAGCGTGCTAGCAACGCAGCTGAGCGTGCTAGCAACGCAGCTGAGCGTGCTAGCAACGCAGCTGAGCGTGCTAGCAACGCAGCAGAGCGTGCTAGCAACGCAGCTGAGCGTGCTAGCAACGCAGCAGAGCGTGCTAGCAACGCAGCTGAGCGTGCTAGCAACGCAGCTGAGCGTGCTAGCAACGCAGCAGAGCGTGCTAGCAACGCAGCTGAGCGTGCTAGCAACGCAGCAGAGCGTGCTAGCAACGCAGCAGAGCGTGCTAGCAACGCAGCAGAGCGTGCTAGCAACGCAGCTGAGCGTGCTAGCAACGCAGCAGAGCGTGCTAGCAACGCAGCTGAGCGTGCTAGCAACGCAGCTGAGCGTGCTAGCAACGCAGCTGAGCGTGCTAGCAACGCAGCAGAGCGTGCTAGCAACGCAGCTGAGCGTGCTAGCAACGCAGCTGAGCGTGCTAGCAACGCAGCTGAGCGTGCTAGCAACGCAGCTGAGCGTGCTAGCAACGCAGCTGAGCGTGCTAGCAACGCAGCAGAGCGTGCTAGCAACGCAGCAGAGCGTGCTAGCAACGCAGCCGAGCGTGCTAGCAACGCAGCAGAGCGTGCTAGCAACGCAGCCGAGCGTGCTAGCAACGCAGCCGAGCGTGCTAGCAACGCAGCAGAGCGTGCTAGCAACGCAGCTGAGCGTGCTAGCAACGCAGCTGAGCGTGCTAGCAACGCAGCTTAGAGTGCTAGCAACGCAGCTGAGCGTGCTAGCAACGCAGCTGAGCGTGCTAGCAACGCAGCTGAGCGTGCTAGCAACGCAGCAGAGCGTGCTAGCAACGCAGCTGAGCGTGCTAGCAACGCAGCTGAGCGTGCTAGCAACGCAGCAGAGCGTGCTAGCAACGCAGCTGAGCGTGCTAGCAACGCAGCAGAGCGTGCTAGCAACGCAGCAGAGCGTGCTAGCAACGCAGCAGAGCGTGCTAGCAACGCAGCAGAGCGTGCTAGCAACGCAGCAGAGCGTGCTAGCAACGCAGCAGAGCGTGCTAGCAACGCAGCAGAGCGTGCTAGCAACGCAGCAGAGCGTGCTAGCAACGCAGCAGAGCGTGCTAGCAACGCAGCAGAGCGTGCTAGCAACGCAGCAGAGCGTGCTAGCAACGCAGCAGAGCGTGCTAGCAACGCAGCTGAGCGTGCTAGCAACGCAGCAGAGCGTGCTAGCAACGCAGCAGAGCGTGCTAGCAACGCAGCAGAGCGTGCTAGCAACGCAGCAGAGCGTGCTAGCAACGCAGCAGAGCGTGCTAGCAACGCAGCAGAGCGTGCTAGCAACGCAGCAGAGCGTGCTAGCAACGCAGCAGAGCGTGCTAGCAACGCAGCAGAGCGTGCTAGCAACGCAGCTGAGCGTGCTAGCAACGCAGCAGAGCGTGCTAGCAACGCAGCTGAGCGTGCTAGCAACGCAGCTGAGCGTGCTAGCAACGCAGCAGAGCGTGCTAGCAACGCAGCAGAGCGTGCTAGCAACGCAGCTGAGCGTGCTAGCAACGCAGCTGAGCGTGCTAGCAACGCAGCAGAGCGTGCTAGCAACGCAGCAGAGCGTGCTAGCAACGCAGCTGAGCGTGCTAGCAACGCAGCTGAGCGTGCTAGCAACGCAGCAGAGCGTGCTAGCAACGCAGCTGAGCGTGCTAGCAACGCAGCTGAGCGTGCTAGCAACGCAGCAGAGCGTTTTAGCAACGCAGCTGAGCGTGCTAGCAACGCAGCTGAGCGTGCTAGCAACGCAGCAGAGCGTGCTAGCAACGCAGCAGAGCGTGCTAGCAACGCAGCTGAGCGTGCTAGCAACGCAGCAGAGCGTGCTAGCAACGCAGCTGAGCGTGCTAGCAACGCAGCTGAGCGTGCTAGCAACGCAGCTGAGCGTGCTAGCAACGCAGCTGAGCGTGCTAGCAACGCAGCTGAGCGTGCTAGCAACGCAGCTGAGCGTGCTAGCAACGCAGCTGAGCGTGCTAGCAACGCAGCTGAGCGTGCTAGCAACGCAGCTGAGCGTGCTAGCAACGCAGCAGAGCGTGCTAGCAACGCAGCTGAGCGTGCTAGCAACGCAGCTGAGCGTGCTAGCAACGCAGCAGAGCGTGCTAGCAACGCAGCTGAGCGTGCTAGCAACGCAGCAGAGCGTGCTAGCAACGCAGCAGAGCGTGCTAGCAACGCAGCTGAGCGTGCTAGCAACGCAGCAGAGCGTGCTAGCAACGCAGCAGAGCGTGCTAGCAACGCAGCTGAGCGTGCTAGCAACGCAGCAGAGCGTGCTAGCAACGCAGCAGAGCGTGCTAGCAACGCAGCTGAGCGTGCTAGCAACGCAGCTGAGCGTGCTAGCAACGCAGCAGAGCGTGCTAGCAACGCAGCTGAGCGTGCTAGCAACGCAGCTGAGCGTGCTAGCAACGCAGCAGAGCGTGCTAGCAACGCAGCAGAGCGTGCTAGCAACGCAGCTGAGCGTGCTAGCAACGCAGCTGAGCGTGCTAGCAACGCAGCAGAGCGTGCTAGCAACGCAGCAGAGCGTGCTAGCAACGCAGCTGAGCGTGCTAGCAACGCAGCTGAGCGTGCTAGCAACGCAGCAGAGCGTGCTAGCAACGCAGCTGAGCGTGCTAGCAACGCAGCTGAGCGTGCTAGCAACGCAGCTGAGCGTGCTAGCAACGCAGCTGAGCGTGCTAGCAACGCAGCTGAGCGTGCTAGCAACGCAGCTGAGCGTGCTAGCAACGCAGCTGAGCGTGCTAGCAACGCAGCTGAGCGTGCTAGCAACGCAGCAGAGCGTGCTAGCAACGCAGCAGAGCGTGCTAGCAACGCAGCTGAGCGTGCTAGCAACGCAGCTGAGCGTGCTAGCAACGCAGCAGAGCGTGCTAGCAACGCAGCTGAGCGTGCTAGCAACGCAGCAGAGCGTGCTAGCAACGCAGCAGAGCGTGCTAGCAACGCAGCTGAGCGTGCTAGCAACGCAGCAGAGCGTGCTAGCAACGCAGCTGAGCGTGCTAGCAACGCAGCTGAGCGTGCTAGCAACGCAGCAGAGCGTGCTAGCAACGCAGCTGAGCGTGCTAGCAACGCAGCTGAGCGTGCTAGCAACGCAGCAGAGCGTGCTAGCAACGCAGCTGAGCGTGCTAGCAACGCAGCTGAGCGTGCTAGCAACGCAGCAGAGCGTGCTAGCAACGCAGCTGAGCGTGCTAGCAACGCAGCTGAGCGTGCTAGCAACGCAGCTGAGCGTGCTAGCAACGCAGCTGAGCGTGCTAGCAACGCAGCTGAGCGTGCTAGCAACGCAGCTGAGCGTGCTAGCAACGCAGCAGAGCGTGCTAGCAACGCAGCTGAGCGTGCTAGCAACGCAGCTGAGCGTGCTAGCAACGCAGCAGAGCGTGCTAGCAACGCAGCAGAGCGTGCTAGCAACGCAGCCGAGCGTGCTAGCAACGCAGCAGAGCGTGCTAGCAACGCAGCTGAGCGTGCTAGCAACGCAGCCGAGCGTGCTAGCAACGCAGCAGAGCGTGCTAGCAACGCAGCTGAGCGTGCTAGCAACGCAGCTGAGCGTGCTAGCAACGCAGCAGAGCGTGCTAGCAACGCAGCTGAGCGTGCTAGCAACGCAGCAGAGCGTGCTAGCAACGCAGCTGAGCGTGCTAGCAACGCAGCTGAGCGTGCTAGCAACGCAGCAGAGCGTGCTAGCAACGCAGCTGAGCGTGCTAGCAACGCAGCTGAGCGTGCTAGCAACGCAGCAGAGCGTGCTAGCAACGCAGCAGAGCGTGCTAGCAACGCAGCAGAGCGTGCTAGCAACGCAGCAGAGCGTGCTAGCAACGCAGCAGAGCGTGCTAGCAACGCAGCAGAGCGTGCTAGCAACGCAGCAGAGCGTGCTAGCAACGCAGCAGAGCGTGCTAGCAACGCAGCAGAGCGTGCTAGCAACGCAGCAGAGCGTGCTAGCAACGCAGCAGAGCGTGCTAGCAACGCAGCAGAGCGTGCTAGCAACGCAGCAGAGCGTGCTAGCAACGCAGCAGAGCGTGCTAGCAACGCAGCAGAGCGTGCTAGCAACGCAGCAGAGCGTGCTAGCAACGCAGCAGAGCGTGCTAGCAACGCAGCAGAGCGTGCTAGCAACGCAGCAGAGCGTGCTAGCAACGCAGCAGAGCGTGCTAGCAACGCAGCAGAGCGTGCTAGCAACGCAGCAGAGCGTGCTAGCAACGCAGCTGAGCGTGCTAGCAACGCAGCAGAGCGTGCTAGCAACGCAGCTGAGCGTGCTAGCAACGCAGCTGAGCGTGCTAGCAACGCAGCAGAGCGTGCTAGCAACGCAGCAGAGCGTGCTAGCAACGCAGCTGAGCGTGCTAGCAACGCAGCAGAGCGTGCTAGCAACGCAGCTGAGCGTGCTAGCAACGCAGCTGAGCGTGCTAGCAACGCAGCAGAGCGTGCTAGCAACGCAGCTGAGCGTGCTAGCAACGCAGCAGAGCGTGCTAGCAACGCAGCTGAGCGTGCTAGCAACGCAGCAGAGCGTGCTAGCAACGCAGCTGAGCGTGCTAGCAACGCAGCAGAGCGTGCTAGCAACGCAGCTGAGCGTGCTAGCAACGCAGCTGAGCGTGCTAGCAACGCAGCAGAGCGTGCTAGCAACGCAGCAGAGCGTGCTAGCAACGCAGCTGAGCGTGCTAGCAACGCAGCTGAGCGTGCTAGCAACGCAGCAGAGCGTGCTAGCAACGCAGCTGAGCGTGCTAGCAACGCAGCTGAGCGTGCTAGCAACGCAGCTGAGCGTGCTAGCAACGCAGCTGAGCGTGCTAGCAACGCAGCTGAGCGTGCTAGCAACGCAGCTGAGCGTGCTAGCAACGCAGCTGAGCGTGCTAGCAACGCAGCTGAGCGTGCTAGCAACGCAGCTGAGCGTGCTAGCAACGCAGCAGAGCGTGCTAGCAACGCAGCAGAGCGTGCTAGCAACGCAGCAGAGCGTGCTAGCAACGCAGCAGAGCGTGCTAGCAACGCAGCTGAGCGTGCTAGCAACGCAGCAGAGCGTGCTAGCAACGCAGCAGAGCGTGCTAGCAACGCAGCTGAGCGTGCTAGCAACGCAGCTGAGCGTGCTAGCAACGCAGCAGAGCGTGCTAGCAACGCAGCTGAGCGTGCTAGCAACGCAGCTGAGCGTGCTAGCAACGCAGCAGAGCGTGCTAGCAACGCAGCAGAGCGTGCTAGCAACGCAGCTGAGCGTGCTAGCAACGCAGCTGAGCGTGCTAGCAACGCAGCAGAGCGTTTTAGCAACGCAGCTGAGCGTGCTAGCAACGCAGCTGAGCGTGCTAGCAACGCAGCAGAGCGTGCTAGCAACGCAGCAGAGCGTGCTAGCAACGCAGCTGAGCGTGCTAGCAACGCAGCTGAGCGTGCTAGCAACGCAGCAGAGCGTGCTAGCAACGCAGCTGAGCGTGCTAGCAACGCAGCTGAGCGTGCTAGCAACGCAGCTGAGCGTGCTAGCAACGCAGCTGAGCGTGCTAGCAACGCAGCTGAGCGTGCTAGCAACGCAGCTGAGCGTGCTAGCAACGCAGCTGAGCGTGCTAGCAACGCAGCTGAGCGTGCTAGCAACGCAGCAGAGCGTGCTAGCAACGCAGCTGAGCGTGCTAGCAACGCAGCTGAGCGTGCTAGCAACGCAGCTGAGCGTGCTAGCAACGCAGCAGAGCGTGCTAGCAACGCAGCAGAGCGTGCTAGCAACGCAGCAGAGCGTGCTAGCAACGCAGCAGAGCGTGCTAGCAACGCAGCAGAGCGTGCTAGCAACGCAGCAGAGCGTGCTAGCAACGCAGCAGAGCGTGCTAGCAACGCAGCAGAGCGTGCTAGCAACGCAGCAGAGCGTGCTAGCAACGCAGCAGAGCGTGCTAGCAACGCAGCAGAGCGTGCTAGCAACGCAGCAGAGCGTGCTAGCAACGCAGCAGAGCGTGCTAGCAACGCAGCAGAGCGTGCTAGCAACGCAGCAGAGCGTGCTAGCAACGCAGCAGAGCGTGCTAGCAACGCAGCTGAGCGTGCTAGCAACGCAGCAGAGCGTGCTAGCAACGCAGCAGAGCGTGCTAGCAACGCAGCAGAGCGTGCTAGCAACGCAGCAGAGCGTGCTAGCAACGCAGCTGAGCGTGCTAGCAACGCAGCAGAGCGTGCTAGCAACGCAGCTGAGCGTGCTAGCAACGCAGCAGAGCGTGCTAGCAACGCAGCAGAGCGTGCTAGCAACGCAGCTGAGCGTGCTAGCAACGCAGCTGAGCGTGCTAGCAACGCAGCTGAGCGTGCTAGCAACGCAGCTGAGCGTGCTAGCAACGCAGCAGAGCGTGCTAGCAACGCAGCTGAGCGTGCTAGCAACGCAGCAGAGCGTGCTAGCAACGCAGCTGAGCGTGCTAGCAACGCAGCTGAGCGTGCTAGCAACGCAGCTGAGCGTGCTAGCAACGCAGCAGAGCGTGCTAGCAACGCAGCAGAGCGTGCTAGCAACGCAGCAGAGCGTGCTAGCAACGCAGCAGAGCGTGCTAGCAACGCAGCAGAGCGTGCTAGCAACGCAGCAGAGCGTGCTAGCAACGCAGCAGAGCGTGCTAGCAACGCAGCAGAGCGTGCTAGCAACGCAGCAGAGCGTGCTAGCAACGCAGCAGAGCGTGCTAGCAACGCAGCTGAGCGTGCTAGCAACGCAGCTGAGCGTGCTAGCAACGCAGCTGAGCGTGCTAGCAACGCAGCTGAGCGTGCTAGCAACGCAGCTGAGCGTGCTAGCAACGCAGCTGAGCGTGCTAGCAACGCAGCAGAGCGTGCTAGCAACGCAGCTGAGCGTGCTAGCAACGCAGCAGAGCGTGCTAGCAACGCAGCTGAGCGTGCTAGCAACGCAGCAGAGCGTGCTAGCAACGCAGCAGAGCGTGCTAGCAACGCAGCAGAGCGTGCTAGCAACGCAGCTGAGCGTGCTAGCAACGCAGCTGAGCGTGCTAGCAACGCAGCTGAGCGTGCTAGCAACGCAGCAGAGCGTGCTAGCAACGCAGCTGAGCGTGCTAGCAACGCAGCTGAGCGTGCTAGCAACGCAGCAGAGCGTGCTAGCAACGCAGCAGAGCGTGCTAGCAACGCAGCAGAGCGTGCTAGCAACGCAGCAGAGCGTGCTAGCAACGCAGCAGAGCGTGCTAGCAACGCAGCAGAGCGTGCTAGCAACGCAGCAGAGCGTGCTAGCAACGCAGCAGAGCGTGCTAGCAACGCAGCAGAGCGTGCTAGCAACGCAGCTGAGCGTGCTAGCAACGCAGCTGAGCGTGCTAGCAACGCAGCAGAGCGTGCTAGCAACGCAGCTGAGCGTGCTAGCAACGCAGCAGAGCGTGCTAGCAACGCAGCTGAGCGTGCTAGCAACGCAGCAGAGCGTGCTAGCAACGCAGCTGAGCGTGCTAGCAACGCAGCAGAGCGTGCTAGCAACGCAGCAGAGCGTGCTAGCAACGCAGCAGAGCGTGCTAGCAACGCAGCTGAGCGTGCTAGCAACGCAGCTGAGCGTGCTAGCAACGCAGCTGAGCGTGCTAGCAACGCAGCTGAGCGTGCTAGCAACGCAGCTGAGCGTGCTAGCAACGCAGCTGAGCGTGCTAGCAACGCAGCAGAGCGTGCTAGCAACGCAGCTGAGCGTGCTAGCAACGCAGCTGAGCGTGCTAGCAACGCAGCTGAGCGTGCTAGCAACGCAGCTGAGCGTGCTAGCAACGCAGCAGAGCGTGCTAGCAACGCAGCAGAGCGTGCTAGCAACGCAGCAGAGCGTGCTAGCAACGCAGCAGAGCGTGCTAGCAACGCAGCAGAGCGTGCTAGCAACGCAGCTGAGCGTGCTAGCAACGCAGCAGAGCGTGCTAGCAACGCAGCAGAGCGTGCTAGCAACGCAGCAGAGCGTGCTAGCAACGCAGCAGAGCGTGCTAGCAACGCAGCAGAGCGTGCTAGCAACGCAGCTGAGCGTGCTAGCAACGCAGCTGAGCGTGCTAGCAACGCAGCTGAGCGTGCTAGCAACGCAGCTGAGCGTGCTAGCAACGCAGCTGAGCGTGCTAGCAACGCAGCTGAGCGTGCTAGCAACGCAGCTGAGCGTGCTAGCAACGCAGCTGAGCGTGCTAGCAACGCAGCTGAGCGTGCTAGCAACGCAGCAGAGCGTGCTAGCAACGCAGCAGAGCGTGCTAGCAACGCAGCTGAGCGTGCTAGCAACGCAGCTGAGCGTGCTAGCAACGCAGCAGAGCGTGCTAGCAACGCAGCTGAGCGTGCTAGCAACGCAGCAGAGCGTGCTAGCAACGCAGCAGAGCGTGCTAGCAACGCAGCAGAGCGTGCTAGCAACGCAGCTGAGCGTGCTAGCAACGCAGCAGAGCGTGCTAGCAACGCAGCAGAGCGTGCTAGCAACGCAGCAGAGCGTGCTAGCAACGCAGCAGAGCGTGCTAGCAACGCAGCTGAGCGTGCTAGCAACGCAGCAGAGCGTGCTAGCAACGCAGCAGAGCGTTTTAGCAACGCAGCAGAGCGTGCTAGCAACGCAGCAGAGCGTGCTAGCAACGCAGCTGAGCGTGCTAGCAACGCAGCTGAGCGTGCTAGCAACGCAGCAGAGCGTGCTAGCAACGCAGCTGAGCGTGCTAGCAACGCAGCAGAGCGTGCTAGCAACGCAGCAGAGCGTGCTAGCAACGCAGCAGAGCGTGCTAGCAACGCAGCTGAGCGTGCTAGCAACGCAGCAGAGCGTGCTAGCAACGCAGCTGAGCATGCAAGCAACACAGCTGAGCGTGCTAGCAACACAGCAGGCATGTGCATGGATGGAGTGATGGCAGCACTGACATGCAGGGAGCGCAGGTGGGCGAGTAGGTGCTTCAGGTGACCTTCCTCCCCACCATGGACGTATACCATCTGTGCCATGCATGCACGTTGCAATGCACCCATGCACCCATGCACCCATGCACCCATGCACCCATGCAGCCTTGCACCCATGCAGTCGTGTCAACCGCACACACCATACACATGCATCATGCCCCTCGAGCAGCCAACATATATAGTACAGCACGCACATGAGCAAAGGGAGGGGGGTAAAGACAAGCACCATGCACCCAAAATTCCGAAGCACGGGAATGAGCAGATGGCATAAACAGTGCGAACAACAGCACAGCCTGACTGCTCCTACACGAACCAGCCTCTCCATCTCTCTCCACCTCAAGCACACAAATGTGGCGATTGTTCTCCATGCAACAAGATCAAACCCACAGGAAACCTAACCAAGCATAAGCACTCCGTCTGTGGTGACACACCAACGCTCAGACGTTCAACCAACCCCACCCTGCTAGCAGCCCACCTGATGCGGGTGCGCAGCGCACAGCTATCATGCACGATGCGGCGAATGAACGCCAACTCGCCACCCGCACACACCATCTCTTCCGCCGTGCCACCACACGCCGTGCGCGGGTTGGCACCCGCCTGCTGCAGCGACTCGAAGAAGGGCGGGTTGCACATGCACGCGTCAAATGCCTCGCCCTCCCGTACCACCCCCACCAGTATCGGTGCTTCTCCAGGTGCCCCCTCCTCACCTCCCCACCACCTTCTCCGCCCTCTTGCTCCTTCCCCTCCCCCTCCCCTTCCCTCTCCCTCTCCCCCTCCCCTTCCCCCTTTCTCTCACCCTCACCCTCCCTCCCCTCATGCCCTGCTTCTGTTAACTCTGCTGTGCTTCGCTCTCCTGCACTCCTCCCTTGCTCCTCCTTCTGCTCCCCTCTCTCTGTTGCCACTGCACCACCCTCCTCTTCTCCCCTCCTGTGCTCACCAATCCGTTCACTCATTCCATGCTCCCTTGCTTCACTCCCCTTCTCACCCCCACACACTTCATTCCCCTCTCCCTCACCTGCTATTCTCCCCTCCCTCCCCACCAAACTCTCACTTGCTCCATTTTCCTCCGCCCTCTCCTCTCCCTCCCTCACGCATCCCCCCTCAACACCCCTTCTCAGTCGCACTTCTTCCTCCCCACTCCTCAACACCAACCCCTTCCCCTGATCATCCACCCCATTTTCCTCCCTTAAACGTTCCCCATGCGCCCCATCCGCGCCATGCGCCCCATGTACCTCCCCATCTGCAACCACCGCATGCACCCCATCGCTCTTCACCGAGCCATCCTCGCCCAGGGCATGCCCGCCCTCCCTCGCGTCTCCCCCATCCCCTGCGCGCCGTATGTCAATGAGGGGCGCCAGGCGAGGGTTGCGCGTGCGGTTGGCCAATGCGCCCTGCAGGGCGCTCTCTGTCACGTCTGGCACAGGGAGGGAAGGGGGAGGGGGGGGAGAGAGGGGGGGGGAGGGTGGGGGTGGCAAGGGAGGAGAGCACGGGGAAAGGCAGGTGGTGAGAGCAGGGGGGAAAGGGTAGGTGGGCAGCACGTGCAGTGTTGCAGCATGGATGGACTCACAGAAAGAGTGGGTGAATGGCACGGTGGGCATGCATGGTGGTTCGTACGTACCAGTGGCGAGGAATGACCAGCCAAACATGGCAGCGCCCAGTAGTGGGTAGATGAGGTTCGCCCCCGTGCCTATGTCCACCACTCGCACTGCTGCTCGCCCCCCCTCCGCCCCTCCTCCCCCCACTCCCTCACCGTCACCCTCTCCTTGTCCTCCTCCTCCCCCTCTTCCTTCACCCTGTCCCTCTCCCGCGCATTCCCCCCCTCCATCCCCCTCTCCTTCCGCCACTCCTGTCCCTGGCGGCCCTGCACCTGCGCCAGTGCGCTCTTGTGCGCCACAGGCGGGGGGAGGGCCATGAGGGGGGACCGGGAGCGAGGCGAGGAGGTCGTGCAGCCAGAGCAGGTAGTTAGTGCGGTTGGGCACGGTGGGGCACAGATGCCCGTGATCTATCCACCTGCATGGCATGGAATGGTGTGTAGGCATGACGCGATGGGATGGGGTGGGTGGGGTGCAAAGCGGTCTTCATGGTTGATTGAGTTGAGGGGTTCTGACGCACCAGGCACAGAGTGGAATGAGCTGCATGCATCATGCGTTTCGATCAGCAATGAAAGGAGAGTGGACTCTCAAAAGGCACCCACACGCACACACAGACGCACAAGCAATGTAGCACAGGCTCACACACCTCTGTTTAATACTCCAAGCTAGTCCCCTCACTCCTCTCCCTCATCCCCCCTCCCCTCTTCTTCCTCCCCCTGCCCTCCCAACCGCCTCGCACTCGTCCCTCACCCCGTCACCCTTTCCATCGCCCCTTCCCTTCGCCGCCTCCCCCCCCCCCCAGCGCACCGCACCAGTCAACGCCGAAGTCCGTGTGAAGCAGGGCCCGCGTCAGCTCGCGCGTCGCGTTGTAGTTGCTCCACATGAACCCCACCGGCCCGCCCGCCCGCCGCGCCGGCAGCACGAACGGCGCCAGCGCAGGGTGCTGCTCCGCCAGCGCGCGGAAGTCAGGTGGATTCTCCGCGTAACGGTTCCGCGGATGCATCGCGCGCGCCTTCTTTGAGCCCGTCTTGCCCTTCCCCGCTTTCCCTTCCCCTTCCCGCGCCCGTTTCCCTCGCTCCTCCGCGGGCTCTGGTTCCCATTGCGCCGCTCCCCCTGCGCCTTCCCCCCATTCGTCCCCATCCCGCGTGTCGTCCATTTTTCCTCCTTCGGTGTCCATCGCCGTCGCAAAGATTCGCCTCTACAACGACCGTGCGACAGGCGACGAGACGCGGTACGACCGACCGTGCGACAGGCGATCGCTCACGAAACTAGAAATTACCGGAACGCGCAGTGCGGGCGCCGCGACGGGAGAGGCAGTACGACAGTGGGCGGAGAAGAGGCAGAGGCGGAGGACGAGGATGGACGCGAAGCGATCGCTAGTCTGAAAGCCTTTCCATGTCTAGCTGGTGACAGGGAGTCGATGCGGTATGGAGCAGGGGAGCGTGGCGACGAACTGGGTTCTATATGTGGTCGCCAACGAACGGAGTTTCACTTCACACCCTCCCAACGAACAAATTCCAATTTTCACAACCATATGCTCCTCTCTTTCCACCCACCCCAATTGACTTTCTGCTCAATCATGCTTGATTGGGTTTCTGCTTGCACCGCTTCCGATTCCGACCAGACAGCTAGCGACCAAACCAGTACACCTCGCAATTCTGTTGCGCCGATCCTTAGATTCATTTTGCGTTTCCCCCGTCCGCCATGCGCGCGAGCAAGCGCGCGCGCACGGCGCCTTTCCCCCAGCGCCCGCGGAGCACGAGGCGTGCGGCTGCGGGGCGGGCAGGAAGCGCGCCGATCCCTCCGCACGCCGCAACCAGAGGTAGAAGCGCGCCGGTACCCGAAGCGGAACTGCCGCTTCCGCCAGCGGCGCCCCCCGCCCTGGCGGAAGCGACCGGCGCTGCGCGAGAAGCAGTCGACGCGGTTTTATCCGCGGATCACGGCAGGAATTCAGACACGGAACACGGCGGCGGCGGGGAGCATGGCGAGGCCGACTCGCCCATGGCTCTTCTATCCGACGATGCGCTTTCGCTTGCGCTCTCCCGCTTGCCCACACGATTCGCGCTTTCTTCGCTCGCCTTCGTGTGCCGCCGCTGGCGCAGACTGGTTCTCCGCCACTGCGTGCGCGAGCTCCGCCCGTCCCCGTTCACTCTCCGCGCCACCGGCTGCTTCGCCTCCGCGGACGGTCTAGCGGACCTCGTCCGCCGATTCTCCTCCTCTTTGCGCGCAATTGAGCTCCGCCCGCCTGAACTTTCCGCCAGAGGGTCCAGGCGAGGCGGCGGGGAGCGGGGGAAGGGGAAATGCGCGGCGGAGGCGGATGGCACGGAGCCATGTTCAGTCGGGGAGATACTGCGAAGCGCGCCGATGCTGGAAGATTTGACTATAACGAGCTGTTTCGCTGGGTCGGAGGAAGGCGGCGCTCCCGCTGCTATCGTAGACGACTCGGCCTTGTCAGTGATCATCAGTAGCGCCGGCAGCACCAACACCACGGCCTCCGGCCCAGCAGTTGCTGCAGGGAGGGGCCATGACACACGCAGCAACGCCGGCGGCAACGTCGGCGGCAACGGCGGCAGCAACGACGGCAGCAACGACGGCAGCAGCAGCGGGGGTAGCGCACGAAACAGCGGTGGCGGAAGGGGCGGCGGGGGTTCGGGGTTTAAGCGGGAGGCGCGGGCGCGGGCGGTGCGCGTGCCGATGCGGCCGTTGGAGTTCGTGCAAGGCGTGCTGCCGCGCCTGCCGCGGTCGCTACAGCGCCTCGACCTCCACGCGAACCACTTCCTCTCGGCCGGCGCATGCCTGGGGGGAAACGAGCCCGACGTGGTGGAAGGCCGGGTGGGGGACGTTTTAGGGGGAGGGCATGCGGAAGCAGCGGCGCGGAGAGGGGAAGGGACTGCGGAAGGAGACGACGAGGAGCAGGCGGGAGGCAGCGCAGGTGATCGTGCGTATGAGCGCGCGCTGCCGTTACCCCAGCACGCCACTCCCCACGACTCCTTCCTCTACGCCGTCGCCTCCTCGCTCCCCGCGCTCCGCGCTCTCGACCTCGACACGCCCTCGCGCCTCTCCCACGCCGCCGTGCTCCACCTGCCGCTCGCCCTGCCGCGCCTCACGAGCCTCTCCCTCTATTCCAACGCTATCACATGGCCCACTGTGTTCTCCCTGCTCGCCCTCGCGCCCTCCCTCCGCTGCCTCTCCCTCGTCTCGTCCGCGCTCACCACTTCCCCCTCCCGCCCCCGCAGACCCCCTGTCCCCCCCTCCGCCCACCCACCAGGTCCTTCCTCCCTTGACTTCTTCCCTTTTCCACGGCCCGCCCTTGCTGTGGGTGCTGCCGCCACCACCGGCACGACAACCACCGCTATGATTCCACCGAGCAGCACCAGTGGGAGTAATCCGTCTGCGCTGCTGCCCGCCCTGCCATCCACCCTCCCGCCCCTCTCCTCCCTGCGCCTGTACACGTCGCCACATCGCTCCGTGCAGTGGGACCTGCCCCCCGCACACTCCCTGCTGCGCGCCCTCCTCGCCCTCCCTGCTCCTCCCACTGCCCCGCCTGCCACCCCCATCGCTCCCTCTTCTTTCCTTGACTCACCCGCTGCAGCTCGTGCACCAGAAAGCGGCTTTGGCTTCACAGCTCGTGCAGCTCTGTGTGTGCCTACCACTAGCAGCACCGTCCTCGCAGCACAGGAACCCGTGCCTGCTGCAGCACCCAGCACAAGGCCCACAGCAGCAGCGGCATGTGGGAGAATGGGGGGCTCTGGGCTCATGGCCCGCATGGCGGCCCGTGCAGGTGCTGCTGATGCCGGTTCTGCTGGTGCAGGTGCTGTCACAGGCAGGCCCCAGAGTGTTCGGACAATGGGGTCAGTGGGTGCATGCTCCCTGCGCTCCCTGCACGCGCAGCACACCTTCAGCGCGTCCTGGCAAAGCATAGGCGTGTGCTGCCATGGGCTCACAGAGCTCGACCTCTCCTTCCCTCCGCGGCCCCACTCCCCCTCCACATGGGGCGGGGCAGCAGCACAGGGGGGGCTGACAGGCATAGAGGAGATCGTGCTGTGTGGGACTCTCTCCATGCTGCCACACCTGCAGCGCCTCGCTCTGCCCAGTGCCAACGACCAGGTGCTCACGCACGTGGCCCGCTGCTGCCCCCACCTCTCGTCCCTCCTCGCTCAGCCACACATACTCGCCACCTCCCCCGATGCCAGCCTCCCCCGCTGCCCCCCGCAGCCGCATGTGACAGACGATGGCGTGCGGGCGCTGGCACATGGGTGCACGCGGTTGGTCCACCTGAGCTTGGCGGGGTGTGTGCGTGTGGGGGCAGCAGTGCGGCAGCTGGCATTCCACTGCCAGCAGCTGCGAGTGCTGAGGCTGGAAGGCAGCGCTGTGGACGATAAGGCAGTGCTGGGAGCACTCTTTGGTGGAGCCTGGAAGTGCCATGCTGTTTATCCCTCTTCTTCTTCTTCTGCTCGTGCTGCTGTTAAAGGGGCTGGTGGTGGTGCAAGTGGTGCTGCCAGTGTCTCTGGCGGCCATGGTACCAATGGCGTGGTGCAGCTGCTGCTTCCTAGGCTTGTGCTGCTGGACCTGTGGGGCTGTGCTGCTGTCACCTCTGAATTGCTACTCGCTATTCTGCAGGCAGCAAGGGAGCTGGCAGCAGCAGCAGCGGCAGCAAGGAAAGGAAAGGAATCCGGAGAGAAAGAAGTCGGGATTCCTGAAGGGGCTTTAAAAGGCAAGGATCATGAGAGGCCTTCAGGAGGAAACAAGTGCACGAAGCGTGGAGGGGAAGAGGTGGTGGAACGCAGGTCCAATGTTGGTCAGCTGCAGCTTCAGCTTCGGCGCCTCATGGTGTCTCCAAGCGTCCTCAAGGGGTCCAAAGGGAATGACAAGGGGGGGATAAAGAATAAGGCCGATGTGAGTGTTGAAGGGGTAGATATTACACTGGTCTTGCAAGGCTTGAAGGAAGAGTTGCCTTCACTGATGGTAACTTGTGGAAGAACAGCAAAGGACTTGCTGCCATGGGATGGTTTCTTTCATTGGAAGCAACCTTGGGATGGTTGATCCTGCTGGATTTACTCTAAGGTGTTTCTAATTGGCTTGGCCTTGCCTCTGTACATCCAATTTGATTTTAGGATTCGAAGTGGAATTATAGTGTCTGAGTGCCATCATGTCTGTCTTGATAACGAAGATCTTGACAGCGACATACCGGTAGGGTACCCATTGATTCCGCTTCACGGACCAATAGCGTTGGCCCAAACTCCATGTGGTCTTTTCGCTGTGCAAGCGAACCAAGGTCCATGTGGCCTTTTCTTGATCACAGCCCCCCGTACGAGTCTTTCCAATCAGGTGCCACCCCACCAACCACACACCTTACCATTTGAACCGAACTTTTGCTTCGGAAACTCGGAATTGTCAAATTACACCAACTTTTCGGTGACGCCCTCAGCGATTCGTCGGCTGTCTTCAACCGAACCTGATAACGAGCTTCGATGGCGCGCTCTGGTCTGGCATGGCCCGCCAGTAGCGGTTCGCTTACCTGCTGCTGCCGCAGCTCATTGCGTCACCCAACCAACTGCCTAAACCACACACCCCTGCTTCGGCAGCTTGGCTGACACAGTGCGCAGAGCGGACTCGCGTCGTTTCCAAGGAGCGCTGGTGGGGTAGCAGGTGGGTCTGTCTGTGGCATAACATTCCTCTCGTGCGATGTGGGTGCAAGAAACAACACGCTCGTTGCTGGCCTCCATGAGGGAAGCTGGAATCCCAAGCGGCGGCTGGTGTGTGCACACCTGCCGATTTATCAGCGCTGCAATTATTTGAGGGATCTATGAGCTTGTGTTACACTTGTTTTTTGCCCTCAAACCTAGTAGAACGCCACTTCAATCTCTATCCTTAGTTGGTCATCTGTAGTCGTATTAGCGGTTATGGAAATGGAAGCATGCGGCCCGCTTAGAGAGGTTCCCCTCCAGTCCTTATCGTCCGACGAGTTACCGCATTTCTCGGCTGGAACATCCGGGAAAGTTTTATGGACATGCGAGAAGGACCGGGATTTCCGCCTAACGCGGGCGCGCGAGATGCTAGCTCACGCGAGCGATTCGGAGCGACGGCAGCTGGAGTCGTTTTACCCTGAACTACGGAGCGGCGCGGACGACTTTGATGAGGACCCAATGGACGGCGACGATTTGGCGACGATCGACTTGGACGACCCTCCACTGTTCTTCCTCCACGTCGGTCGCGATTGGGTCAGTCACCAGACAGTGATAGGTGGTCTGTTTTCTGGATGTGGTACACAGCGCGCGGTGGCCATGGCTGCTGCTGACATGAAAATTCGTGGTCAACTCGTGTTTCGCTTCCCATCCCCTGTCGATTACCTGACACGCAAATGTTCCATTTGCAGACTCTGTCGCGCTTTCTCCCAACCATTTGCCCTCTCCTTTTCCCGTTTATGCTCGTTCGCCTTGCCTTCCCTCTGTCAAACAGCTCGAAGCTGACGTCACCACGTCTACTAACGGCATCGATTTTGGCCTTATAGGCTGTCAGCTCTCTTCCGCCGATTTCGTTGGCTTGCGCGAGGTACCGCATGCAGCGGCCTCCGCGGACCTCCCCTCCGCGGATCTTCATCTCCAGCCGCCGGCTCCCGCCGCCAAATCGGCTTCCGCCGCCGCTGCCGCCGCCGCCGCTTCCCGACGCCCGCGTGCCTTTTTATCGTCGCTGCTCGTGCCCTCCGCTAAGCTCGCTGGCGGCGCAGCCACGCGCAAATCCGCGTCGGGGTCCACTGGTGTCTCCTGGACTGGCGGAACGAACGGCGTGGCGCGCACGCGGCACAGCGTGCCGGATGGGGGTGACCGCCACAGCGCGCGGGATACAGGGCGGACGCAGAAGACGGGGGACTGTAATGGCGGGGCATTGAACGGCGGTGTAGGGGGTTTCGTTGGAGGGGAAGAGCAGAGCGGGGGAGGCGGGGGACCTGGTCGTGCGGAGAGAACCAGGGGCAGCGCGGGAAGGTGGGAAACGGATGGGCGGAGCGGGGCCTGCGCACGTGGGAGATACTGTGGAAGGACAGCCGATGGGACGGGCCCATGCGCCGACTGACTTTCTCCTGCAACGCCAGCGGGTATGTGAGGGCGTGTGTAGGCAGCGTGTGAGGACGCATGGAGAAAGAATGGGGTTGAAATGGAAAGAAGTGATATGTAACAGAGAAAATGAAAATGCTGGCATTGCATGTCATAAGCCACGTGGTCTGGCGCAGCCACGTGGAATTCACACCCGTGTATCAACACGCTCACACATGCCATGTCACACCCACGTGCCACCTCAACCCCAGTGCGTTCTCACGTCCACATTGTGTCCGACCCGGCCCACGCGGCACCAGGTACAAGGCGATAGAGGGCAAGATAAGCGAGTGGGCAGCAGCAGCGCACAGCACGGCCATCATGATCGACGCCAGTAAAGCCGCCATCCGCGCCCGCTCCTCCTCCTCCTCCTCCTCCCTCTCCTCCGCCGCTGCCCCACACCGCCCCAGCACTGGAGCAACAGCAGCAGGGGCAGCAGGCGCGAGCAGAGCACGAGTGGCAAACGGTGGGCCCAGCAGGGGAAGGGGCTCGGGTTCCAGAGGAATGCTGCGGAGCCCGTCAGATGATGCAGTATCAGAAAGGGGCGCAGTGGGGATGCGCGTGGGAGCGTCCCAAGAGGGAGTGGGGGGCGAGGCTGTGCCGAGTGGGGAGTCGACGGTGGGTGGGTGGGCTGTGTTTTATGGCTCCCTGCCTGCCAACGACGTTGCTGCCATGCCGCCACACGCAGAGCAACCACAGGAAGCAGCACAGGAGCAGACGCAGGGTAGGGCTCACGAGCAGGAGGGGAAGAGGGGGGAGGAGGTGAGGAGGGGATTGGAGGAGCAGCAAGCAGCAGCGGTGCAGGGTGCGGGGTGTGAGCGGGGCGAGAGGCCATGTGGTGTTGGGGAACAGTTCGTGGAAGGATGCGGTGCAGGCATGTCAGGTGGAGGGGGTGAGAGTCCGTCTGGGTGTGAGGGAGAGAGGGCAGAGGGAGAGGTGGGCTTGGGTGTGGTGCAGGGGAGTGGCATGGCGGAGGAGGGGATGACGGACAGTGAACCCGCGAAGGGGGGCAGCGGTGCTGGTGAGGAGAGAGGGGGCCATGGGGAGGAGGTAGTGGCGAAGGAAGAGGAGGTCAAGGAGGTCGCAGGAAGGGAGGAGGAGGAGAAGGAAGAAGAGGAAGAAGAGGAGGAGGATGCGGAGTGCAGTGTGATTCGGTGGGGCTCAGTGGCTGTGGAGGGTCGGTTCCTTCCCTCTCGGGATGCTCCGTCGCAGCTCTTATCTGATGGCAACTGCAAAGCGGTCAGTGCCTCTTCATGCCTCTTAGCCTTCTCTCCCACCCTGCCCCATCACATCAACTTCCACCAGAGGGCCAGCCTGTCCGTGTTCCATGTCACGCCGCCCAGCCCAGCACCTGCCTGTTCCCTATCTGCTTCCAGAGCTGTGCCTCAGTGTGTGCGTTGGTGCTTGTGCATCTCCCTCCCACCGCGTACCCCACCTCTTCAGCTGGCAGTGGCTCTTCCTGCGCGCCTGCGCACGGCCCGGTGGACGCTGCTGTACAGCACTGCCAGGGACGGCATCAGGTGAATGGGGCTGCTGTTACCTGAGTGGCATGGTTGCGAGAAGCATGCATGCATGAATGGCAGGGTTGGGTGATGAATCATCACTGATGAGAGGTGCGGTGTGCATGGCATTACAATGCAGGATTGGTGTAAGAGGTGTCACATTCATGCGCTGCACTCACGTTCTGACAACGTCACTGTAGATACTCCAAGGCAGCACGATTACTCCAATCCACCGCATAGTGTCCCGTATTTTCAGTTTTATATCAATCCTATTGCCATCTGTGCACCATCATCAATCGCACCACCCGTTTTCTGCTACCTCCGATTCACGCCACTGATTTTACTCTCCTGAGCTGCCCCCTTTCATCTGTCCCCTGGCATTGTCCCATCCCTCATGTGTCCTGGTCAGTCTGGCCACGCTGTACCGCAAAGTGGCGAAGAAGGGACCCTTGCTGCTCATTGTGCGCGATTCCCGCAAGCATGTGAGCCTCCTTCCTATCTACCTGTTCTTCTCTCCTCATTTCTCCCTTCGTTCCTCCCCCTCCCTCCATCTCTTTCTCCCACTGCTTAATTACCTATGCCCGTGTTTCCTGTGTCTGTAGCTGTGTGACTATTTAACTGACATTCACGGGGCACATGGTGAACATGGAACAAATGATTCAACACATGTTTCGTGTCCCATGCTGCATTTCCCATGCCACGGCATGAGCCAGGTGTTTGGCTGCTTTACATCAGAGGAATGGAAGGTGTCTACTCGTTATTATGGCAACGGGGAGTGCTTTGCCTTCCAGGTATGTCTTTGGCACATGCACGGTGCGTCTATGGTGATCGCAGTCCTTTCCATCCATGGTGTAAGCACCAACACCCCATTTTGTCACATGTTCTTACCTACCGTATCCCCCCACTTACCTGCTCTGTTCAAAGTCCAATCACCCCTCATTCTCCCTCTTGCACCTTCTTTCCATTTGGCTAATGTGCGACAATACCCGAACTCGACCTGTTATTTTACTTCCCGTCACTCTTCGAATGTCACCGATTCTCCATGCTCCCATAAATCCTGCGGCAACCCCGCTTGGTCCTCTCCTTTTTTGCCTTTCCATGGCATACCCCATCAGGTGCGGCCTCAGCTGATGGCTTTTCGGTGGACACGGGCCAACGCATTGTTCATGCTCTCCAGTGCCAACTCCCTCGCACTTGGTGGCGGGTGAGACCCACGTGCCACCGCCCCGATCGTTCTGGATGCTGCCATGCCATTACCTGTCACACCACAGTGGTATTGCAATGTTCGATACCATGCATATGAGGCTTCCATGCTTCAACTCTGGTGCTGATGCATCACTCACATTGTCCGAATGGTTTGCACCTTGTTTGTGACTCCGTTCAGACTTATATAGGAATCATACTCATACGAATCCATTTCGTCCTTGCTATGACTTCCTGATTTTTTTTTTTCTGATTTCCTTTCTTCACTTCAACTTCATTTCCCCCACATCCCCTTTTTCCCTTCATCACTTGGGTCTTCCTTTTTTGCAAATGCTGTTGGCAAAACGTCTGTGATAAACGTTTCAGGGATCACTACAGCCTGCTGTTGCAGTCTGACCTTCTGTCAGGCTACAGCGGACCCTGTTCCACATTTGGCAGCTGCTCCCTCTCAAGGTATGTTTCTCGCATTGCACAGAGCAGAAAATGCATTTTATCTCCTGCAGAAAAAGCTTGTGCATCCATCTGCAAACAGGCATGCATTTGTGTGGACCTGTGTTTTACACAACAGAGATTTTGGAGATTCCTGATGTGATCCATGGTGCAACAATTGTACTCATTGTGTTGTTCGGTTGGTGCATTGTATATGCTTGTGGATGATGGAAGCAGCACGGAGGACTTCAGCGTGACACGTGTGGAAGTGTGGGGCTTCAAATGATACCGATGGATGGGGCAACTTATTATGAATACGTGTTGTTTATGCATTGGGTTTGTGCCAGTTACGGGGGTTACCTTGGTGGTTGGGTTGCAAGAGTGCCTCCCAGCCATTATCTACAGGCCCAAACAGAGGCTTATTGTGCATATAAAAGATTCCTGCTGTTTACGCTGATCCGTAGTGGAGAAAACATACGCATGTGCTTCAAATGGCACTCTTCATATGCTTAAATACCTTTGGTTTAGAATCCAAGCGTAAAGACAGATTTAGTAGCGCATGTGCTACCTGCTTGGCTTGGCATGGTTTGAGATTTTTATGTGCAAGTAACATAATACAGACTTTTTGTATGGAAAGAAACGTCCCAGTCATTACATACACAAGAATTAGGTGGTGCTTCTTACGAAGGCTATGTCCCACGTGACGAAGATATCCAACGAGGCGAGATCGAGAAGTTTGATTGGATGGCGGCCAACGGTAGCGAGAATGCGGGTAAAGGTTATGAGTACGCTGGCAAGAAGGAATGACGTGGTGTTCTTTATGACGATGATGACTTCTTTCTCCACCGTAATTTGCTGAGTGCTGCAGACTCCTCGGGTTTTGGGTGAAACAAACAAACGGGCTGATTGGTGGATCTTGCAGTTGAGGGCGCCACAACACCCACCCGACGTTATTGGGTTTTGACATGCCACGGTTTCAGCCCTTTGCAGCAAATTCAAGTGCTTGGTCACACCACCCTGTGCATCGTAGTGGCGGGGAAACCAGAAAGTGTAGAAAAAATCGTCGAAGTGGAGATACAGTCACATCAACCAGTATTTCTCTGGTGTGAAGAAATCTTATGTCAGGGCAGCTTCACCCTCGTCCAATCCCGTGACAGGGCGAGGTGGAAGGCCTCGTCCATCCCGCAGAGTTACATGGTTCTGTCGTCGCTAGCGAGACGCTTTCCAGCTTTGCGCAACGCTGTCACGACTAACGACAGTGCGAACTAGAGCCGCGAAATTAATATCGTTGGGGGAGCAAGAAACCGAAATCTTGATCTTCTCGCCTCTCGCCCATCCTGCTCTGCTGTCCCGCTGCTGTTTTCTGCATGCGTCCAGCAACATCAGAAGACAGGAGCTTTTTCAGTCACAGGATTTCCCATCGAGCTGCTGTGTGCTGTTATCTGGCGAGCCATTCGTTCATTTTCCGTGTCCTTTTTCTCCGAAGCTGGCTGAGCGTGTGTTCGGCTTATGTGCACTGGAGTGCGTCGTTTCCAAATGGTGCCATCTTGCGCCATGAATCTCCTATGATCGAGCTGTGGCGAACTCCAGGTCAGTCGCCATCATTCCAGGTCTCTTCGTTGTCACTTATTCCTGTTTCAGGATGTGATGTTTTCCCGCTTCTGTCCTGTCCTCCTCCGTCCATTCCATTGCAACATCCCACTTTCTAAACTCACATCTCCCCACCATTGAATTCGTCCGTCTTCTTACATCCACGTTTGGTTCTTGTTCTATACCTTCCCTCCGTCCACCTACCATCCCCTTTCGGGCACTTTAATACCGTGAAACCAGTAAAAAAATATTTCCTAGGTGTTAGCTGCTGTCTTCCCGTTGAAGCTTCTTGGCATCAACAAGGCCGCCGAAGACCCTGCCAACAACGGTGGCGGGATCCGCTCGCGGTTCTTCCTCGAATCCTTCAGTCAGTCTTTTCATAGTTATCTTGGTTCCAAGTCGCGAAGCATGGCTGGCAGGCTGTTACACAGTGCATCTCCGACCACCTCCGCTCTTCTCACAGACTCCACATCAGCAACCTGTGTACCGGCATCCCCACTAGCGGGAACGCTCAGCCTCTGCAGCAGCAGTAGCCGCGTGGGCTCGTGCGGTTGCTGCAGGTCACCTTGCAACGCTCGTTTGTCCCGGCCCTCAGTTTCCCCCTTGTCCTTCGCAACGGCGGCTCATGACGTCAGCCTTCCCATAAGTGCCACCAGCAGCGTTGAGTCGCTCCCCTCTCGTCCGTGTGTGTTGAGGCATAAAGGCGTCCCTTCGTCTCTCCGCTGGTCGCAACACCACCAAGCCGCGCCAGGGTTGCGATACTTGAGACGCTCCAGCCACGGGTTGCTGGGGGCCGGCGTTCGCGCGTGGGGCCCTGATAGGATCTCACCGCCGAGTGCGCCGTCCGTGTCGGCTGTAAACACGCGGGAAGATGGTGTCGTAGCTGACGGGGAGGATGGCGCGTTGGGTGATGGGTCTTCTCACGGACAAGGGGGGACGGTGAACCAAGTGAAAGGCCCGGAAGGGGAGGAAGTGGTGTTGGGAGAGGGTGTGAACGAGGATTTGGATTTGGGATTGGATGGAAACAGAGGGGGTGATTATATCGTGGGTGATTACATTGGAGATGGTGAGCTGGAGCGATTGGTGCGCGACATTGCGACGATTGAGCGACAGAACGACACGATGGTGCGACAGGTGTCGGAGTACACGCGCATGCTGGCGGAGGCGTCGCGGAAGCTGAGCATGTGCGCGCAGTCCACGCGCATCGAAGCGGCGAAGCTGAAGAAAGTCGCGCGGCTGCAGCAAGCTGCTGAGGTGCGCCGCTTGGGGGAGATGCGCTTGGCGGCGGCGGCAGAGGCGCGCCGGCAGGAGGAGGAGCGGCGTCGGGAAAGCATGCGCGCGGCCGCGGAGTGGCAGGCGGAGAGACTAGCCGCGCAGCAACGTGCGGCGGAAGGTTAGTGCGGGAAGGGGGGTCGGGGGGGAATTGGAGGGTTGCCGGGTGTGTGATAAGAGAGATTGATGGAGGAATGGGTTGCATTTCTTTCAGGGTATGCTTGCCGGGGTAATGGTGGGGAACGGTAAGGGCGTCAGCCGTGCGGGCTGTGCGGATAAGCGGGATTGGAAGTCACATTGCTATCGTTTTCCGTCACCGTACCCGACCGCTGTCACACCTGTAATCGTTCCCCCTCACAACTGTACCTCAGCTTACCACTCTTATTTCTTACCGTCCCCTCGCCCTCGTCTCCCTCACGTTGCAACCAGCGGCAGCGTCTCTCTCCACAAGCGCAGCGCCGGCGGAAGCGGAAGCAGGCAGAAACGGGGCGCTGGTGCAGGGCATGGAGAGCGTGGGGACGGCGCAGGGGAGGGCGGACCTAGAAGGGGTTGGCGCTGCCGCTCAGGCTGCGCCTGAGGCGGCGGCGGCTGCTGCTGCTGCGACTCAGCTTACTTCCACACCTACTAATGCAGCAGCAGTAGCGGAGCCTGAAATTGCTGAATCACCATCGACAAAAGTACCAACGCCTTCAGCACCACCAGGCGTAGTGGTGGCCGCTGCAGCGGCAGCCGCGGCTGCTGCTTCCGCCGCGGCGAACGAGTACGCAGCTGCAGGCGCAACAAGGGGACCGCAAACCGAAGAATCGGAAGCAGAGGACGACAGAGGGTCGGAGTGGAGCACAGAGGCAGTGCAGGCCTCCTCCGAGGGGGAGGAGGAGGAGGACACAGCCGTGGTGACAGAAACCACGCAGTGCTCCATCGACCATCCAGGCGCGCTCTCGTGCCTCACCACCACCATCCGCAAGGACGACCGCAACCGCCAGGCCGTGGTAACCCTCGAAGCCACCGTGCAGTGCGCGGGCGACGCGTGCCTCACCTCCGCGCCGTCGCTCGGCGCGGACGACTACGCCGCGCTGGCCATCGCGACTATCGCGGACGCCGCCACGCAGATGCGGCGCGAGCAGCGGCTGCAGCCAGGCGGCGAGGCGGGGGACCCGGCGGCGAGCGAGAGGAGGAGGCGGATCGAGGAGCTGCTGGCGAAGGGGCACGTGGTGAAGGCGCGGCCTGTGGAGCCGCCGTCGAGGTTCGGGCATGAGAGCTTCCTCGTGCGCCTGCGCTCACCAGACACCAAGGAAGAGGTGCGCGGGGAGGGGTGGCGACAAGGGGGAGGAAGAGGAAGAGGTTTGGTGTGGATGAGGGTTGGATGTATGGCGCGTAGAGTCGAAATGTAGACTTGGGTTCCTGAGTTGGGAGTCGAACACTGGAGGACCTTGTGCGATTGGATATTCTGTCCTTGCGTTGACATGCATGCTTCCCCCGTGTCTGTTTATGCTGCTTACAGATTGACGCCATGTTCAAGCCGCGGGTGGAAGGTGATGCAGAGGGGTGGCACAGAGCGCCGATAGAGTGGGTGGCATACGAGCTCAACCTGCTGCTCGGCATGGACTACATTCCCCCGGTCAGTACCCCTTGTGGACTTGCTTTACCTGGCTACTACAAGCGAGCACATATGCATCAGATGAAAGATAAAGCTGAGTAGCAGACATGTTGGTGCCTCTAGTCTATGTTGCGGTAAACGAATGCGCATGAACCCTGTCCCTGTCTTCAAAGCCCCAGAGCTTCCACCAAGTTTCTGGCACCCTTGCAGCGGTGCTGTCACACGTGGCACCATAGCTGATTTGAAGGCTTGGCTTTGACTCGTGAAGCTGGCAGTTGAACACCCAGGCACTCACAAACACCACCACATCCACGCAGGTCCTCTGTTTCCTCCACAGTTTCCATTTTCCCCACTTGTCGTAACCAATCTCCGTCTGGCCTTCATGAACCCCAGGTGGCGTACCGCACAGGTGGGGTGGAGCTCACTCTCAGCCGCTCCTCTGACCACAGCAACTCGCAGCACCACCACCACGAGCAGCACCAGCAGCAGCAGGAGCAGCACACAGTGCGGTATGAGGAGGGCGCCTTCATCTACTGGGTGCCGCACACCAAGGAGCTGCGCAAGGTGGCGGCTGCATCATGGGGCGTGTCTGTGGCGCACCTGCTGAGCGACACGCGCATTCTGGACGTGCTTCTCAACAACAGTGACCGCCACCACGGGCACTTCCTGTTTGGCCAGCACTGGACGGACGGCACCATGCGCCCTGTGCTCATTGACCATGCTGCTGGCTTCCGACGGGTGAGCACCCAGGATAGGTGATGCTGTAGGCTCGCAGGCGGCTGATATAGCGTTGTTTGTACGGGCTACCAAACAGTCGTTTTTCTTGCCCCCCCGCCCCTCCCCCCATCTTTCCGTCTTGTCACTTCGTTTTTCTTCCCTATACATGTGCTGTATTTCTCTATTTGGACTCGTTCTCACTGTTCCTGGTTGAACCCCTCCACCTCCTCCCCCTCCTTCCCCTTCCCTCATGCCGCCCCCCCCCCCCCCCCCCCCCTTCTTATGTATCCTTGCCTTCCTATTCCTCAGGAGGCGGTGGTGCTGATGGAGCACGAGAACGCGTTTCAGACGGGGTCCATCCGGTGTGTGAGTGCGCACACGTACCTGCGCCTGCGCTTCCTCGACCGCTCCATCCTCGCCCTCAAGTTCAGCGGCATGCTCAGCGAGCAGGAAATCACCGACCTCATTACCCGCAGGGACCAGGTCAGCCAATGGGGATGGGGAGGCTAAAGGAGGATATTGTTTGGTGAAGGTGGAGTGATGCCGGTTGGTTGCGGCTTGGGGGGTGTTGGGTCGTCCATGGCTGGGCCATTGGTGCTTGAACGTGATTCCTGATTACATCTGGCCAGTGTCTGCTGCTTTCCTATGATGGAACCGTTTTGTGGCATGCCCCAAACTGTGGACGCCATCATGAGGCAACTTACCATGTGTCTCACGTCACCTGCTGCTTTCAATTTCCTCTGGCGCCTCCTTATTGCATCGGCATCTGCGTACTAATCGGGCCCACATGTCTTTGTTCGGAATGGCTTTGTGACCTGCGTTTTTCTTCTTCTTTGTCACTGCCCGCCTCGCTTGTCTGCCCACATGCTTGCAGGTGCTGAAGTATCTGGACCATCTGGTAAAGGAGAGGGGCTACCAGCGAACTGTTGTTGATTAGCCGTCTGCATAAATTGGTAAACGCAGGTTGGGGGCATGGGAGTTCTTGGTGATGGTTAGGTTTGCTCGCGTGTTCGCGCTTGGTGGAATAGAAGGGCAGTGTGCCATGAGACATAAAACTAACGGAAAACCGAGACATTTGGGTCCGATTGCCATTGGTGATAACGGAATCCCCGAAGTCAAAGCAAGACATTGTCATTTGCAAGGCCATACTTCGGATGGATAATGGAGTTGCTGATTGCTTGTGGTGTTTTTCACATCAGAAGACTCACAAACCTGTGTAAGGTGTTTTAGCTAATTAATGTTCCTTAGATAAGGAGTGCCTTTATCATGTTTTGATGCTTATACCCTGACAATAGCAAACTTTTTTAAAATGTTCTTACAGCTCAACAAGGAAAATCATTATAGGCTACTGTTGGCAAGTACTACTGGTCTTGCATATATGAATAGAAAAATACATATTACATGTATATATGTTACAGCTCTGGGTTGTTGGAGCATGACCTCTCGACCCTTCACATCCAATTCTCGAGGCGAGCCCAGCATCCATTTTTGCAACCAAGAATTTGAGTTGAAGAATCAGCCGCACATCGCAGACACAGGGGGTTACTAGTTCAATACAGAGACAAGACTAGAGAGCTGCTGACAAGCGGGAGCCATGGTTTTCTTGTCGACACCTCAGTATTCAGAGACACAGCAACAACCCACAATTGAGAATGATGATACCCTGAAGTGCATCAGTCACCTCCCACCGTGCTTCCGTCCATTGTTTAGCTTCAGGTCCGTTTTGTTAGTACTGCTGCAAAGGCACTTCCGCCAACCAGACTTCTTTTTCAAGCGGCCTTCCTTTTTCTTTCGCCAGGTATTTCAATGCTGTTCAAAGTGAGGCCTTCGGGGAGGTGTACACGACAGACAACAATATTGTTGTGTCAGCTCCAACAGGTGAGCAGTTGGGTTCATAGTAAAAAGGTAAAACAAATTACTAATGCATGCATTTCCAGGAAGTGGCAAGACCGTGCTGTTTGAACTGGCTATACTGCGGCTCCTAAGCAAGACGCTTACATCTGGCCAGGAGTATATCCATTCTCCAGGACGATACAAGATTGTAATACATGCTTGCGATGCTTCTTGCTTTTCCTGACATGATAGGATGCTGATATCTTCATTGACGTGCAGATATATGTCGCTCCAATGAAGGCAAGCATGAGTTGTGCGTGAAAGTGCACATTCTTGTTGCGACACATATGTCAATAATTTTTCCTGCAGGCGTTGGTTCAAGAAAAACATAGAAGCTGGGAAAGCACTTTTGGAAAGCATTTGCATCTCAAGTGCTCTGAGGTTACTGGAGACACCGGTAAGAATGTATTTTAGGGCTCTTCTACTGTCTGAATCTGAGCTGACGAGTGTGAAACTGTGCAGACACCACGGTCAAGGATCTTCACAATGCAGATATCATCCTTACCACACCAGAGGTTTAATGGCCTTGCCCTTGAAGTTTTCAGCCTGATTTGCTTTTCGTTTTTATGATTTCTAACTAAGCAACTTGACACAGAAATTTGATTCACTCACACGGAAGCATCGTGATAGAGGCGGTCTTACTCTTTTCGGCGACATTGCTCTACTCCTAATTGATGAGGTTCATCTCTTAAGCGATCCACGTGGAGCCGCTCTGGAGGCTATTGTCAGCAGACTGAAAATGCTCTCGCGATATCCAGAAATGTCAAATTCGCCCATTTCCAGCATCCGATTCGTGGCTGTTTCTGCTACCATACCCAACCTGCATGACATTGGTATGCTGCTCCTGAAGCAAGTCCTTTGGAAAGGGCTTGGAAAGGGCTTTATTCCGGTCCAGTGCGTGCACGCTATTGTACAGAAAGGAGGAAAGATGATTGAGTCTATGACGGTGGTTTTTGCCCACACGATTACAATTCTGATACTGTAATTTCCATGTGGTATGCAGCCGATTGGCTCCTTTCCAAAGGCAAAGGAACAAGAAGGTATGGAATCTTGCTTTTCCAAACTCCCGTACTTGTGCTGCTGGGTTCCTCATCCTCCTTTTTTTAGATTTGGCGAAGAGATGAGGCCTGTCAAGCTGACTTCGACAGTGTATGGTATGTCACTACGTCTACCCATTGGTAGGTCAAACCATTTGGTAGATAATAGAATCTCACTCTTCTTTTGTGTTACAGGTTATGCGCCTGCCAAAAATGACTTTCTCTTCGAGAAGGTAAGGCTGTTCGAAAGCATTGTATGTCTGTACGCAACTATTTCATCTCCTTCACGCCATACCTAACGGTCACACTTTTGTTTTCCTACTTGCAGAGACTGCAATATTTTCTTCCAGGTTTGTTTTGATCAGGAATATGTTGGTGGAGCTTGCTAATCTGATTCTGAGCCACAACGACCATATCAACTCTTCGTCCTGTTTTGCAGAGGTCATCAAGCAGCACAATGATGGAAAGCCAGCGCTTGTGTTTTGCAGCACACGCAAGGGAGCTCAGGATGCTGCACAGCATCTTGCTACAGAGGTAGGTGCCGTCTTTTTTCGTGCTTCCACACAAGAAAGGGTGCGTACTAAACACGAAGATGTTACTTGTAGTTTTCGAAAAATGGGCCCTACAACAATCCTCTCGTGACAAATCAGCAGCAATGTGATAGGCTTCAAGCAGCTTCCTTGTCAACCCAGGACAAGGTGTTGCAGTCTTGCATCCGTCATGGAGGTGGGTTTTGTGTTTCTTTTCGTGTATCAGCCTCCTGCTCTAGGGCTCTCACCACGAACCAACTTTTTACGCAGTTGCCTTCCACAATGGTGGCCTGGACCAGAAGAATCGAACACTTGTAGAAAGCCTTTTCCTGCGTGGAGACCTCCAGATTATATGCACAACAGCTACCTTGGCTGTTGGTGTGAACCTGCCAGCCCATCTTGTGGTGATCAAGTCAACTCAAATCTAGTATGGACTTGTCTCATACGAACGTCTGGCATTTTTGTATTTACAAGTAATCCATCTTAAAGAAAAATGTGTTTTTTCCTCAGCAACAAAGAAAAGGGCGGCTATGTGGAGTATGATCGAGCATCTATTCTGCAGGTAACCAGGTCCACACGTTCCATTTTCCTGTTCCACGTACAGCCAACCAACCTACAATATTGACGCTTATTGTACTTGCCTCTCCACCAACCTGATCGTGGCAAGATGTCGGGTCGAGCTGGAAGGCCACAGTTTGACAAGACAGGGAAAGTTGTTATTATGACTCGGCGGGAAACGGTATGGGAGTTACTCAGTTACATGAAAAGGAGTAGCTTTTAAATTTCTCAGGTTTGCGTATTTTTGTTGTTGATGCCAATGTGGTGCTTGCCTACAGGTATACCTTTATGAAAACCTAATGTCAGGCGCCCAGCCTGTGGAATCAGAGTAAGAAGTGTTCGGAGATGTTTTTCACTTTTGTTTGAGATTGATTAACTAATTTTCTTCGATGTTGTGGTCTGTAGGCTGTTGAATTCCATCATTGAACACCTCAATGCAGAGATTGTTCTTCTCACTGTTTCTGACATGAGCTTAGCCATTGACTGGTATAGTTGTGATAGTTATCCCATGGCGACTTTTGCTGCTTTGACGACGGTCCCTGTAGTGACCTCTTATTTGCATTCAGGTTGAAGAATTCTTTTCTTTATGTGCGGATTCAGAAGGTAAGTGGTCACAACTTCCATGTCCTCTGGTGCCAGTCAGGAGAATTGCATTCATTTCCACCCGTGAGATCTGCAGAATCCTTTGCATTATGGGATTCCTTCCAACTTGAGCGAAGATCAACTGAAAAGAAAGCTCAAAGGTGGGTTCCTCACAACAAGGATGGAGGGATATGTATTTCATTTTCATGTAAAATGGTATACTTGATATTACTGTGTGCTCCGTCTGCTAGATATTTGTGTGCAGAGCATCAATGAGCTTGTCAAGTATGGCATGGTCACCACAGACGAGTATAACTATGTTCTTCAGCCTGCAGGTGTGTTTTGAACTGATATATGTACAGTCTTGAATGGTAGATCGTCAAAGAAAATAATATTGTCCATGCAGAGCCAGGAAAGCTGATGGCTCAGTCCTATTTGAGTTTTGAGACCATGAAGGCGATCAGCCAGACTCCTAGTGGTGCCAAAATGGAAGATGTTCTTGGAGTTCTATGCCGATCGAAAGAACTCTCTTGTAAGTCATCCTGTATCCTGTCCAAATGTTGCATGCTTCACATTTTTCACTGCAACCTCTGTCTTTTGTGCAGGGATTAAGCTTAGGCGGTCAGAGAAGAAGTTTTTGAATGACATCAATAGTGAGTCTTCATCGAGGATTCGTTATCATGTTATGACGCCTGGGGGGAAAGTTAAGCGCCGGATTCAGGATGACAATGAAAAGATATTCATTCTCATCAATGACACCCTCTCTGGTGACCCATCCAATCTGGACTTTACCATGTCACAGGTGGGTGCTTTCCTATTAATTCTGGTTGTTTCTGGAGCATTGCCCTATTCATCCTCACTACATCGTTTTGCTTTACATTCAGGACGTGAAAGGCATCTGTACTAATGGTAACCGCATAGCTACCTGCATGGGTCGCTATTTTATTTTTTCAAAGCGGTACATGGAGTCTCTGTCTGCATTGTGTCTGGCAAAATGTTTGAGGCACCACCTGTGGGACACGTCTCAGTTTCTCCTTAAACAACTCGCTGGTGTCGGCCATGTCACCGCCAAAGTGAGTTCCGAGCCACGTTCATCCTGTCTTGTTATTTTCCTTTATGCATGACCTCTGAATCTTTTGGCTGCGGTGCAGGCGTTGCTTGCAGCTGGGATCGACAGCTTTGAAAAGCTTCGGCAGAGTGACCCTCGCAGGCTCGAGTCCCTCACTGGCCGCAAGTATCCCTTTGGGAACCAGATAAAAGAGGCCCTTGAGTCTCTTCCTCCCTCTGTGGATGTCACCATTGCTGAAGGAGAGAAGGGGAATTATTCAGGAAAGCACGAATTTCGGATCAGCTTGAAAAGAGCTTGCTTTCCCAAGACAACAGGGAAGAAGAACTTTGTGTATCTTGTAAGTTTTTCTCGCAGTTGCACCTCTACACCTTCACAATCTTTGAGCTGACACACTGCATATGTTTTACAGCTCGTAGGAAATGAGCAGAGCAACAGTCTTGTCTTCCATGAGAAGATTTGGTACGTGTGCTGGAAGCACTTAGAAGCTGTTTTTTCGTGGACATCTCAATTATTCAGCAGTTTGATTTGACACATATATTTCCTTCTTTGCAGCCTGGAGACATTCGCCAGGTAACCACCATCATCACCATATGGCATGCTTCGAAGCACATACTTCATTGTGTATGGTATTGCACAATCTAGTTTACGCTCGTTACTGCAGTCCGTACAACATTACTGTCAGCACGTCATTCACTGGGCCAAGTGCTACCCTTGTGGCCTCTGTTGTTCACGAAGACTTTGGTACGTTTCTGCAGCTGCTGAATGCGTAAACACATGCAGGAATTGAAACTAATCCTACCATTAGCGTTTGATGGTATCGAAAATAATAAATGATGGTTTTTGTCTGTGCAGTGGGAATCGATATACATACACGGTTTGAGATTGGGCCGCCTGTTCAAGATGGCAATGTTCATCGTACATCTGCTGCTGAGGCAGCCCATGCTCCTGAATCAAAGGAAAAGCTTCAAGTACGGACCACAGCAGCCGAGGCTGATGGGAAGAGTGGGGAGTTGCAGCAAGCTCGGATATCCGAGGAACGAGACGACCAAGACTTCGAACCGTGAGCATAAAGAAACCCAACTACGTTGGTTTCTAGCTGTGGTTGCTGATGGCAACACTAGTTGTGCAGGCCATCGTTCTCTTTGCTTGGGGAAGAAGACATCAGACCTCCTACCGGTACGTGTTGACAGCCAGCATGGAGCACTTTGTTGTCGGCCTAAGTTGGCATTGGCATGTGTATACTGTTTGCGGCGTCCTTTGGGCACTGGTGTTTTGAGTACTCCTGTGATCAGGTCTTGCTTCTGTTGCAGGTGGTCATTTTGAACAAACTTCTGACTCTGGCAGTGGCACTCTTGAAGAATCAAAAGAATGGAGTAACAGTGAGTCTTGCAGCACCATGATGTAAGTTTGTGATTTTCTTCACACTAATTTGACATGCTCTCTTACAGATATCTGGAGCAGTACCACTGAAGAGGGTGAAAAACAACAGGTGGTAGGAGGCAACAAGCCAAAGCGCAAACTCTCCAAATTTAGTGAGAATGAGGATGAAATGTTTAAGAGTGTCAGCAGGAAGGTGCAGAAGCTTTCTGCTGCTTCCAAGGGACCACTGACAGCACCTCACTGTGCAAGCTCCTTGGGAGCCTGCACTCCTGTGCCTCGTGGCTGGCCAGCCTCTCGTCCAGCTCCCTTCCCTAGGGGCTCCATGTCTTCCTTGCTCTCTGCAAGGTCTGCTGGAAGCAGATCTACGTTGACCAGTGGAGGAAGCAGGGGCTCACTGACATCAGGCAATCAAGAGTCAAGGAGAGAGCCAGCATTTTCGTCTCAACCAGGAAGTGCTGGGAGCTGGGCTTCTGAAGCTAACCATGAAGGTGATGGCCCCCAGGGGGGACCCATTCAACGAAGGGTTTTGTTTTCTGGCTTATGTGCAAGCAAAGAAAAGGAGACAGTGTCCTCACCGATCATGCACGGAAGAAATTCCAATAACCCGGAAGGCACTTTGGACTTGCCAACTGGCATCTTCGGCCTTCGTCTGAAGAGTTTTTCTTCCAACAGCATCAATGTGCCAGCAGCAACTAGTTCTCGTTCTCCATTAAAGGAGTCTCAGATGGGCAACAGTATGAGCAGCCTGTTTGACGATTTTCTTGATCGTCCGCCCATGGCAGTCCCAGCTGAAGCAGCCTGCATTGCTGGAAGAACTCGTCAAGCTGAATCGCAGACAATACTGTCAAAGTCCGACTCCAAGCCATTTGTGCGGGAGTTCGTTAAGCGACCTTTGACAAGCCACAACGAGGTGTTGAGGGAGATCAATCACCCTGAAAGGTGAGTGGGAGTGTTTTTTTTTTTTGGACTCTTGTGTGTGCTTTGCTGCCTGCCCTGAATCAAACAGCTGGTTTGCAGTCATGAATCACTGTCATTCTGTGTTCTACCTCCAGTCTGAACCTTTGTCACTGAACCCCGTTTTACTCTCTGGTGATTACAGGTCTAGTGACTGCTCGGTTGTCTCAGTTCAGAATCAACAGGAGTCACTGGATGATGCGTGCAATGGTAGCCTTTTCTCCTTTCTGTAGTGCTCCATCAATGTAGCAAACAGTGCAGTGTACAGTATGCATTTCTATACCTTAAAGCTAATCTGTACAATATTGAAACTAGCATTCACTTCGCCTTCTATTTTGAGGGTCAAGCTGCTTTCATGAAGGTGAGTTACAGAAATGTAACATCTCCAGAATGCTGCAGCTCTTATCCCAAAGTTCCCAGTCTTGCACAATTTATGACAGTGGGATGCACTAGCAATTTCACTTGCCAGAGTCTACCATCCATCTATGCGCCTGTGCTGATTATATATACTGGTACCTTCCAGCCACAAGGCCAGCAAGTCCATAGTCAATAAATGCATCTGCGGCCTTCTCCATGCTGTCGCCTAGACAGTTGAGCACTTGACAGTGATGCATGGACTAGTCCATGCAAAATGGCACTATATTATGAAGATCAATAAAACATTCATATCCCAATGTTCCAGCCATCGTCATTGTGCTTCTTCCGATTTCCACCACTGCCATGGAAAACCCTTGGGGCCTGCTTCTGGATGCCCCTCAAAGAGAGCCACAAGCCACTCAAGGGCATCAACCACGCGAGGACCTGACCGGTTGAACATCTGACTCCCATCCACCAATACCACCTTGCCCTGCTGCACTGCCCTCAGGCCCTTCCACCAATCGCATTGCACCACCGTATTGAGTTCAGTCTAACAAGAAAAGAAGAAGGGAGGGATAAAGTTGGCAATTTATGGGAGGGCTGGAACTGGGGGGAACAACCCCAAGGTTTAGGGTGCACAAGGAATTGACTGGTGCACGAGGCATCATACGATTGCAGAAGCAAAGTGACTTACCAGGGTTGTTGGAATATCAAAACCGCATGGGCACACTATGATAATATCAGGATCCATCTTCACAACCTCCTCTGGTGGTATGCGGAAGGAGGGCCTCGCCGCACTGCAAGCCAGGCGAGGCCAGGGAATTACAAGAATCGAGAAAAAAGGGGAAGCAGGGAATGAGGACGAAGCAAGAAGAGATGAGGAGGGCGATGGACAGAGTAGAGGATCAACATATTTCAGGAACATGAGCAATATGTGAAACCCGTTTCCACACCAATAGCCCTCAGCACCATATAGCAGCTTCTCCTTACTCCAGAAACCCCTTGCATCATGCAACCCACGCAAGCTCACCCAGTTGGTTGATCTGGTAGATTAAGGGGATGCTGGCCTCCTGCCATGTGGATAAGCTGTGGCGTCCAATGCCCCCCCATGAATATTGGCTCCGTCCATTCCATAAACAGTACCCGTGGCCTCACCCCCCCTGCCTTCTCCACCAATGCAGCTCCTCTGGCTGTTGCTGCTGCCACACGTGCTCTCAGCTCTGCCACTGCCACCTCCGCTGATTGTTCCAGGCCTTGAAAGTTGGCAGTTACAGAATGGAGTGAACACAAGGTGTGCAGGGAGCGGTGGAGGAACAAGGTAAGCATGGTAAAGGAGGGTGAGCATATGAAGAATACTGTGATGACGGATACTGACTGGGTTAGAAAAGTTGAGATGAGACACATGGTTCTGCTATATCAACAAAAGTAGGGTTACTCATGGCGTTGCGCATCAGAACAGCTGTCCCCAGGGGTTGTCCAGCACTAGGGATGTTATGCAGGGAGACTCACCAATGGAGGCGCCAATCCTCTCAATGTCGCTGAGGATGTCCTCCAAGGACATGGGCGACAGACTCACCACCTCCGGGCGTGGCTCCAGCTCCCTGTGGGCACGGGGTGTGAGGAGGCATGGGAGGGGAGGACGGAAGAGCCTGAGAGAGACGTCCGCAGGAGTGGCTCAGAGTTAAGGGAAGGAACATCAGGGAGGATAAGAGAGAAAGGAGAAGGAGCGGGAACGAGTGGTGCAGTGGGTGAGGAGTGGCGGTGGAAGAGTGAGGATGAACGAAGACAGAGAGGGTGGGAGGGAGAGAAAAAGAGAGAGCGGGAGCAGGAGAAAGGAGCACAAAACAGGGAAGACAGCCCTGCGAGCACGCACTTGGCTGCTGCTCGCACAGTGTCGTCACTGATCGCACACACGGTGCAGAGTCCCTGCGTTATAATCACGCTCGGCTTGACTCGATGCAGGATGTCCCGTTTGAGCTCGTAAAGCTCCTGAGCCGACGCCACGAGGTTGTTCACCTGGTCGTCGATGTCTGCAGGGGAGACGCTCGCGCGCGGACGAGCGACGGGAGGTCGAATAAGAAAAGCGCCATGGATGCAATTGAGAAATTTCAGAGCCATGGATGCAAATGAGAAATTTAAGAGCCATGGATGCAAATGAGAAATTTAAAAGCGCGTAATGGGTAATTGCGGCGAATATTGCGGCAAGGACTGGGACGTGGCGAGACACGAACAGGAGAGGCGGACCATCGAAATAGTAAACTAGCTTGCCACATCTTCGCCAATTCATCGCTCTAAATGATTATATTCATAAACGCGCTCGTTGCACGCAACCTCTGGTGTTCTACTAACACCGCACCTTTGGAGCTGCCGAGCGTGATGCGCGCGGCAGTGACGGCCGGCAACTGCACGAGCTCCGGCGGGAAGTCGTCGCTGTGGCTGCGCGCCACGAGCAGGTCCTTCCCGCCCACCAAACACACCGCCTCCGTCGCCGCCGGCAGCAGCGACACCACGCGGTGCGCCGTTTCCACCGCCATGGAAGGAGGAGCGGACCGAAGGGAGATGTGCGAGAGAGTAAACAGGGCTACCAACGAGACGCCAGGTAGGGATGGAGGCGAGTGCGGCGATGGTGTGGGGAGGGGATGACGACGGTGGGGGGGAGTGTGGTGGAAGCAGTGAGAGAGCTGCTGGTGATGGAAGTGAGAGAGGGTTCAGGAGTTGGGTGCGGTTGATTGACGAAGCAAAAACATCGTCACAGTTCTACACTTGAAGATGACCATCAAGAATGTGTACCGAACAGCTATCTGCCACAATTGAGCGGCCAAGAAATTCTGCATGTCTGACCCTCAGATATTAGGCTCACGTGTATGTCATATTTCAATCAGCATACCATAACATTACATTATACCTATATATTAGCTAATCAAACCAATTCAATCATAGTATTTGTGTTTAAGCTATAATACTGTGCAGTGGCCAATACCATGACCTGCTCCTACAATGGGGGCCTATTGCCAGGCTAGTGTGAGTGTGTGTCTTCGCGTCCAGTTGTCAATGTTAGCCTGCCTGACTCACCTCAGCCCATCAATCGGATTGAGAATCGTGCTCGCGCGCGCGGCATTTTGAGCCCCGGCGCGCCTCTTCCGTGGCTTCCCTGCTTCGCTCCCCCCATTTCCCCTTTTCGTTCCCCCCGTTCAGCCCATACCCCCCGCCCCCACTCCCACCGCGCCCGTTGGCCGCTGCAAGACTCAGCTGGGGCAGCAGATGCCGCTGCAATGCTCGTCGTTTCCTCCCCAATGTGTGGCGAGGGGAAAGGGGAGTGCTGAAATCTCGAGGTGCAAAATTAGTGCTGCATTTGAAACTGCTGCTGGATTCATTTTGCGTTTCAGCCGAAACAAATCCGCAGAGCCACGAGATTCGAATCGCAAAATTAGTTCAGCAGCGCTGCTGCTTGATTCATTTTGCCTTGCACTGCTGAGAGTGGAAATTGTGGTGTTGATATCTATCCATCAGCGTCGGCACTACTCTCTCCTCGCCACGCACTGCTCTCCTCGATGTGCTGCGGCCGCCTGAAGGTAGATCGTCACGGAATCAATTCACCGAAGGGAAAATCAGAGCGAGGCATCAGTCTTTGAAACACGGAAATCCGACCCAGCCACATTTAGTACGGGCCCAGAAGGGACCTTACAACATAAGAGCAGACATGATTCCGCGGTCCGCCATGGTTCGATTGGTAACTCTTCTCCCTGCGCGATTGCGTCAGTTTCACGACTGTTCAAGTCTACGAGAAAAGCCCTTGTATTTGATTCTCACGTCTGCACCGACGTTCCGCACTTCCGCTATCTTCTCTCGTCCCGAAAGTAGTTTTTCCTGTCTTTCCGTGTGTATTTCCAAAGCAGCGCCTTGGCCGAGGCTGTTGGTAGTCTTTCTTCATTCCCACGCCCATCTAGCTCGTCCTAGTATTATCCAAGTCGATGAGTCCCAGACCTAGTCCCGACAGCGACCCGCCGCAGCCGCGAACGGGCGTGACGTCTCCAATCACATCCGCGTTCGCCGGCGGATCAAACGCGAGCGCCGATGTGTTATTCTACGCCACTTCTGGTAGTGCTGCCGCCGCCGGTCCGTCTTGGAGCGCCCCCAGGCGCGCCGATAGGGTGGGGAAAGGCGCCAAAGGCGGGCCGGAGAACGCGCTGCACGGCTTCCGCGGGGTGCAGCAATAGAGCGCATGCTGCAGCTCTCAGAAGCCCTGCTCGGCCCAGCGGACCCTCCTACTCATGGCCCTCACGCCGCACCTCATCCTGACGGCTCTGATGACCGTCGTGCCCGTGTGGGCACCCCTCATGGCCCTGTGGGCCCTCACGCCTCTTCTGCTGCTGCATTTGAGGATGCCAGTGCGCTGCTGGCATGTAGTGGCTACCAGCGTCTCACCACTGGATTGCCTGATGCTGTGTCTCGCTCTGTGCCTGACTCTCTGCCTGGCTTTGTGCCGCATGCTTCTGCTGCTTCTGCTGCTGCTGCTGCTGCTGCTGCTGCTGCTGCTGCTGCTGCTGCTGCTGCTGCTGCTGCTGCTGCTGCTGCTGCTGCTGCTGCCACTGTTGCTTGTAAGCCTGTATGCGAGCTTGCAGACCTGGTGCCGACTGTGTCCCCGTCCCCCATGTGCATGGGAGGGGAGTTCGCACTACCTGGCAGCAACTACCTGCTGCCTCCTGCAGTGGGTGTGGCGCCATGTGCGGTGAATACTCTCACCATTGATGCTGCCCACGGCCAGCCGTGCTTTGACGAACTGCTGTCCCCAATGCCCAGGCTCTGGTGATGTGGGTTACATTATTGGGATAAAAATATGAACCCTAACTGAGCCGCACTCTCCACCGCAGCCTACTACAATTATAGCATTTGACATGCACTCACAGCTCTCATCAGCAGCCGCCGCCGGCGCAAGCTGCTGCGGGGCTGAGCTCGCTGCCGCGGCTGGTAGCAGGTGAGGGGGCCAAGGAAATGGGGGTGGTGGTGGGTGGGAGGTGGAGGGTGGTTGAGAGTGCTATCTGAGAGGTTGCAGGCAGCAGTGCACTCTGCACTGGCCTAGTCTCCCAGAGTCGAGCCGCTACGGCACTACCACTTTCACGATCTTGCAGGGAATTCAAGATAGGCAGATGATGCAAGGTTTGCAAGGTAGGGTGGGAATTGTTAAAAAAAAAATATTTATTTATGGTGTCTACCAGACACTTCACTTCCTTCACACATAATGTATATACACCGTGGACTAAGGTATGAAATATTAAAAAAAGCACCTTTCATTTCGCCACCTCCAACCGCTCTATTCTCCAGCACACCCACATTCAATGATCAAGTAATCCGGCCCGCCTTGAGCGCAGATTGTTGACCAGCAACCCGCAAGGCGGCAGGTTGGGCCAGAATCCATCGAAGGTGGATTTGCCACGTCACAAGATTTCTTCGCTCACTCATTGTCCCGAGCCAGAACTCCAAGACTCACATCGCAGAGGAATATCAGTAACCATGACTGGATTCTTCGCCACAGGGGAGAAATAGTAACTTCGCTAGTCTGACAATTCGCCCAGTACTGATCTCGTCATCCAGCCAATCCTTCACAGTGACAGGGGAGGCAAGATTCTGCTCAATTGGGACGAAGCCACTCCGTCCATTGGATCAATTTTCAGATCAGCATGCTCCTAGTAATCTCGTAGGCGTTGGCGCGAAGTTCCCGCAATTTTCCCAAAGCTGCGCATTCCGCCGACTATCCGTTGGCGGAACCTGGGTAAGGGCTCCGCGGACACCTCAGATTTGGCGGATCTTTTTTAGGGTGGCAGCATATTTCGTGGAGCACTTCCGCCAGCCCGCGCATTTCAAAGCCCAGCAACACTCACGACACTCACCGCTTTTCCGCCACTTCGGCGGAAAAGCGCGCGCTTTTACAGTAAGGGCGCGTGTCTTTTGGTGTAGACGTTCGGAATTTTGGTTAAACTTTTGCTGGTTACCCTTGTCGTTAATTTCGCTTAAACATTCGCCAGGACGTCGTGTGTCCACGTACACTTCCAGCATCGGAAAATGTTGAGCTCCCAAGTTGAACCCTCATCAACAAACAGGTTGGCACGAATGTGCGAGCGTGTGTCCACCTCATCACTGACAGCGACGATGCGAAGTCTGCGACGCTCGCAGCTAGCATCGTGCGCACGAGGGTGCTCGTCAGCGCGAGGCCTTACGTGGCGCGATGTCAAGAGTCCAAACCGGGTAACCTACAAGCGTAGGTCGCGGCTCGGCTGGGCTGCAAAAGTTCAACTTCGATAGTTGAACTTTTGTTTGTCGCGTGATTTTCGGGAGGGGTGGAACCGCGGCTCGGTTTGCAGTTGGTGAAAACTCGAGCCTAGCTCGAGCTAGGTTCAAATGACTACAGTTCAACAAAAAAATCGAGTTTTGCATTAAAAAAAACCAAAAGACACGCGCCCTAAACTCTTGTCGGTGGGCAGGGCATTCCTTCTCCGACAAAACGGGAAACCCCTTTAACCCGTTACAACCGAGCTCAACCATGGAATTACTCAAACCATTCCCGCAATCTCAACCCAACCCACGCAGCCACGGCAACGCCGCGTTTCCTCCCAATCTCGTTCTTCACCACCCTTCTCCTCCACTCCATTTTCACCGCTCCACCTCCGTTCTCCTCACATTAGGCTGAACAGCGTTCCTATATTTACAGAAGACTTCCCGGGATTTTAACAGCCAACTCTGCGGTACGTCCATACGGCATCAGGAACGAGCGTCGACGCTAGAAACGAGCTCCATCGTCAGCTCGTTAGTCGCCTAAACCCTAAACGATTTCCGCGGTCAGCAGAAATTCCGGCCGTCCGTGAGCGATTTCCGCCATGAGAACGCACAATCCCGCATTCAAGTGTGAACGTTAAAGCTCGCGACCTCCATCGATTGCCGCATCTAAGATCGTCCATGGCCAGGCTGCGCGATGACATGGCACGGCAAGATCGCGATTGGACATGGCACGGCACGACCGCGATTGGATATGGCACGGCACGACCGCGATTGGATATGGCACGGCACGACCGCGATTGGATATGACACGGCACGACCGCGATTGGATATGGCACGGCACGACCGCGATTGCTGCGTGGATAATCGCTTCGCGTCCAACCGCGTGATCCCTGCATCAGGTATGTTGCTCTTGCCGGACTACTCACATTAAACGCGTCCGCATCGTTCGGTTTCGAAATCGTTATCTTACTTATATTCCGCGTCTGGATGTGCAGAATCCATTCAAAGCGCGTTGAAGCGTTGAGGCGAAACCGCGGGGGAGAAACGCGGCGAGCAGCTCAGTGTGTCAAGTGGTGGTGGCGGACCATCACACACTGCCCCAGCAGCCACGTTCAGCCACACAGCAGCTGCTCTCTACCCAACCCACCACAGCGAAGTACCTCCTCCTCCTCCTCCTCTCTGGTGTCGCCTCCTCCTCCTCCTCTCTGGTGTCGCCTCCTCCTCCTCTCTGGTGTCGCCTCCTCCTCCTCCTCTCTGGTGTCGCCTCCTCCTCCTCTCTGGTGTCGCCTCCTCCTCCTCCTCTCTGGTGTCGCCTCCTCCTCCTCCTCTCTGGTGTCGCCTCCTCCTCCTCCTCTCTGGTGTCGCCTCCTCCTCCTCCCCCTCACTGGTGTCGCCTCCTCCTCCTCCCCCTCACTGGTGTCGCCTCCTCCTCCTCCCCCTCACTGGTGTCGCCTCCTCTCCCTCCTCCTCCTCCTCCTCCTCCTCCTCCTCCTCCTCCTCCTCCTCCTCCTCCTCCTCCTCCTCCTCCTCCTCCTCCTCCTCCTCCTCCTCCCCCTCACTGGTGTCGCCTCCTCCTCCTCCCCCTCACTGGTGTCGCCTCCTCCTCCTCCCCCTCACTGGTGTCGCCTCCTCCTCCTCCCCCTCACTGGTGTCTCCTCCTCCTCCTCCTCCTCCTCCTCCTCCTCCTCCTCCTCCTCCTCCTCCTCCTCCTCCTCCTCCTCCTCCCCCTCACTGGTGTCGCCTCCTCCTCCTCCCCCTCACTGGTGTCGCCTCCTCCTCCTCCCCCTCACTGGTGTCGCCTCCTCTCCCTCCTCCTCCTCCTCCTCCTCCTCCTCCTCCTCCTCCTCCTCCTCCTCCTCCTCCTCCTCCTCCTCCTCCTCCTCCTCCCCCTCACTGGTGTCGCCTCCTCCTCCCCCTCACTGGTGTCGCCTCCTCCTCCTCCCCCTCACTGGTGTCTCCTCCTCCTCCTCCTCCTGGTGTCTCCTCCTCCTCCTCCTCCTCCTCCTCCTCCTCCTCCTCCTCCTCCTCCTCCTCCTCCCTCACTGGTGTCGCCTCCTCCTCCTCCTCCCCCTCCCTGGTGTCGCCTCCTCCTCCTCCTCCCCTTCCCTGGTGTCGCCTCCTCCTCCTCCTCCTCCTCCTCCTCCTCCTCCTCCTCCTCCTCCTCCTCCTCCTCCTCCTCCTCCTCCTCCTCCTCCTCCACCTCCTCCTCCTCCCCCTCACTGGTGTCGCCTCCTCCTCCTCCCCCTCACTGGTGTCGCCTCCTCCTCCTCCCCCTCACTGGTGTCGCCTCCTCCTCCTCCTCAACCTCCTCCTCCTCCTCCTCCTCCTCCTCCTCCTCCTCCTCCTCCTCCTCCTCCTCCTCCTCCCCCCCTTCACTGGTGTCGCCTCCTCCTCCTCCCCCTCACTGGTGTCGCCTCCTCCTCCTCCCCCTCACTGGTGTCGCCTCCTCCTCCTCCCCCTCACTGGTGTCGCCTCCTCCTCCTCCCCCTCACTGGTGTCGCCTCCTCCTCCTCCCCCTCACTGGTGTCGCCTCCTCCTCCTCCCCCTCACTGGTGTCGCCTCCTCCTCCTCCCCCTCACTGGTGTCGCCTCCTCCTCCTCCTCCCCCTCACTGGTGTCGCCTCCTCCTCCTCCCCCTCACTGGTGTCGCCTCCTCCTCCTCCTCCTCCTCCTCCTCCTCCTCCTCCTCCTCCTCCTGCTCCTCCTGCTCCTCCTCCTCCTCCTCCTCCTCAAGGCAAGCATGGCTGCCACCACATTGCATGATAAATCAATGTTGGTAATTCCTTGGATCTGACCTGGTGTCAGGTTTTGCAAGTTGACCTGGCTGGTCTGTTTGCTGGTTCTTTCCCAATCCCATAGAGAATCTGCATGCAACTATTAGCTATTAGTATAAACGTAGTCACTGCCATACGATAATATGTACAGGACGTATCTCACAGCCTGAAGCACACAACCAGAGCCTAGACATGGGGGACAGCAGTTCCTCAAAGCAAGAGCATTCACAGCACCCGATGCCTGCTCACATGTCGCCATGCGCACTGCAGGTGGCAGCATGCAGTGGCCGCCAGGCACTGTTAGCTCCCCTCCCATGCATGGTGGGGACACAGTCGGCAGCAGGTCAGCACTCCCGCTCACAGGCTCACAAGCACCAGCTGCGCCCTGCTCTCCCTCAGCGCCTGCACCATCGCTCCCTGGGCTATGAGAAGTGTTTGCAGCAGCCCCTGCACTGCCACTGCCGCCCATCTCTCGCGCACCAGCTGCGCCCTGCTCTCCCTCAGCGCCTGCACCATCGCTCCCTGCTGCTCCATCGCTCTCTTCTGCACACCATGCTCCATGCCTGCTCCTCCCGCATGCACTGAATCTGCCCCATCCGTGCCCCTACCACTCCACACCCCGGCACCAGCATCCTCAGCCGTCCCAGCAGTCCCCATCCAGGCGTTTCCAGCGGTCACAGCGCCAGCACTGATGCCCATCTGCTCGCGCACCAGCTGCGCCCTGCTCTCCCTCAGCGCCTGCACCATCGCTCCCTGCTGCTCTACTGTTCTGTGCTGCACCCAGGGCACTGCTCTGCCACACCCCCACGGCACTGCCATGCCAGGTGCTTGCATGCCGCGCACCGCCAGCGCCGGCTGCTGCGTCATGCTTTGAGTCGACCTGTAAATCTCTGGCATGCCCCCGGGTGGGTCATTGCTGGTCACCGACATAACTGGGGGGCTTGCAAAAATGCTGCCATACGGAACAAGCCCCCCGCGCACCGTCAAAGCTGGCTGCTGACTCAGCTGGGCGGGCAAAACAGCAGGGCACGGGGGAAAACGCATGTTCGCCGCCCCCTGGTTTACCGCTACAGCAAAAACTCCCTGATTTGAATCACAGTGCTGGTTCTTCTGATTCCAATACTGGTTCACAATGCTGTGATCAGCAATGCCGCCGCCATGGCTCCAGCCAGAGCACGCCACGGACTCCTTTTGAGTCGACTCAGAACCACAGCACGTCACGGACTCCTCCGCCTGCTGCTGCTCCCCGCGCTTCAGTTGCCTGCTCTCAGTCGACGGGTCGACGCGCCCCGCGCTGCTCGCCTCGGGCGCGCGGAACGACTCAACAAGCCCCTGCCACATGCCGCGCTTCTCAACGGGCCCCTGCCACATGCCGCGCTTCTCCGCTGACGGGGCGCGCGCGCCGAGCGCGGATGCGGAGGTAGACGCGGCGGCGGGGGCGGTGAGCGGCGGACACGAGCGGTTGAAGATCTCTTGGAACGTCATGCTCGGCAGTGGCAAGGCACCGATGTAGTCACATCGCGCTGCAGCGAGAGTTCCTGTGTCGAGCGACGAGGGTCGGGAGCCCGCCGCCATGGCGGCACCGACGGCGCTCTCCGATGCGTTGGAGTCGCGCGTTAGAAACGGCGCGCCGCCGGGTAACGCGAACCTCGACAGCGACGGATGCGTCGCGTCGTCGCTCGACGCGCAGCGCGGTACATGCGCAGGCGTTTCGACGGAGCGCCTCGTCCTCACCCCGCGTTCGGCGCCGCCGTTGATCACGCCTGCGTAAGGGGCGCCGCCTTCGCTGTCGCTCCCGGCACTCCCGCCGCTGCCGCTTCCGCTGCTGACCAAGCCGCTGCGGGCGTCGGCGGCGCGCAAGCTTGCGCCGTGAGGGTGGCTGCTAGCGGGCGCGGAAACTGCCGCCTCGTCGAAGAAGTTAAGCTGCGCGCGCGGCCCGTACAACTTCCGCGCTGCGCGGTCGTACGTCAGCGCAGACGTCCGCGCGTCCGCGAACGACCCTGGCCAGATGCGCTTCTTGCTGCGCGGCGCGCGGATCTCCGCCACCCACTTCCCCCAACTGCGCTGCCGCACTCCGCGGAAGCCGTGCAGCGCGTTCTCCGGCCCGCCTTTGGCCCCTTTCCCCACCTTGTCGGCGCGCCTGGGAGCGCTCCACGAAGAAGTGACATTGAAGAACGCATCGGAACTCGCGTTCAATCCGCCGGCGAACGCGGATGTGATTGGAGACGTCAGGCCCGTTCGCGGCTGCGGCGGGTCGCTGTCGGGACTAGGTCTGGGACTCATCGGCTTGGATAATTCTAGGACGAGCTAGCTGGGCGTGGGAATGAAGAAGGACTACCAACAGCCTCGGCCAAGGCGTTGCTTTGGAAATACTGAAGGAAAGACAGGAAAAGCTAACTTCAATCCGCCGGCGAACGCGGGAGTGACTGGAGACGTCGGGCCCGTTCGCGCTGCGGCGGGTCGCTGTCAAGACTAAGACAGGACAGACAGGAAAAACTACTTTCGGGACGAGAAAAGATAGTGGAACTGCGGAACGTCGGTGCAGACGTGAGTGTCAAATTTAACGGCTTTTCTCGTAGACTTGAGCAGTCGTGTAACTGACGTAATCGCGCGGGGAGTGGAGTTATCAATCGAACCATGGCGGACCGCGGAATCATGTCTGCTTTTATGCTATGAGTTCCCATGTGGGCCCGGACTAAATGTCGCTGGGTCCGATTTCCGTGCTCCAAAACTGATGCCTTGCTCCAATTTTCCCTTGGGTGAATCTTGTTAAGCGACGATCTACCTTCAGCTGCAGCACATCCGCGAGAGAACAGTGCGTGGCGAGAGTGAAGTGCGTTCGGCTGGTGGATAGATATTACTGCAATCCCCACTCCCAGCAGTGCTAGGCAAAATGAATCAAGCAGCAGCGCTGCTGAACTAATATTGCGATTCGAATCTACTGGTTCTGCGGATTTGTTGCTGGGTTGCGCACCTCGCCATTTCTGCAGTCCCTCTTCTCCTCGCCATTCGCCGCTGGTGCTCCCGCCATCCACATGAAATGTCACGTCGTGCTGGTCATGAACCACCTCAATCGCTGGAGTCACCTCAAGGACCCGATAGCGCGATGGCCTCCTCGGCCCAAACTACCCGCCTGTTAGGCTACGAAGCTAGTCAAACCCTAAGCCGCCTAGGCAGGTTCCCCCTATACGACTCAGCTTCGTTTCCAGGTAAGTTTATGCTATCACGACTCAGCTTCGTTTCCAGGTAAGTTTATGCTATCGTTTTTCTTTTTCTTTTCTACAGCTCCCGTTTTTACGTGGCTACTCCACACCCCGGCTCTACACCAGCAGGATAGCCCCCACTCCCCGCCCCCTTCTATTTATCGACTCCAATTGGCCACTCCCTCCCCCAACGTATCACTGGCGGACTCCCTCTCAGCCTCAACGCGCCACGTCAACCTTCGCTCCAGGTAAGTGCAACCCTCCCCTTCTCCTTCTCCCCCGTGGCATTTCGCGCTCACTGCAAATTTCTGCTCCATCCTCAGCGCCAGCTAACCCCAACTTCCCTCCTTTTTTCTGTGCGCACTCACCCAATCTCACTCCACTCCCTCGCCTCATCCCCGTCCCCTCCCAGGAAACTCGGCTGCGTTGTTTCCAAACCCTCACCAACAGATCGGCCTCCTCCTGCCAAGCTGTCCCGTTCTGCATCGAACACCAAGGACTTCCTCGACAAACTGCAATCGCCAAATACAGCTAACCTCCCCTCCCCTCCCGTTTTTCTGGTCGTTTTTTTCCCTGCCTTCGTCCCGCCTTTTTTGCCTACGTGCTATCTCCTCTTGCCTCTGTACTTCCGTGCCTTCCCAAGCGCCACCACTACCGGACCTCCCGTCCCCCCTGGCATTAATGCTGCATTTTTCCCGCTTTCCACTCAAACGCCGCCTCCGGCAGAGCCCTCTACATGGCTCAGAAACTTGGCGCGCCGCCTAGGCTGCCAGTTTCGTTTCTCGCGCGCGAGCGCTTGGACCCTCGAACGGTCCCGGGTTTCGGGCTGCCAACTAGGCGCCCACTCCCGCCTCTGGCCCTCAATTTACTCGCCACGTCGCCACGCTTCCCTCTGCCTACGCGCTGCCCATGCACTTCCAGGCATTCCCCTTCCCGTCCGCCCTCCCTCCAACCCTTCCCAACGAGCCGCCAACAGAGCCTCGCCTCCACGGCGTCACGCCCGTCCGCCTCCGCCGCGTCTCTGCCTCCCCTCCGTCCTGACGCTCCCCCGTGGGCGCTCCCTCGCTCCCTCCCTATTTAACCCACCTCAGCCTTCGTCAATCACTCAACTCTCTTCTTCCAGTCCCCTACGACTCCTTTACACACTCTTCTTTATGGCTGAGCAGGTTTTCAACCCCGATCTGACGATGTCCGCCGCTGAAGAGGAAACTATCGCTGAAACCGGCGACGATCTCTTGGTCGACGACCTTCCCGAAGGACTTATCGATGACCTCGCGAGCTCCCCTGACCACCCTGCTGCGAAGAAGCCCTGCATGGACCCCGGAGCTGGCCCTGCTAGCTTCAACTCCCCCTCTACCTCCTCCGATTCGGCGCTGGCGCAGCCCGCGCCGTCTCCCGTGCTCCTCGCTGCTGCTGCTGCTCCCACGGCGACTCAGCAAGGCCCTGCGCCCTCTCTGGCAGCAACAGCTGCCGCCCCCAACGGCCCGGTTCTTCGCGCTGCTGCCTACGCAACGGTCGCCTCCGGCGCTAACCCGGCCCCCGCGCTGCCCGCCTCGCTCTTTGCCTCATCCGTGCCCGGCGGACCCCCCCGCAACCTCCGCCGCGCGCGCACTTCCGCAGCCACCCCGATGCTCCTTCCCCTCCGCCGCCGCGTGGTAGTCACGATCCTCCTCCCGGAGGCTATTTTGGAGACGCATCGCACGGAAATCCTCGCCGGGATCAACGCGCAGCTATGCGGCTTCATGTTTGATTCGGGCATCATCCCCCCCTTCGAGCACACCGTTGGCGAATCCCTCCGCGTGGCTCGCCACGTGTACGGCCGCCTGCTTTTCTCTTGGCCGTCGCAGGAAGATGCTGCGGTTTTTCGCAAGATTTTTCCCCTCATGCTGAAAATCTCCAACTCCCGCCCCGTCATGTTGAAGGTTTTTGTTGATCGTTCTGAAGTTTTTACCGCGGCAAAGGCAGCCGGCGCCCCTACCCTTTCCATCCGAAACGTCCCCCTGGAGATCGATCCGGAGGAGCTTCGTGCCTTCCTCCTCGGATCCACCGAGGAGGACGGTTCGCATTGGCTCGCGGACCTGATTGAATTTCACCGCGCTTCCGATCCCTACGAGAACACCTTTTTCACCCACCTCGCAGGGCTCCCGGTCGCCACCCCCGATGACCCGAATTTCGAGCGTATCCCGTCCGAAATCCTGCTGGAGGAGAACAAACCAGCTATGCTGCTCAACTTCTCCTGCCACGTGTGCACGCTGTGCGGCAACAACCACCGCGCACCGGACCACGAGACTTTCGCTGCCCGCCGCCGAGGACGCCTCACGAACAAGAACACAATCTCAATTGCTCAGCTGCAGCAGGCAAATGGTACGAAATCTACTCCTCTTGTCTTGGCAAAAATCCTCTCTTCTTGTTGTCACTGCACGCCCTTAGCCTGCCTCCGTTGCCCTCTCATGTGCTCCTCCTCTACCCCCCATCCACTCACCACTCCCCCCTCGGCCTTCCACCTCCCCATCACGCAACTTTCTTGCTCCCATCCAACACCCGCGCTCTCCCCCCGCTGTCCTCCCCTCCCTAAGAGCCCCCGCCCCCCACTGCCTTGCTGTCCCCCCCCCGCAAGGTCGTCTGGGCCCCTGCCACCCCTACTTTCATTCTGCCCCTACCCACTCCCCTCGTTCCCTCCCTTCTCACCCCTCTCCCTGTGCCAGCTGCCCCCCCTTACCCTGACTTCCCCTCCATCACCCACCCCTCCCTTACAGCTCCCCACCCCCCGGCCTTCCATGTTGTGGGGCTCCCACTCAACCCCTCTTCCCCCCCACGCCACCCCCCCCTCCCTGCTCTTCCCAACACATGCAGGCAAGCCCCCCCCCATGGACGCTCAGTCCCTGTCACCTCTGTACCCTCCTCTCCCCCCCCTACAGTCGGGACTCCGCCCATCCTCACGAACCCCCCATATCCCCACTCCCCCCACGCAATCTCCGTATCGCGAAATCCCTTTTTCACCCATGTTCCCCCACCCCCTGCCCCTTCCCACGTCAACGCCCCCCCACACAACACTCCTGCCCCTTCCCCCTCTGAGGAAAGTACCCCGCCCTCCCACAAGCTCGCCCCCCACCCGCACCCTCCTCCCACTAGCAGACTGGACCCTCTTACGGTTCCCCCCTTTCTGCCCCCTCCCGACACTCCTCCCATGGTCCCTCCAGAGGGCGGGCCCCCTGCCCAACCCTATGCTAGCATGGAGACGCTCCCCCCCCCCTGCCCTATCCCCCCCTTTTTCAACCAGCACTCCTCTTTGCTCCCCCCACCCCCCGACTTCCCCCCACACCTCCTCTCCCCCGATTCCCCTCCTCTCCCCCCCCCTACCCTCAATCTCGCCTCCCCCCCCCTCCCTCACTCCTTTCACCCCCCCCCTCACTTTCTTCACCCCCTACACATTCAGGGACCCATCTGCAACCGCCCCCTGTGCTATGACCTGGCTGCCCGACTCCCACCGAGGCTCTCCCCCTCTTCCAACAGCCCTCTCCCCCCGGTCTCTCCCACATTGCTTTCGCGCAGGCCAATCCACCCCCCTCTGGTTCCTTCTCCCCCCCCCGCCTGGACCCCCGAACACCCCCGCCCCTCCCCTGCGCCTCCCCCCCCTCCCTGCACCTCCCTCCACCCGCAGCCAACCAGGCCACATAGTCTCCCCCCCCTCGGCCTTCACCCCCACGTCCCCCTCCTCCCTGACTCCCCCTACCCGCCCCTCATCCACCCCCTCGTCCCCCCTGCCCCCCCTGCCTCACCCCAACCGCCTCCTCTCTTGCAGGCAACTCTTTGGGCAATCATGCAGCGCCGACCGCCTTCAGCAACGACCCCGGCCTCCTCTACATTGGGCTGGGCGATTGGATCGAATACTGGACCTGCACTCTCTGCGACTTCACCTGCGGCGCTGCCCTCGACAGCGCCATGGAGCATATCCACTCCGACCTGCACGTCACCCGCGTGAAGGCCTCCGCTCACCGCCCGGCTGCCAAGGAAGAATTTGGCCCCTGGCGCGCACTCACCCTGCTGCAGCAGAAGCCCCCGGTGGCTGCCTTCCTTCGCGGTCGCCCTTAGCGTCACGACCTGCGCACCTTAGCTTCGATGCGTGGCTAGTTCCTTGGCTTGGTCATTTAGCAGGCACCCAGTTAGACCTCGGATATGCAACTCATGTGCGCACAATCATGTTTGTCAATCTCTACGTATTATCTTTTTCCCTGTCAGTCTTCACTCCAACTCTCACATCCACGCAAAATACCAAATACGCCATTTTTAAACCCTCACCCCAACAACTACTCAACCCCACACCTGCCTCACCCACCTCACGCTTCTACCAACCTTCACCCCTCGCGCACAGGCCATGCCAGCCACCTCAGGCCCCTGCCAGCCCGGTGGAGTTGCGTCCCCCCGCACGCGTGTGCTTCACACCAACCATCATGATCGCACACCCTCACAATTGTTGCCTCGCCGTGAACAGTCCAAACCAAGCCCCAACAATGAACGACCTAAGCAGTCGCCTAACCCCCCAAATCACTAACACCAATACCCCAACCCCGCTTGACACTCGCCTAACGCGCAGCCATGTCAAGCTCACTCTCACCATGAATCACCAGAGCGAGCATCCACGCCTGTTTATCACACACGCCCCCACCTGTACGCCCGACCGCTGTCAGCGGCCGCAACATCTCCTTACACCTGCCTTAAAATCTCCCCCTGTAATCGTGGCCTCCCCTCCCGCCAGAGGTTCTCAATCGGTCGACGCACCTACCGACCGAAATCAACCCTCGCACGGACACAGAAGAGGCGAGATGGCCTCGCCAAAGAGCCCCCCTCGTCCGCCTACCACCACGTCTGTTCCTGCTGACCCCCGTCCGCCTGCCCCACGTTACTTCGCTACTTATTCTCATACGTCGTCATGGTTGACATGCTCCACCAGTGAAAACGCTAGCACCCCCGACCCCCGGTGTACTCTCTTTCTTGTCGCTACCCAGGAATACAACTTTTACTGCTCTCATAAAGGCAGACTCATCCCACGCTTCACCTTGACGCATTTACGCATTATTGATAACACGCCACCTATCAGCTCCGCTACTACTCAAAACTGGAGCCCTTCACTTCTCACTCTTAAGTTTAACACACACTTGCTCAAGCTTCACCTGTATGCGGCACCTCAACACCCTGGTTCTGTCGCCCAATATCTGCCTACCTTCTCGTGCGCCTCTGTTTCCGTCCGAATCAATCCACCAACAACATACCAGCATACCCACCACCAACCTCAGTTCGCACTCGTTGACAGCTCGACTGTTACCCACAACCTCCACCAACTTCCTACCCTTCTGTATAAACACCCACGCCCGTGGATCCGCGCACACTCCTGCGCGGTGGGCTCCCACCTGGTAGAATGTTAACGCCCCTACGAGTCCGCTGCCTCAACATCAATGGTATCAACACGCCGGTTAAACGAAATGCTCTAAAGCGTTGGCTCTCCTCCTCCTCATCGCACACAGATATTCTCATTTTAGTGGACACACGCCTCTCCAAAAACCTACCTAAACTGTCCCTCCAACTCCGGCCACACTCTTCGGTACACGCACCCACCCTCTACGCACTGAATTCAAACGGTCATCCATGTCCGCAACCCGGTGGCATCTCCATCTTATCTTTCAACAGAGAAATATCTCTCACCTCCCCGTCCCCCTCCGCCGATGGCCGCCTCCTATCCGTACATATCAACTTCCTGCGGGAGCAACTTCGCATCCTCGCTATCTATGCGCCGAGACCTGCCACTGACCGCCGGATCTGGTGGAGATCCATCCTAACTCCCGCACTGGAGCAACCCACCGCAGCTGCTGCCACAATCCTCGTCGGTGACTTCAACTCGGTAACCTCCCCCTTAGACCGTAACCGTCCGCTACTTGGTCACGAACTCAGCGAAGCCACCATGATGTCTAATCTCCTGCTATCGCACGCACTGTCCGACGTGTACCGCTCACTCCACCCTACCGCCCCCGTTTTTTCCTACTTTGGCCGCCGGGCCAGTGCTAGCACTGCTCTCCCGCCGGCCTCCAGACTGGACCGAATCTACCTCTCCAGTTTATTCATCCCTCGGGTCTCTGAAACCTCCTACTTCTGGACCCCAACTTACGTGTCTGACCACTCCTTTGCACCCCTCTGCACCCTCATATTCGATAACCCAACCATGGCACCGCGACCTTGGCGTTTCAGCTCCTCTCTTCTCCACCGGCCCCAAGTCGCTACCATAATCGAATCTCACCTCCCCTCCCTGCCATCACCCCCTTCCGCCGATGCATGGGACGCCTGGAAACTGGCCCTCACGCTTAGCCTCAAAAGTTTCTCGAACGAAGAGCGCAAAAGGGTTACAAGCACTACAAACCACCTAGTACAACTCATCAGCCACCTTCAGCTCCAATCTGCCCTCTCCCCTCTTGACCATGATGCGACCACACAGCTCCTCAAAGCTCGCACTCAACTAACAAAATACGAGGCATCCAAAACCGCCGAGCTCGCTCTAAAAGCAAAGCTCAAAGTCGAAGGCCATAGGGAGATGGGAACCTCCTCCCTGCTGGCAGGACTCAACTCCCGCATCAAAGACTCATTAATATCCTCGCTTATACTACCAGATGGACAAACCATCTCAGATCTACGAGTCATGAACGCTGAATGCACCAATTTCTTCCAGTCTCTCTACTGCGGAGCAACCCCGGGCGTGCCAAATCCTGCCTTCTGGGCTCATATCCCCCCCTCTTCACTCCCCCCCAGACTCCTCAACCATCTGCAAACTCCCTTTTCCCTAATGGAAATTAGCAAGGCCTTAAACCAGCTCTCCCGTGGCAAGACCCGCTTCGCCCCCGCATTTCTCTCACTCTTCTCCTCACCGCACATCTCCGCTACCCTCCCGCCGTCAATGCTATCAGGCCGCACAGTCCTTATTCCCAAGAGGGGTAGCTCCTCTATGATCGACAACCTCCGCCCTATCACCCTCATGAACTCGGACTACAAGGTGCTAGCCTTATGCCTTGCCAATCGGCTGCAACTCGCTCTTCCCCTGATTATCCACCCCTCCCAAACCGCTTTCATTAAAAGCAGAAAAATTGGCGATACGATCAACGATACACTTGACATTTTCGATTGGAGCACAATCACGAAAACCCCCCTACTCGCCTTAACGGTCGACTTCCGCAAGGCCTATGACCTGGTCGATCGAGCTTTCCTCTTCCAAGCGCTAGCCAGGGTGGGACTCCCCGAGCAGTTTATCGCCTGGGTTCGCCTCATGCACACTAACACCTCCACCTGCATCTCCGTTAACAACCTTGCTGGACCCACCTTCCCAGTCCGAACCGGGGTCCGACAAGGATGCCCCCTCGCCCCCCTCCTCTTTGTGTGTGTCATTGAAATCCTACAGCGCTACCTATCGCTCTTCCTCCCGGGTTTCCCCCTCTCTCCGACCCAGCGCCGTCTCATGGCCTGCTACGCTGACGACGTCACCATCTTCCTCTCCTCTGTTAGAGAGCTTGGGACCACACTCATACACCTCAGGACCTTCGCCGCAGTCTCAGGAGAACACCCTAACTGGAACAAATGCTCAATAATCCCTTTTCATATCTCCCCGGAACAAATCCTTCTGGCCGGCCCCATTCCCATTCGCACTCCTCAAGAGGCAGAACGCATTCTTGGCATCTACGTTGAACGTGCACAACCAGGCGCCACCACCTGGTCCACGACTCTCTCTCGCGTTCAGCGCACGGCTAAATTCCTCGCCGCCCTTCGTGCCACAGCCACCTGCCGCAAGTCACTTGCGTTGGTCTTCTTAAACTCTATCATCTCCTTCCCCGGCCGCTTTCAAACCCCCTCCCCCGACGTTATCAAACGATTAGACGTCCTGGTCGGAAACTTTCTATCCTCTTTGCGTTTCAAGGAGCACGGCCTAGCGGTCCGTCTCATCCCTAATCGGCTCCTGTATAATTCCACCCGCCACGGAGGCCTTGGAGCGACTGCCCCCTCCACCCAAATCCGTGCTCTAGCTGCTCACCGCGCGCTCCGTCGCCTCGGCGCCTCACCATCAGAAGAGATAGCCAGAGCCGCCGTCTGCCTCCCATTTGGCACACACTGTCTCTTCGCGCACCCTGCCATCCTTCAAGCAGGCATTCTGCCAACGATAATCCCAGGCCGAGCACTCGCTGAACTACACGCATTAATAGAGATCACTCCGAACATTGCCCCACCTCGCCTCGTCCCCATGTGTATAATGGGCGAGCCCACCGCCTTCAATCGTTTCATTCTCAAACCAAACGGGAAGCCCTTCGGAATCCTCACGCGTGAACACTTCCTCCTATCTAAGCAGGTCCGTGTCGGCCATTTGATCTCTCTTATCTTTCACTCGCTTGGTGTGGTCTCCTTCAAACACTTCACCTCACTGTTTCCCATAGCCAACTCCTCCTCTGGATGAAGAGTCTGGTGCGAACTCATCCGTGCCATCCCCAAACCCTGGTGGTCAACCCTTCGCTCCCCCCCTCCCCCCTCGGCAGTCCCTGGGGAGTGGTTCGTCCCACTATTGCTTTCCAGGTCACGGCCTTCTCCCCTCCGTCGTCGCTCTCAGTCTCCCTTTACCGTGTCCTGCCCAACCGACTCATCGTCCGACCGTCGATCGGAGATAGCACCTTCCACATAGGTGCCCTCTGTGCGGTACACGTTGTCGGGTCCTGGCTTGCAGGCCCCTTCCATACAGGTGCAGGGCTTGGCGCGCGGCTCGACATCCTCCGGGACGGCTGCCCAAGCGTAGCTGACATTCGTCGCCGGCTCTATGCTCAACTTCCCCTCGACCACGCCGCCCGCTGGATCCACGACCTCCCCGCTCCTCCTCCCTTCCTCCCCGACCTCTCCCATGACTTTCTACGGGAGCAACCCAGCCTCCAACGCGACGTCTTGTATCGGTTCTACACTCGCGCTCTCCCTTCGGGTTCACGCTTCAACTTCGCCGCAGACCGTGGGATTTGTTCACTCTGCCTCGCCGCTCCCACGGAGACCATATCCCACATTTTTTACGAGTGCGGGGTGGCCCCCGCGGTGATTTCCGCCCTCTCCTCCGTCGCTCGTCGTCACCTCCACTGCTCTCCTCCTCCTGAGCTCCTGCTCTTCCCGCTCGCCTCCAGAGCTGGCCAGGTGGCCCCTTGGAGCCTTCTGGTTGGGGCATCTACAAAAGCTATTTGGAACGCACGCTGTGAACACAAGTTCCAAGATTCGCCCCCCTCCCGGTTTGAAATCCTCCAGCTCATACTGGCAAAGTTCCTCATTGCTTTCAAAATTTTCTTATGGCGCAGGAAGAAACAATCAGTGAAAAAACAACAACGCTCAGCCGCTCGTATTAAGCTGGCCACTCGACTTCGCTTTCTCGTCTTCGACCACAACGGAACCCCTTCTATCCACCCAGACCTCCGCTCTTCCTGGCTGCTTGGGGACCCTTTCCGCCCCCCCTAGCCCTCCCACCCTTTGTTGAGCATAGAAGAGCTCCCCAGCTGAGCTGGTGGCTATCCTTGGATAGGGGAATAACGTGTTTTCTTACGTACGCTTCTGGGCTGTTGGTTTGTGTAGACCATATTTCTAGCTACTCTATGCTTTGCTGTACACGGTTACGACCTAATATAACCTTAACCTTAACCCTCTTCTCCTCGCCTCACCTTGGGGAGAAAACTATGTACACCCTCATTCTCAGTCTGTGCACAATCGCCACATGCACCGAACGCTTGTAGTGACTGCAACGTGCCTAGAATGGTGCATGCACATACTCTACAAGCACAATCACGACTGCCACGTTGGTAATGCAGCTGTTGACTTTGACTGGCAGGAAGTGTACAGTGCGCTCACATGTGTGGTTGGCTGCCGTTGCTTTTCGCTCTACCATACGTTACCCCTTTCTACCGAACGTAGATATTCTGTATGTGTTTTGAACCTGTGTTAGGAATTGTCTGTTTCTTGTGTGTTTTGATGTGGAATCTTTGGCCACAGTGTAGGACAAAGTGAACAAGTCGTTTCGAATGTTACTGTTTTGGCGCTTGGTGCATGGTGTGCCTGGCAACATTAGGGGGTTCGGCCACAAGCACAGAGACGCTACCTGACAACACTGTTGTCGCTGCTCCCGATTGTGCGTAGACTGAGAATGAGGGTGTACGAGCTTTGCAGCGGCATTTGATGCCGAGTGGGAGGGAGTCTAGCAGAAGCGAACGGGCGGGGTGGGGGGAGAGGAGGGGGAGGGCTAGGTGGCGGGCAAGGCAAAAGAGGAAATGGGGGGAAGGTATGGGGGTTAAAGTTAGGCTTTTCGCCAACTCGGACGTTTTGGCTCCCTTCAAAAAATGCCCTGAAAACGCAGGGCCGGCCCAAAAACCGCTCGTAAAAATCAGGGCTGGCCTAAAAATTCCTCGTTTGCGTAATTCGTTACTTCCGCGGCAATGGAGACTTCTTTCTGGCAAAAGCTGATGTTGGAACTTGTGCTTCTTTCGTGTGGAACTCTGCTCACAGAGAGCAAAAGTGTACAGGTGCCTCCGAATTTGACTAAGGAACAGAGGGGCGGGAGGGAAGCATTCAGGTGTACGATTGCCTCCGAATTTGCCAAAGTCCAGGAAGGGGAGGAGAGTCTACCTGTGTTGGGTAGGGGCGAGGTTGGGGGTAGTTAGAGCCTTAGAAAAAGTTTTGAGTCCTTCGAGGGAGTACTCGGATTCATCAGAGTCAGCCCTGGAAGTGCTCGGATTCAGTCAGGGCTGGATGAAAAAATCACCTGTAAAAATCCGAGTTCGGCTAAAAGATACCTTGGACTTTCAGTCAAGAACGAGCATTTACCCTGATAGCCTGAGCCCTGAGCGGGACATAGGGGGAAGGTAGAAGAGAGGGAGAGCGAAGCAGGGGGACCAAGCGAGATTTGGCAGCAAAAAAGCGATGTAGTCCGTGATCTGTTCAAGTCGGTTTTCTTCGGTTCATTCTTAGAGCTCTGCTTTTTTTTTTTGGGTTGCGAAGCAACCCTTTACGATCGATTTTGCCAAATTTTATTTTCATATTTATATTTTTTATAAAATCATGAAAATAAAATTTGTCAACTACAATAATACCCTTCCCATACTGTATGCATGTTGAGCAGTTTTGAATACAGTATTGTTCATAGTGCATTAAGCCAAATGATATTTTCCCAATTGTTTAGTGTAGATTTGCTGTACTGTTTGCATTATATGTTACTGTTAGATGATGTTGTGTAATGATAAAGAGATGCATGCGTAATGCATAAATGATGCTATACAATGCATAATGCATAAAATGATGCTATATAATGTATGTGATATATCATGAATGATGCACATGCACATGATAAAATGCGTGACAGTTAACAACCCAAAAACTAAGCTACCGCCATCCCCTGCCTAGCATGGGGGGGAGGTCAATAGCTTAGCTTTTGAATAATCAACTATCACATGAAACAACACAATCTGTGAAGTCTAAAAACGAGATCAACCTACCAAATCCAGTTCAAGTGAGCGTACCCGTTCGAGTGTAACTCAATGAACCTTTGGGAAATGATAGAACTGATTCTCATTTCTAAAAACCACAGACATGCATTGTTAATGAAATAACAGATGGATAATGATATGGTAGATGAATGCCACACATACGGACACATACGCACGCACAGAAGCTCGGAACAAGCCAATGCAAAAAGAACTTACGAAGGAAAAAAAAACACACAGAAAATGCAAAAGATCGCTACCAAGCAATACAACACAATTAGACCTAATCGCCACAAATGTGATCGTTCCTCCTTAAAAAAGGACTTTCAATTCCCGAATGGTACAGCAAAGCCTCTAAAAAGTAGGAAATAGGGAAACGAAAGGGGGGAAATGGGGAATAGAAGTTGAAGGGATATAGATGGCGACTTTGAAAAAAAAAAAAAACAAGCTGGCTTTCTGAACACAAATAGCAGGGAATTGGAGTAAACGGAAAAGAAGAGAAAAAAGGTAAGAAAAAAAGTCCAAAGAGCTACACGTAGGTAAGAATGGAAAAGTACAGAACAAAGGAAAGAAGAATGATCATCGAAAGGAGGGGAGAGGAAAAAAAATGCAGAGAGGGTGAATATACCTCATATTCAAAATGCTAAAAGTTTTTCTCCACTAAAATGAAAGGGAACGAGCGAAAGGCTTATGAACCTTGAAAACATGAAAAGGCTAAAATCTTTACAACCTAAAATCGAGAAGGCGATGTATAAAGAATGAATTACCAAATCGATATTACAATCTAGAGGTTGAAGGAAGAAAGATAGGACCGGAATTAGAAGCAGCTAATTATCTAGAGAATGTAACGAAAGTAAGGAGAATATAAAATAAAAAGCACCTGAGTTGTTGGTAAAAGAATTAGATAAGGAAGTTTTCATAAGTACGAACTCACCCACCTACAACTGGATCGCGCATAGTTGAATGAGAACAACCAATGAACGGGTAGAAAAGCTGAATAGAAATCAAGAAAATGGATAACACAAGTGTGGAATGGTAACAACAAGGCGCACAAGAAAGGAATGACGTGCTCCTCGGACGAAATAATGGCTGCTACGGCAAGGAATGGTGGATGTTTAAATTGACGTAGCAAGAACATAAGAAGTAAGGAAGTAAGAACGTCAAATAACAATGCAAATACGAGGTAAGGAAGTTGCAACGGAGGAAAGGGGTCAATGAAGAAACAGATGTACGGATGCAGGCTTATGAAAGAACTAAGGCTGACGACTTTACAACAAGCCTAGAACCCAAGCTTTAGTCAACTTGCATCCTTCAAAACCGGACAACACTAGAGTAAACGATCATGAGAAGTGTTTGAGACATGTTAGTCTAGCTCGTATTCTTCTAAGTTAAATCTACCTGAGAGATTAGGGCTCCTCTTACCTTAGTAGGAACTTGACTTAGTAGGTGGAGCGTAACTACCAGGGAGACCAGCGAGGGAGAGAAAGAAAGGGGTAGAACAAACCCTAGGGAAGTGTCAGATTCGTCGCAAATTATAATGCCGTTTGAATTTTATAGGGAAAGTTTTGCATCAGCGTTGGCGCAGTCGGTTGAACTTGAACGTGTGGAAAGGAAGACTCGAGATCGAATCCTGCGATTGCAAGTTTTGGTAACTCTGTCAACAAAGAGAAAGTACCCAATCTAGTGTCATACTACAGAATTATGTATAGTTTCTGAAGGTGTACACAATTGTGTACTTACGTAAAACGCTTCGCAACCCTACGACGACTTCGTCGCCTCTTTTTTTTTTTGGTAGGTGAAATAGCATTATACAACGTACAACGCAAAACACCGTCGGTCGTAACCGGGCTAGAGGGCCTAGGTATAGCATACCGTACCCTCGCGGAAGCATCTAAGGTGGTTTATAAATCAGGTGCCTAAAAATTGCAACCTGCCCGCTAGAGAAACCTACACTGCCACATTTCAGTTCCGTCAGAAACCCACTGTAGTTTTGCCAATTCTTCGGGTGATGGGGTTGGATTGGCGCAGCTGATGACTTCTCCATAGATCTGGGAACTTTCATGATGGAAATTGCCTGCCTTCGAAGACTCTTGGCTTGTGCCACAAAGCAGCGTTGCCGAGTGTGGTGAGGATGGGTTACAATAGATGCCCTGGTTCGAAATTGGTGCTTGACAGGGCCTTGGTGACGACGACTGTGACGGATCACAGTCGCAAACGCTCGAGGAAGTTGCATGAACTGTGTGACAGGAGCCACCCCGACTGCACGAGGAAAATTAGCAGTAGCTCCACTTCCGACCATTCTCTGACAGAAATCGTGAGGGAGATTTGCAGCCGCAGCCATCTCTTGAGTGCCTTGAGAGGTTCCATTTGAATCAAGCGTGGTCGTAGCATGGCGCCATAGATTATCGTCGTCAAGTTGCATGGAGACTTCTTGAGGGTTCTCCGTTATAGGATCTGCCAAAGTACCCCATCCAGCTCTTGTGAAGTTCGTAGTGTCGGCAGCATCAGCTTCCTCCCCCTCATGGCAATCCCGAGGTATGTTAGAAATAGTGACTTCTCCTTCTGTCGCAAAGCTCTGCTCTAAGATATCACCGATGGAATCTCTAGCTCCGAAAGCTCGTGACGAATCTCAAGCAGAAGCAGCTTGTGACGTGGCAAGGATCAATCAGGAGGTTCGAGCCACGAGAAGGGCTTGTTTATGAATCTCCGTCACGTGAAGTGCCTGACGTCAGGAGGATCAGTCTGCTTGTACACCCTCGTTCTCGCTAGACTGACCTCGGTTAGGGGAACTTGCAAGAAGAAACAGCATGGTGGAGAGCGGTGAAAGATGGTGCAATATGGTTCAGTAAGACTTTTCGAATATGACAAAATTCGCCTGCCAGACGCCCGCTGGTGAGATGACCGAGAATGAGGGTGTAGATCGGGTGTGGTTCTGGCTCGATACATTTCCGCACTGTGTATTGGAAAATCAACTCCGGCAAGCTCCAACTGGTTCATATGGCGTACAGAAATGGGGTTACTGTACCTTTGTTACCTTCGAGTGGTCGTCCGTTAATATGCCTCTCAAGAAGGAGATTTAGAGAATGTCACACTGTAAGATGGTGCTTTGAGATAGGAAACACCATTCAGACATTTGATGGTGAAGCGTCTGGTATGACCTCAGGCGAGGTCATTTCACATTTAATACGTTCATACCATAGAGTGGTATTTTATTGCAGTATTGACATGTGAAGTACGGTAGTACATGTGCGTAGCTTTGCAGAAAATCTCAAAGGTATGCTTTGTTTTATAAATTGCTCCAATCCATATCAGCTTCGATATAACTCTCCGCACAGGCTTTGCCGCCAATTCTCGACAGTGTTGTGAGACTGTCCCTCACACACACCTTTGCCAACCAACGTTAGCTCATCGTCATGCCACGCTATTTAGGGCGCGTGTCTTTTGGTTTTTATATGCAAAACTCGGATTTTTTGTTGAACTGTAGTCATTTGAACCTAGCTCGAGCTGGGCTCGAGTTTTCGCCAACTGCAAACCGAGCCGCGGTTCCACCCCTCCCGAAAATCACGCGACAAACAAAAGTTCAACTATCGAAGTTGAACTTTTGCAGCCCAGCCGAGCCGCGACCTACGCTTGTAGGTTACCCGGTTTGGGCTCTTGACATCGCGCCACGTAAGGCCTCGCGCTGACGAGCACCCTCGTGCGCACGATGCTAGCTGCGAGCGTCGCAGACTTCGCATCGTCGCTGTCAGTGATGAGGTGGACACACGCTCGCACATTCGTGCCAACCTGTTTGTTGATGAGGGTTCAACTTGGGAGCTCAACATTTTCCGATGCTGGAAGTGTACGTGGACACACGACGTCCTGGCGAATGTTTAAGCGAAATTAACGAATAGGGTAACCAGCAAAAGTTTAACCGAAATTCCGAACGTCTACACCAAAAGACACGCGCCCTTACAGTGTACAACCCGCCGTAGACACCCGCTGGGGCAGTCGGCCATGCCCTCGCTTAAAGCGGTTACGACCGATATTGTTTGTATGCATCAACTACACCATGTATACTTACAATTCAAACAAGAGGCGACGGAAGTCGTCGTAGGGTTGCGAAGCTTTTTCTTGAGGGGATTACTAGTGGGAAGTGTGAAATTGGAAAAACAATCGCTAAAATAAATTCCTGGTAAGGTGATGTCCAAGAGATTCGAATCTAAGACCATTCGGATTTTAGTTGACATTCAATTGACTGAGCTACATGCCCCATATCGGTTCGCGCGTTTTAACTTGACGTGAAGTATCAATGCGACGAAGTTTGCATTCCCTAGGGTTTCATTTCTTCCCTTTTTTTCTCGCTGCTTCCTCTTGCTCGCTTACTCTCCCCAGCAGCAGACGCTAGTTCTTGCTTGTCTTCTCTCCTAGACACACTGGTATGTTCGTTTTTTCCCTAGATTGCATCTTCGTCAGCTCAAGTATATAGTTGTCGCGATATAGTTCCCTTCAATTTCGTTTTCCAGCTATGACACTTTTTGTTTTTCTGGTCGTTATTTCATTTTCTCAACTTTGATTTCCACCTCATTGCTCAGTAACGTAGCCGTTTTCCTTATTCCTTTCTCTTCCGTTTTTACTCGTCGTAGTTTTCGTGCATACTCTATTTTCTACATTTTCTCTCTCTCTCTCTCTCTCTCTCTCTCTCTCTCTCTCTCTCTCTCTCTCTCTCTCTCTCTCTCTCTCTCTCTCTCTCTCCCTCTCTCTCTCTCTCTCTCTCTCTCTCGTTCTCTCTCTCTCTCTCTCTCTCTCTCTTCTCTCTCTCTCTCTCTCTCTCTCTCTCTCTCTCTCTCTCTCTCTCTCTCTCTCTCTCTCTCTCTCTCTCTCTCTCTCTCTCTCTCTCTCTCGTTCTCTCTTGATGTCTCTCTCTCTTTCTCTCGTTCTCTCTCTCGTTCTCTTTCTCTCTCGTTTTCTTTCTCTCTCTTCTCTCTCTCTCTCTCTCTCTCTCTCTCTCTCTCTCTCTCTCTCTCTCTCTCTCTCTCTCTCTCTCTCTCTCTCGCTCTCTCGTTCTCTCTCTCTCGTTCTCTCTCTCTCTTTCTCTCTCTCTCTCTCTCTCTCTCTCTCTCTCTCTCTCTCTCTCTCTCTCTCTCTCTCTCTCTCTCTCTCTCTCTCTCTCTCTCTCTCTCTCTCTCTCTCTCTCTCTCTCTCTCTGTGAAGCTAAGGTATATCGTTGTTTCCTGTTTTGTTACTTGCTCTGTTTTTTGCGTTCTGTTTTTTAACGTATAGCGTTGTTCATAATTTTTTTACCTTACCACCATTAGATTGCATTCTGTTTGGTTATTATAATATTCTCCTCATTTGACTTACTTTCTTTTCAATTTTCTCCACATTTTGATAATTCTTTTCTTCTCTCCCCTCTTCCTTCTTTCCCTCTCCTTCATTCGGTGCCTATTTGTTTTTCCAGATTTCCTTCTGGCTTTCGTTCCAGATGTGTACATCTGCCAAGATTACTTGTGAAGTGGATAGTAGTGGTAATCTGTAGGATTGTTTTGTATTGCATGTTTTGTTGTTTTTAGAGTTTTTTGCATTTACGGTTTTTTTTTCCGTTTGTGTGAATGTGTGTGATCTTGTATATGTGTTTGTATGTGTGTGTGTGTCTTTGTATGTGTGTGTGTGCTGTGGCTGTGTGCATTCATCCGTATCCATTGCAATAACAACGCACGTCTTTGATCTTTAAAAAGAAATCTCAAATCTATCATTTCACAAAAGGTTCATTGGCGCACTCAGTGACTCGTGTGCGACCACTTCGAACTGGATTTGATAGAGATAATTTTCTTTTTAGATTTCACAGATTGTGTTGTTTCATGTGGTAGTTGATTATTCAAAAGCTAAGCTATTTACCTCCCCCCCATGCTAGGCAGGGGATGGCGGTAGCTTAGTTTTTGGGTTTTTAACTGTCACGCATTTTACCATGTGCATGCGCATCATTCATGATATATCACACGCATTATATAGCATTATTTATGCATTATGCATTGTATAGCATCATTTATGCATTGTGCATGCATCAATTTATTATCACACAACACCATTCAACAGTAAAACATATACGGTAATGCAAACAGTACAGCAAATCTGCACTAAACAACTGCAAAAAAATCATATGGTCTAATACACTGTGAACAGTACCGTAGTCAAGACTGCTTAACATGCATACAGTATGGGAAGGGTATTACTGTAGTTTGCAAATTTTATTTTCATGTTTTAACAAAAAAATATAATCATGAAAATAAAATTTGGCAAAATCGATCGTAAAGGGTTGCTTCGCAACCCAAAAAAAACAAGAGGCGACGAAATCGTCTTAGGGTTGCGAAGCAACAAGTGTAACTTTCTAAAAGTTTTTTGAATGAAGTTGATCACATCGTCATATTTAAATTAGGAATATCTTTGCATTCTTTACCGGTATGTTCTTATGTGAATGTTGAGTTGAAGCTCTTAATTGTTCCTCAGTATTTACGTGGTAGACTTGATATTTTCTACATCAATAAGAACGTTTACATGAGTAGTTGTAGGTTTTATTTCTATGTTTACAGTTCTAGATTGTTTGTTGATGTATTATTTGAACGTTATTTCAAATTTCGGAGTGCTGACGTCAGCTTCGTCTCGGTGACGTCATCAGCGTTAGGTAATTCGCGCGAAATTTCGAACTTCGCTGCTGACGTCAGCTTCGAAATTTGCGCGAAATTTCGAAAGTCGCTGCTGACGTCAGACATAAATTCTCGCGCGAGAAAAACTGCTGACGTCAGCAGCGTCGCCCCAAATCAAATCGAGCGTTCGCTGCTGTTTTTCTCGCGCGTGAAATGTGGAGGGGGGGGGGGGGGGAGAACTGTCAGAATGTTGTAATTGTCTAGCCTGCAGTGGGGTACTCTATAGCGAGTACAACCCAAATTAGGGTTTCCTATATGTACCTTGCATGCTGCTAGTACAACCCCTCTTCTCTGTTCTATCTTTCGCACTACTATCTCGATATGGTAACAGAGCGTTCACGCTCCTGGCCTGTGGGCCCCACTGCTGCTTCCGCTGCCCTACTCTGTGTCGCGCGCCCCGTGGCGCGCGACCTTCACATTTTCATCCCGCCGCGCGCTCGGGGCGTGCGGCGGTTTTCTCCCCGCCGTGCGCACCGAGGCGCACGGCGGTTTCCTACCGTGGGGGACGCCCGCGGCCCCCCGATCCCGTCGCCCGCGGCCCTCCGGTCCCGTCGCCCGCGGCCCCGCGATCCCGTCGCCCTGGGGAGCCGCACGCGACCCCCCGCGGCCCCGTTTTCCCGTCGTGCCGCCCTGGGGAGCCGCGCGCGACCCCCCGCGGCCCCGATTTCCCGTCGTGCCGCCCTGGGGAGCCGCGCGCGACCCCTCGCGGCCCCGATTTCCCGTCGTGCCGCCCTGGGGAGCCGCGCGCGACCCCCCGCGGCCCCGATTTCCCGTCGTGCCGCCCTGGGGAGCCGCGCGCGACCCCCCCGCGGCCCCGATTTCCCGTCGCGCCGCCCTGGGGAGCCGCGCGCGGCCCCTCGCTGCCCCGTGGTCGCGTTCTGGGGGCCGAGCGCCGTCCCCCTCGCCGTCCCCCGCGCTCCTTCCCCCGTTCCGCCCGTTTTTAGGGTTTGGGGGTGCGGAGTGTGGGGGTGGCAGCTCTGGGGGTGCCGTGTGTGTGCGCCGTCCCCTGCTCCTCCTCCTCCTCCGTCTCCCACTGCTGCAGCTGCCGCTGAGGGGGGTGGATGTGTGGGAGCCGAGGTTTAGGGTTTAAGGGGGGTGCCGTGGAAGTGGAGCTAGGGTGTCAGCAGGGGGTGTGTGAGAGGGGCGTGGGACGGTCGGGGGAGGTTGCGTGGAAGTAGCCGTCGTGACGCCAGCAGCGCCAGTAGTCCGGATGCCCTCGCGCGTTTCGGTAGCCCAGCGAGCCTGCTTCGCCAGTTGCCTGTGGGTCAGTTGCTCCTGTGTGTGCTCGTCGTAGCCGCGGAGCCAGATACTCCCGTAGTCCGGTGCCCTCGTGCGCTCGGTAGCCACTGTGCACGCCGCTCCTGTTGCCCGTTGTGTCTGCAGCAGATCGCCCCTCACAGTCTCTCCTCCTCCTCACTTGCCCTCTGTGACTGCCTCTAGCTTTACTTGCATTTGTGGACTTGATCTATGACTGGTTATTTGCGCTGATTACACCCCACTTTGGCTATGGGGGTGTGTCAGAATGTTGTAATTGTCTAGCCTGCAGTGGGGTACTCTATAGCGAGTACAACCCAAATTAGGGTTTCCTATATGTACCTTGCATGCTGCTAGTACAACCCCTCTTCTCTGTTCTATCTTTCGCACTACTATCTCGATAAGAACGTCAGCAGAATATCTCGCGCGTGAAATGTGGAGGGGGAGGGGGCCGGGGGGGGGGGGGGGGGGGGGGGGGGGGGGGAAATGGGGGTTTCGTGAAACAGAACCTTTGGTCCTCTGTTTCACGTTGTTCTTCTTGTCGTAAGTGCTCATTGTGGCTGTTGTAACTGAAAAACGCCAGCTCACGTTTTTGTTTTTGTCTTGAAGATTGTCGTTTGTCTGCTCTGCTTTTGTCCTATATTTCGGTTGTAACTGTCAAATGAAAACGATTTTCAAGTAGAAAACAAAAAAACAGTTGTACAACTGTAATTTGTCAACAAATTGATTATGGACTATGAACTAGAAACAAGAAAAGAACATTGTTCTATTGGTTGTTTTGTTTCTAGCTCAATGCTTCCAACTGCTTTTTTGTCTAAGTGGACAGTAGCAATTACCTTACCATTGGTCAACATTGTGTCCAATCAAGAAAGGCTCTTCCACTTCTCCCTTCCCAAAGCATTACCTAGCTCTTTCTCCCTTTCTTTTCCATCCTTCTCTTACTCACACCAAACTCAAGATTTCCTTTAGCTTCTTCTATTGTTCTTCTTCACACCAAGCTCAACACATTCAAGACCTTCAAGGTACCTATCTAGTTAATAAGCTATCATTCAACTCTTGCCCCACGTTAAGTGAGTTGAGATATTCTTCTATTCTCTTAGTCACGTGCTTGGCTGTTTGGTGAAGATATGAGTTTCTAATCTAGTATTTTTTACTAAATTTCAACAATTCGATTTCAAACTTTTCCTGCTAGTCTCCACTTCTCATCACCTTTCATGATGTACCCTAGCTTATCTATCTAGAAGAAAGTTGAGCTCAATTCTTGTGTGTATTTATTAACCTCATGTGTTGACTTCTATGTTCCTGCATATACCAACATACAATCCAACACCCTGTTTTTTGTTCCTGAACGTGCTTATCTTATCAATCATCAACAGTTGGGTTACATCAGCATCTTCACTTCAGGCTGCACCGAATTTCAAAGTCTCCATTTGAAGTTTTTTTGGTACGATTTTGAGATTGCTTGTTTGTTAATTATATTGATTTACCCGCTTTTTATTTTTACTTTGTCTTTCAATTTAAGTCTCATGAAAAGTGCTGTTGTTCTTCATTCTGTTACTCTTCTCAGCAGGGAAAACAAGAACGGATCCACACCGTCAGCATTGAAATTGTGTCAGATTGTTCAGCATACCAAGGTCAAATTTGATGTTTGACTATGTTCACCAATGTTCTGAATTCATTAAGAACATAGTTGTATCACAACTATTCTGTTCAATATTTTCACCTTTTTAATGCTTGCTTCTACTTCTAATTTAAATGTATGTGTTTCTAACATTTGATACATATGTACTATACGTTTTGTGTACTGTCTTACAGCAACATAATCAAGATTCCGCATCATCCCTTCCGAAACTGGGAGTCTACTGAAATGTTGGCTGTAAGCATTCAAGCCATTTACATTGTTTTTTTTTTAATATACAATGTATTGTTATTTCATGGAGCAATTCTCATTTTGAGCAAGTTATTTGGTGGTGTAGCTGGTAAATAAATATATGCTTGTGTATATACTGTAGTACTATCTTGTCAAAATATATACATATATATCGTGCATCCATTTTGGTTTTTGTGTCAATTCCTTTGTCTCTGTGTTTTTCAGCGTGCGAACTTGGATTGGCGTCGGGGCATTTGAGGGAGCACTTCGTGACATTTGGAGATGGGCACTCCTGCACCTAGACTCTTTACGGGGGCTTCAATTGACGGTGCGTTAAGAAGAAGGTTTGTGTTTCGTAGAAGAAATGTACGTGGGGATGGGGCATGTTTATATCGGTGCTTGTCACTCGCAATAACCAATAATGATGAACTTTGGCGCCCGTTAAAGGACAAAATCGTTCAACATGTACATGCAAATTGGGCAAGATACCAAATGATAGTGTCGATGTGTCATGATGTTCCGCTAGCATCGGCGGATGAATATGTCAATTATATTCAACATCCTTCAGTTTGGGGTTCAGTTTGCGAAATCAAAGCCTTTTGCGAGTTACTGAACATGACTGTTATTATTTGGCTCCATTCCCGTGAATGGGTCCAATACGAAGGAATTGAATTTCTAACGAATAATAATCAAATTCATCTTTGGTTATCAAACAACCACTACACACTTCTCGAGCAATGTGAGAAAGGCGAAATTTGGGGCACCTCATTTCCTTTTGAAACAACCACACAAACTGTACATGATGTGACAAATGACAGAGATAGCTACATTAAACAAAACTTGGTATCACCAGCTACGGTCGTGCCGAGCACTGAACTCGGGTTGGGTGATAAGGAGCGTGACACTCCACGAAGTACGAAAATGTCATCTTCAGGTATTCACGTTGCCTCATCTGATTCAGTGCCAACTACTGGAACACGCCATGCGCGACCGAGTTGTGTTGACGAAGTGGAAGAAGATGTGACTGTTGTAAATATTTCAGATAGAAGGATTGATGCAAATGGAGATATCCATTTTTCGATTCCTAACATTGCACCGATTAGAGACCTTACTGGTATTATTGTAGAACGATCTCGATACACAGTAAGGATGATGGTAAAAGGAGGAAAAATACGCGTTGGCGGGTTCCTTACAGATCGTCATGCCGCTTGGGCACGTCAATACGCTGTCTTAAAGCATAAAGGATTGAATACGAAAGAGAAGCTTCCGTTCGACCGACAATATTTCATCGATAACGAAAGACTTGTGCGCGTCCCATTTTTTGACTCGATGTTTAAGATCGACGATAATACCGCATCTACGCAAAATTCGAAGAAGACGTATACAGGCGTTTACCAAGGTTGTGAGAAGTTTGGATTTCGAATAATGGTGCGCGGTAAACCTTATATGTACGAAAAATGGGATTCAGAAGAATCTGCGGCACGTGCAAGACAATACTTGTTGCATCTAATTTTCGGCCCCGAATGCAGGAAGAACTTATCATTTAATGTGGACGAGTATTACAACGACGGCGCGTTGATTCACAATGATGATTTGGATGCATTGTTTGCTGATGTTGAAGAGCGCTTCAACGAAGAACACACGCATTCGCAAAGCGTGGAGCAAGCTAAAGGTCGATTTGAAGAAGCTTCCAAGGAAGGTCCAATATTCGGGTGCGACAGTTGCGACAAGTTAATGTTCAGGCGCCAATTGTCCAAATTGGAAAGTTCAGACTTTCCACAATTGAAAAACGTTTGCAATGGTTGCAAAAATGACATTGCAAACAACAAAATTCCAATTCTTTCACGAATGGCAGGTGCTTTGTTGCCGAAACGTCACGACGATCTTTCAGGATTGTCAAATTTGGAGGAGCGGTTAATTTCACCACGTATTGTGTTTTCAAGCATTACACAAAGTCACGTGGGAAAACAATACAAGATACGAGGTGGGATAGTGAATGTTCCTGTTAAAGTTGTTGACATGGTGACTGCATTACCTCGTTTACCACAAGAAGCGCATTCAGTGCGCGTTCGTTTCAAACCCAAATTGTGTAATACACATAACGTATTTGACGACAACGTGAGGCCCGCCAAGATTTTGCGCGCCCTTTCGTTTCTTGAAAAGAAAGATCTTTTCAAACATCATGGAATCACGCTGGATGAGGAAAGGATGTCAGAATTGCAACAAGAGATTCTTGATAGGGAACTTCACGACGAGTTTTTATCACAAGATCAAGCCACAGATGACGGACAATCTCGTGAGAGAGATTTGGGTTTATCGGATGAGGAGGTGGAACTAGACATCGACGAAACTTACCTTAACGTTGGCATATTGGATACGATACTTTGCAACGAGCCGCTTTATCAAAATCTGGAGCAATTCGTAGTGGAGATGGCACCTGGCGAAGGATCGAGACCGATGCCCATACTCATGGACATATTTGTCGAAGAATTAGCATTTCCAACATTATTTTGTGGAGAAGCTCGCTTAACTGGCGTTGACACATCATCATTAAATTATCGTGAAATTGCTAAGTGGGAGCTACTCAACCAAGATGCACGCTTCTCTTCGTGCCCATCAAATATATTCTTCAAAATGTTTAAGTTGGAATTGCTTCAAATGGACAATGTAATTGGTACTCGTGTGCGAAAGGAGATGATTGAGCACGTTGGTCAGTATTCGGCAAAAGATATGCTGAACAATGACGTACGAAGATCGTTGCAGAAAAAAGATGCATTGTTCAACGAATTCAAGAGTCTCCGTGTATCGCCGCAGTACTTGGAAGATTGCAGACGCGACATATTCGCAATGATCAGACAATTGGGTCCGCCAACATTCTTTCTGACTATCTCCATGGCGGATACAAAATGGGTCGACTTGCACGTCATTTTGCTAAAGCACAACAGAAATACAGGAAACCTTGCTAAACTCTCAAACACTAATATAAATCCTCCCCTAGATTTTGAAACCGTAGCTTTACTTGTGCGTACATTCCCAGTGGTATGCGCACGATACTATGTCGAACGGAAGAATGCATTGTTTCGAGAGATCTTGACGAGAAAAACTGGCATTCTCGGAACAGTCGTTGATTATTTTGTCCTCGACGAATTCCAGCATCGAGGTGCTCCCCATTCTCATTGTCTTATATGGAGTGAGTTCTTGGCATGTGACGCAACAATTCCTTTGGAGAGGATTCTTGAATTTGCTGATAAGCACATTTCGTGTCATGCGCAAGACCTCACAGAAGATTCACAAACGGAAGATCTTTTGAGAGTGCAAACGCACAGTCACACTAGAACGTGCCGATTAAACAAGGGCGGCAGGATACGAAAGTGTCGTTTTGGTATACCAAAGTATCCACTTCCCCATACGTTGGTGTTAATGCCTTCTGACAAAAACTTCTCGGAAGCAGATCTAGAACGTCATAGGTCAAATAAAGCGACTGTGGATCAATTTCTTAATACGCTCGGAAAACATCATTTGGTCGAAACGTCTAACTTGACGTTTTCCACATTCTTGGATACGGTTCGTCTAACATACGATGAGTATATAAATTGTCTTCGAATAGGTTTGAAAAAACGAACACTATTTCATGCAAGAGAAGTGAGAGACTGTTACGTCAATAATTTCAACAAGACAATTCTGACAGTTTGGCGTGGAAACATGGATATTCAATTATGTATTGACCCATATAGTGTAGCAACGTATATAGCTGCTTACATGACAAAATCGGGAAAAGAAATGAGTAGAATTATAGAAAATGCGAAAAAAGTTTGCGGCGACACAAGGCAAAGGTGTTCTACACGTTCTTCGCGATCTTGGAAACTATATATTGAATACGCAGGAAATTAGCGCCCAAGAGGCGATATATCTAATTCTTAGTCTTCCGTACAAAAAATCTACACGTGCCGTAGAATTCATCAATACCAATCACCCTCGTCAACGGTTGTTGTTGTTGAAGCCCAAGGCGGAGTTAGAACGCTTGGATCCCCAATCGACAGATATATTCAAGCCATATGCCTTGTTGGATCGATATCTAAATCGTCCAACCATTATGGAGGCTGTATGTCTTGCTGATTTTGCAGCACAATATGAAGAAAGCTCCAGACACGACCTCATAGGACCGGATCTTTCAGCGAAGAAACGCTTTTATCGCAGAAGATCGAACAGGAAGATCATTCGTTATGTAAATTATCACAGCGATATCGACAAAGCGAATTTTATGCGAGAACAGACTTTGTTGTTTGTTCCTTTTCGTCAAGAAGTTTACGACCCTATCGAAGTCGCACGGATATTTGGAGCAAATGAAGAACTTATCATTTCTAAGAGGAATGAATATTCTATCAGCGGCGATTCATGGATGCGCGCATTTGAACACGCATTGCATGAGGAGGACAATAATGACGATCTGGATAATAATACGTCTCAATGTGGTGCAGATGTGGATATTGGTGTGGAGCTAGGCTTTCACGATTCCGGTCGTTCGATTGATACGTTTCGTTCAGTTGTTACGACTGACAGCGAATATTTGCAAATGGAACGCATGTTAAACGCCGAGCAACGTGCAATTGCCGACCACATTGTTCGAGGCGTGCGTCGAGGTTTCGAAAATGGACCTCTTTGCATACTCGTAAGTGGTGGTGCCGGCGTTGGCAAATCCGTATTGATTAAGACTGTTCATGATCGATTATTGCGGATATTTCATGCGCAGATTCACACGGACTTCAGTACCATTAAGGTGTTAAAGATCGCACCTTCAGGTGTTGCTGCTTTTCAGATCAAGGGTTATACGATACATAATGCCCTAATGATTCCCGTCGTTCAAAATCGACGAATCAAGAAGTTGACATCGGATAAGATAAATACCTTGCGAGCACGACTCGGTGACGTAAAAGTTGTCATTGTTGATGAAATATCAATGGTGGGCAAAAATACGTTTGAATGGATCCAACGCATTATTTTCACTGTAGAAACATAGAGAATACCATATATTTTCCCATTTCCTTTAAATTGCAACATTCCCCACCCCCATACCAGGTTTTAACCTTTGGAATCTATGTAATTTGGCATATGTAGGCATTCCAGTCGTACATGGTACCTGCACTACGGGCACGCATATCGACCATACTGACAAGCGCACTATGTATGTTTGAAGAGATGCAATTAGTACCATTTTCTTGCCAGTCTACTAGATTAGGCCTTCTACTTCAACACCACTAGGTTTTAACCTTTCAAATTCACATAATTTGGGAGATTTCAGAGTTTCAGCTCCGCCTTGTACCTACACACAAGCGTACATACTGGCCGAACCGACCAACACATTATTTTCTCTGTAGAAACATAGAGAATACATATATTTTCCCATTTCATTTAAATTGCAGCATTCCCCACCCCCATACCAGGTCTTAACCTTTGGAATCTATGTAATTTGGCATATGTATGCATTCCAGTCGTACATGGTACCTGCTGTCAGAATATTATGCTCTAGCCTGTAGTGGGGTGCTCTGTAGCGAGTACAACCCTTCTAGGGTTTGCTATTTGTATCCCCATTCTTGCTAGTGCAACCCCTCTCTTTCGCCTAAACTCTCTTGCCTAGCTAGGACTCTCCTAGCTATGGCTCCTAAGACTACCGCTTATCTCAACACGTGCACTACGGGCACGCATGTCGATCATACTGACAAGCGCATTATGTATGTTTGTAGAGATGCAATTAGTACCATTTTCTTGCCAGTCTACTAGATTAGGCCTTCTACTTCAACACCACTAGGTTTTAACCTTTCGGATCCACATAATTTGATAGATTTTAGAGTTCCAGGTCCGCCTTGTACCTACACACAAGAGTTCATACTGGCCGAACCGACCAACGCATTATTTTCACTGTAGAAACATAGAGAATACCATATATTTTCCCATTTCCTTTAAATTGCAACATTCCCCACCCCCATACCAGGTTTTAACCTTTGGAATCTATGTAATCTAGCATATATAGGCATTCCAGTCGTACATGGTACCTGCACTACGGGCACGCATGTCGATCATACTGACAAGCGCACTATGTATGTTTGTAGAGATGCAATTAGTACCATTTTTCCAGTCTACTAGATTATGCCTTCTACTTCAACACCACTAGGTTTTAACCTTTCGGATCCACATAATTTGAGAGATTTCAGAGTTTCAGCTCCGCCTTGTACCTACACACAAGCGTGCATACTGGCCGAACCGACCAACGCATTATTTTCACTGTAGAAACATAGAGAATACCATATATTTTCCCATTTCCTTTGAATTGTAACATTCCCCACCCCCATACCAGGTTTTAACCTTTGGAATCTATGTAATCTAGCATATATAGGCATTCCAGTCGTACATGGTACCTGCACTACGGGCACGCATGTCGATCATACTGACAAGCGCACTATGTATGTTTGTAGAGATGCAATTAGTACCATTTTCTTGCCAGTCTACTAGATTAGGCCTTCTACTTCAACACCACTAGGTTTTAACCTTTCGGATCCACAGAATTAAAGAGATTTCAGAGTTCCAGCTCCGCCTTGTACCTACACACAAGCGTGCATACTGGCCGAACCGACCAACGCATTATTTTCACTGTAGAAACATAGAGAATACATTATATTTTCCCATTTCCTTTAAATTGCAACATTCCCCACCCCCATACCAGGTTTTAACCTTTGGAATCTATGTAATTTGGCATATGTATGCATTCCAGTCGTACATGGTACCTGCACTACGGGCACGCATGTCGATCATACTGACAAGCGCATTATGTATGTTTGTAGAGATGCAATTAGTACCATTTTCTTGCCAGTCTACTAGATTAGGCCTTCTACTTCAACACCACTAGGTTTTAACCTTTCGGATCCACATAATTTGATAGATTTTAGAGTTCCAGGTCTGCCTTGTACCTACACACAAGCGTTTATACTGGCCGAACCGACCAACGCATTATTCTCACTGTAGAAACATAGAGAATACCATATATTTTCCCATTTCCTTTAAATTGTAGGATTCCCCACCCCCATACCAGGTTTTAACCTTTGGAATCTATGTAATCTAGCATATATAGGCATTCCAGTCGTACATGGTACCTGCACTACGGGCACGCATGTCGATCATACTGACAAGCGCACTATGTATGTTTGTAGAGATGCAATTAGTACCATTTTCTTGCCAGTCTACTAGATTAGGCCTTCTACTTCAACACCACTAGGTTTTAACCTTTCGGATCCACATAATTTGAGAGATTTCAGAGTTCCAGCTCCGCCTTGTACCTACACACAAGCGTGCATACTGGCCGAACCGACCAACGCATTATTTTCACTGTAGAAACATAGAGAATACCATATATTTTCCCATTTCCTTTAAATTGCAACATTCCCCACCCCCATACCAGGTTTTAACCTTTGGAATCTATGTAATTTGGCATATGTAGGCATTTGAGTCGTACATGGTACCTGCACTAGGTGCACGCATGTCGATGATACTGACAAGCGCATTATGTTCGTAGAGATGCAATTAGTACCATTTTCTTGCTAGTCTACTGGATTAGGCCTTCTACTTCAACACCACTAGGTTTTAACCTTTTGGATATCGACATAATTTCGGAGATTTCAGAGTTCCAACTCCGCTTTGTACCTCCACACAAGCGTGCATACTGGCCGAACCGACCAACGCATTATTTTCACTGTAGAAACATAGAGAATACCATATATTTTCCCATTTCCTTTAAATTGCAACATTCCCCACCCCCATACCAGGTTTTAACCTTTGGAATCTATGTAATCTAGCATATGTATGCATTCCAGTCGTACATGGTACCTGCACTACGGGCACGCATGTCGATCATACTGACAAGCGCACTATGTATGTTTGTAGAGATGCAATTAGTACCGCTTTCTTGCCAGTCTACTAGATTATGCCTTCTACTTCAACAACACTAGGTTTTAACCATTTCGGATCCACATAATTTGAGAGATTTCAGAGTTTCAGCTCAGCCTTATACCTACACACAAGCGTACATACTGGCGGAACGACCAACGCATTGTTTTCACTGTAGAAACATAGAGAATACCATATATTTTCCCATTTCCTTTAAATTGCAACATTCCCCACCCCCATACCAGGTTTTAACCTTTGGAATCTATGTAATTTGGCATATGTATGCATTCCAGTCGTACATGGTACCTGCACTACGGGCACGCATGTCGATCATACTGACAAGCGCATTATGTATGTTTGTAGAGATGCAATTAGTACCATTTTCTTGCCAGTCTACTAGATTAGGCCTTCTACTTCAACACCACTAGGTTTTAACCTTTCGGATCCACATAATTTGATAGATTGTAGAGTTCCAGATCCGCCTTGTACCTACACACAAGCGTGCATACTGGCCGAACCGACCAACGCATTATTTTCACTGTAGAAACATAGAGAATACCATATATTTTCCCATTTCCTTTAAATTGCAACATTCCCCACCCCCATACCAGGTTTTAACCTTTGGAATCTATGTAATCTAGCATATATAGGCATTCCAGTCGTACATGGTACCTGCACTACGGGCACGCATGTCGATCATACTGACAAGCGCACTATGTATGTTTGTAGAGATGCAATTAGTACCATTTTCTTGCTAGTCTACTAGATTAGGCCTTCTACTTCAACACCACTAGGTTTTAACCTTTCGGATCCACATAATTTGGAAAATTTCAGAGTTCCAGCTCCGCCTTGTACCTACACACAAGCGTGCATACTGGCCGAACCGACCAACGCATTATTTTCACTGTAGAAACATAAGAAATACCATATATTTTCCCATTTCCTTTAAATTGCAACATTCCCCACCCCCATACCAGGTTTTAACCTTTGGAATCTATGTAATTTGGCATATGTAGGCATTCCAGTCGTACATGGTACCTGCACTACGGGCACGCATGTCGATCATACTGACAAGCGCATTATGTATGTTTGTAGAGATGCAATTAGTACCATTTTCTTGCTAGTCTACTAGATTAGGCCTTCTACTTCAACACCACTAGGTTTTAACCTTTCGGATATCGACATAATTTCGGAGATTTCAGAGTTCCAACTTCGTTTTGTACCTACACACAAGCGTGCATACTGGCCGAACCGACCAACGCATTATTTTCACTGTAGAAACATAGAGAATACCATATATTTTCCCATTTCCTTTAAATTGCAACATTCCCCACCCCCATACCAGGTTTTAACCTTTGGAATCTATGTAATCTAGCATATATAGGCATTCCAGTCGTACATGGTACCTGCACTACGGGCACGCATGTCGATCATACTGACAAGCGCACTATGTATGTTTGTAGAGATGCAATTAGTACCATTTTCTTGCCAGTCTACTAGATTAGGCCTTCTACTTCAACACCACTAGGTTTTAACCTTTTAGATCCACATAATTTGATAGATTTTAGAGTTCCAGGTCCGCCTTGTACCTACACACAAGCGTGCATACTGGCCGAACCGACCAACGCATTATTTTCACTGTAGAAACATAGAGAATACCATATATTTTCCCATTTCCTTTAAATTGCAACATTCCCCACCCCCATACCAGGTTTTAACCTTTGGAATCTATGTAATCTAGCATATATAGGCATTCCAGTCGTACATGGTACCTGCACTACGGGCACGCATGTCGATCATACTGACAAGCGCATTATGTATGTTTGTAAAGTTGCAGTAAGTACCAATTTCTTGCTAGTCAACTATATGACGCCTTCTACATCTACACCACTAGGTTTTGACCTTTCGGATCCACATAATTTGGGAGATTTCAGAGTTCCAGCTCCGCCTTGTACCTACACACAAGCGTGCATACTGGCCGAACCGACCATTAATTTCACTGTAGAAACATAGAGAATACCATATATTTTCCCATTTCCTTTAAATTACACCATTCCTCTCCCCCATGCCAGGTTTTAACCTTTGGAATGTATGAAATGTGGCATATGTAGGCATTCCAGTCGTACATGGTACTTGCATTACGGGCACGCACCATACTGACAAGCGCACTATGTATGTTTGTAGAGATGCAATTAGTACCATTTTCTTGCCAGTCTACTAGATTAGGCCTTCTACTTCAACACCACTAGGTTTTAACCTTTCGGATCCACATAATTTGAGACATTTTAGAGTTCCATGTCCGCCTTGTACCTACACACAAGCGTGCATACTGGCCGAACCGACCAACGCATTATTTTCACTGTAGAAACATAGAGAATACCATATATTTTCCCATTTCCTTTAAATTGCAACATTCCCCACCCCCATACCAGGTTTTAACCTTTGGAATCTATGTAATCTAGCATATATACGCATTCAAGTCGTACATGTTACCTGCCCTACGGGCACGCATGTCGATCATACTGACAAGCGCATTATGTATGTTTGTAGAGATGCAATTAGTACCATTTTCTTGCCAGTCTACTAGATTAGGCCTTCTACTTCAACACCACTAGGTTTTAACCTTTCGGATCCACATAATTTGAGAGATTTCAGAGTTCCAGCTCCGCCTTGTACCTACACACAAGCCTTCATACTGGCCGAACCGACCAACGCATTATTTTCACTGTAGAAACCTAGATAATACCATATATTTTCCCATTTCCTTTAAATTGCAACATTCCCCACCCCCATACCAGGTTTTAACCTTTGGAATCTATGTAGCATATATTGGCATTCCAGTCGTACATGGTACCTGCACTACGGGCACGCATGTCGATCATACTGACAAGCGGACTATTTATGTTTGTAGAGATGCAATTAGTACCATTTTCTTGCCAGTCTACTAGATTAGGCCTTCTACTTCAACACCACTAGGTTTTAACCTTTCGGATCCACATAATTTGAGAGATTTCAGAGTTCCAGCTCCGCCTTGTACCTACACACAAGCGTACATACTGGCCGAACCGACCAACGCATTATTACCATATATTTTCCCATTTCATTTAAATTGCAACATTCCCCACCCCCATACCAGGTTTTAACCTTTGGAATCTATGTAATTTGGCATATGTAGGCATTTGTGTCGTACACGGTACCTGCATTACGGGCACGCATGTCGATCATACTGACAAGCGCACTATGTATGTATGTAAAGATGCAATTAGTACCATTTCCTTGCCAGTCTACTAGATTAGACCTTCTACTTCAATACCACTAGGTTTTAACCTTTCGGATCCACATAATTTTAAAGGTTTCAGAGTTCCAGCTCCGCCTTGTACCTACACACAAGCGTGCATACTGGCCATTATTTTCACTGTAGAAACATAGAGAATACCATATATTTTCCCATTTCCTTTAAATTACACCATTCCCCTCCACCATACCAGGTTTTAACCTTTGGAATCTATGTAATTTGGCATATGTAGGCATTCCAGTCGTACATGGTACTTGCATTACGGGCACGCATCATACTGACAAGCGCACTATGTATGTTTGTAGAGACGCAATTGGTACCATTTTCTTGCCAGTCTACTAGATTAGGCCTTCTACTTCAACACCACTACGTTTTAGCCTTTTGGATCCACATAAGTTGAGAGATTTTAGAGTTCCAGGTCCGCCTTGTACCTACACACAAGCGTGCATACTGGCCGAACCGACCAACGCATTATTTTCACTGTAGAAACATAGAGAATACCATATATTTTCCCATTTCCTTTAAATTGCAACATTCCCCACTGTCAAACATTATATATGTTGTGTTTGTTTAGGCTACAGTGGGTTAGCCTATGGGGGGTACACAATTCTAGGGTTTGGTACTTGTACTGCTTTCACTCATAGTTCAATCATTCCATTCTTTTCTTTCTGACATGGTATCAGAGCAGGTCCTTCGCTAGGACCGTTCTTAGGGCCCACCACTGAATACCTACCTACCTATCTACTGTCGGAGTGCTGCGTTAGCGCCTCCCCCTCAGCGCCCTCGTGCGCCCTCGTTTACGGCCCCCCCTAAGGCCCCGTCGACCCCGCGCGCCGCCCCTTAGCGATTCGCGCGCCGCCCCTTAGTGGCCCCGTCGAACCCGCGCGCGCCCCGATTTCGGCTTCGTTTGGCCCCGTCGACCCGCGCGCGTCCCCCCTTAGAGGCCCCGCTGGCCCCGTCGACCCGCGCGCGCCCCGCTTACGGCCCCGTCGGTCCCGCACGCGCCCCGCTTACGGCCCCGTCGACCCCGCGCGCACCCCGTTTAGCGGCCCCGCGGCCCCGTCGAACCCCACCTAGCGGCCCCGCGGCCCCGTCGCGTCCCGCTTAGAGGCCCCGCGGCCCCGTCGCGTCCCGCTTAGAGGCCCCGCGGCCCCGTCGCGCCCCACCTCACGGCCCCGCGACCCCGTTGCGCCCCGCTTAGCGGCCCCACGGCCCCGTCGAGCCCCGCTTAGAGGCCCCCCGCGGCCCCGTACCGCCCCGCTTAGAGGCTCTGCGCAGCCGCGCAGCCCGACCCGAGCCGCGCCGCCCTACCCGACCGAGCCGCGCCGCCCGTACTGAGCAGCCCCGTCGATACTACTGCTCCTGCTGCTACTGCTACTGCTGCTACTGCTACTACTGCTGCCACTATGGCTAGTCCTCCCGTACTTGCTTTCGATGCCGAGGGCCGCCCAGTGAAGTTTGACACCTGGCTAGATGACCTGCACCTCTTCCTCCAGCTCACTGCCAAGGAGGATATTTCGCTGTACGATCATGCCCTCGGTCACGCTACTGCCCCTCCTACCACTGCAGACAGCACTCAGCGCTCACAGTGGCAGACTCGTGACGCCCACGCTCGCTTCGCTATTCGCAACTCCCTGCCACTAGATGAGCGCGAGCACTTTGGCCAGCACAAGACTGCTAAGGACCTGTACACTGCTGTAGTTGCTCGTTACTCCTCACCTGCCTCTGCCGCACTAGGCCGCCTCACCCTCCCCTACCTGTTCCCCGACCTGGCCTCCTTCAGCACAGTCGCTGACCTCATCACCCACCTCAGGACCAGTGAGGCCCGCTTTCGCGCTGCTATGCCTGACGAGTTCCTTGCCAGCAACCCCCCCCCGCTCTGGATCACGCTCTACCACATTGTCACCCGCCTCCCTGACTCTCTGCGCGCAGTCAGGGATCACTTCCTCGCTCGCTCTCCCACTGAGCTCACCATTGCCCTCCTCGAGAAGGAACTGCTTGCAGCTGAGACGAGCATCGTCGCTGTAGGCACCTCTCGTGGCGACCCCCGCACCCCATTCTTTGAGGAGTGTTCCCCTTCCCCTCTCCTCCCCTCTGTCGCCTCTGCTGCTACTGTCGACCTCCTTGGTGCTGAGAAGGTCGGGGCCGCGTCTGCTCCGAGCGGGCGCCGCAGGGGCAAAGGGGGCAAGGTTGGAGGTGGCGGCGGAGGAGGTGGGGGTGGAGGCGGTGGGAGTGGAGGAGCGGCTGGGGAGCCTACTGGCGGCAGTGGGGGTGGTGACAGCAGCGGCGGGAGTGGCGGCAGGGGTGGAGGCGGCAGTGGAGGCGGAGGTGGTCGTGGCAGCGGCAGGGGTGGAGGTGGCCGAGGCGGTGGCGGCGGCAGTGGTGGTCGTGGAGGCGCTGGCGGTGGCCAGAGTCAGCAGCCCGCCCCGTCGCTTCAGGCCGCTCGTGAGTGGTATGCGCAGCGTGGCTTTACGTGCACTTACGTCATTCGCACTGGTGACCGCACTGGCCAGCAGTGTGGGAGGCCGCATCCCACACAGCGCTGTTTCGCACGCCTTACTGACGCGTGGCGTGCCCAGTTTCCTGATGCCACTGACCTGCCTCACTGGGCTGATCTGGAAAAGAAGGGTGTTGATATCTGGGCTTTAGACTTTGATGCTATTCTCACTGCCATGTATGCGATGTTTACTAGTGGAGAGGGTGCTCAGTACTTGCGTGTTCCGCCCGACCCGGGCATTCAGACTAGTCCGGCTGCCGCTCTAGGTGCTAGTGCGTCTGCTGCCCCAGGTCCTGGTGAGGCTGCTGCTCTAGGTGCTAGTGCGTCCGTGCCCGCTGGTACTGAGTCGACTGCAGCACTGCACACCTTCACACTGGACTCAGGTGCTTCTCGCTGTTTCTTTCGTGACCGCACTGTCCTTGAGCCACTCGCTCGGCCAGTTGCTGTCTCCCTCGCTGACCCCTCTGGGGGTCCGGTCGTTGCGACCTCCTCCACTGTCCTTCCTTGTCCTGCGGTCCCGTCAGGCACGCTGTCAGGTCTCTACCTCCCCTCGTTCTCTACGAACTTGGTGGCAGGTAGTGCGCTCCAGGACGGGGGTGTCCACCAGTTCACCCCTGCTTACGAGCGCGTGACCCACTGCACGTGTGCTCGGACGGGCCGTCACCTGGCTACCTTCACTCGGCAGCCGGGGTCGGACCTGTACACACTGACCACTGAGTCCCCTCAGGTAGCTGCGTCCGCGTCTGCGTCTGCGTCAGGTCAGCTGTCCGCCCCCTGCTCGTGTCGCTCTCTGGCGCATGAGACTGTCCTCTGGCACCACCGCCTTGGTCACCCGTCTGTGCAGCGCCTTCGGGCCATGCACAAACGGGACCTTGTTGCTGGTCTTCCCAGGGTTCTCCCTCCCCTGCCACCCTCGCCTGCTCCTCCCTGTCTTCCCTGTGTCGAGGGGCGGCAGCGCGCCGCTCCTCACTCCTCCTCCTTCCCCCCGACGACTGCTCCTTTGCAGACGCTCCACATGGACGTGTGGGGCCCAGCCCGCGTCCGTGGTCAGGGTCAGGAGAGGTACTTCCTGATTGTTGTTGATGACTTCTCGCGCTACACCACGGTCTTCCCCTTGCGCGCCAAGGGTGACGTCCCTGATGTCTTGATCCCTTGGATCCGCAGATCTCGTCTCCAGCTCAGTGAGCGTTTCCGCTCCGACTTCCCTGTCCTGCGTCTGCACTCTGACAGAGGTGGGGAGTTTTCCTCTGGCCTCTTGGAGGCCTTCTGTCAGCAGGAGGGCATTGAGCAGTCGTTCACGCTTCCGGCCTCTCCACAGCAGAATGGGGTTGCTGAGCGCCGCATTGGCTTGGTCATGGAGGTCGCTCGTACCTCCTTGGTTCATGCGGCTGCCCCCCACTTTCTGTGGCCGTTTGCAGTCCGATACGCTGCGCATCAGCTCAACCTCTGGCCCCGTGTCTCCTTACCGGAGACTTCTCCGACACTGCGTTGGACGGGAGAGGCTGGCGATGCGTCGCGTTTTCGGGTCTGGGGATCCCGAGCTTTTGTTCGCGACACGTCCGCGGACAAGCTCTCCCGTCGAGCTGTCCCCTGTGTTTTCCTTGGCTTTGTCCCGGACGCGCCTGGTTGGCAGTTCTACCACGCCACCTCGCGTCGGGTCCTTGCCTCTCAGGACGTCACTTTTGACGAGTCCGTCCCCTACTACCGCCTCTTCCCCTACCGCACTGCCCCGCTCCCCCCCCCGCCTCTCTTCCTCGCTCCAGGTGCTGAGGTCCCAGACCCCCTCCCCCCTCAGGGTGCCGCTCCCTCAGGTGTGTCCCAGGTAGACCCGGTTGAGCCTGCTGAGGTAGCTGTTGACTCTCGTCCTGCTGGGGGTGCTGAGCCTGACCGTGAGGAGTCTGAGGGTGCTGAGCCTGGGGGTGCGGAGTCTGGGGGTGCTGAGCCTGGAGGTGCTGCGTCTGGGGGTGCTGAGCCTGGAGGTGCGGAGTCTGGAGGTGCTGAGCCTGGGGGTGCTGCGTCTGGGGGTGCTGTGTCTGGAGGTGCTGAGCCTGAGCGTGCTACACCTAGAGGAGCCCTCTCCTCCCAGCAGCTGCAGGAGAGGTACCTACAGTACTGCCGCCTCCGGAGAGGTGCTACTGGAGCTCGTTCCGGTACTTCCCCTCCTGCCCAGGAGCTCCCCCCCATTCAGCAGATCCGAGAGTGGTACACGCGGCGCTGCAGTCTTCGGAGTGGTGCTCCTGGTGCTGCGGACCCTGGGGGTGGCGCTGCTGCTGGTGCTGAGGACCCGGGCGTTGGAGCTACTGCTGGAGCTGAGGACCCGGACGGTGGAGCTGCTGCTGGAGCTGGGGACCCGAGCGGTGGAGCTGCTGCTGGAGCTGAGGACCCGGCTGGTGGAGTTCCTGCTGGTGCTGCGGACCCGAGCGGTGGCGCTGCTGCTGGTGCTGCGGACCCGGGCGTTGGAGCTACTACTGGAGCTGAGGACCCGGACGGTGGAGCTGCTGCTGGTGCTGAGGACCCGGACGTTGGAGCTGCTGCTGGTGCTGAGGACCCTGCTGCTGGTGTCTCTGCTGGTTCTGGAGACGCTGCGCGGCCGCGACCGCGACCGTACTTCGTCCCGCTTCTTCAGCAGGTTCTTGGTCAGGCTCCTCCTCCTTGTCCTCCTCCCTCCGTCGAGTGTCCTCCGCCTGTCCAGTCGCAGTCACAGTTCCCGCCTGCCTCGCTTCTCCCTGGTCCCTCTCCTTACACTGGTCCCACAGGAGGTCTTACCGAGCGTCGTGAGCCTGAGTCTCGTCCTGCGTCGCCTGTTCGTCCTGCTCGCACTGGTCGTCGTGTCCCACGTGAGCGTCCTCCTCCTGTCCCTAGCACTCACTACATGACTCTGCGTCCCTCCACTGCTCCTCAGCGTGTTCCGCTGCCGTCTCCTCCTGCGTCCTCTCTGCCTACTCTTCCTGATCCGGAGTCTGACTCCCGTCGTGCTACCAGTCCCACTGTCACCCGTCTCCTCGCTACTGTTGTCACTGACCCTACCTTTGAGTCCACCGCTGCGTCTTCTCTGGTCGCTGAGTTAGTTGACTTTGCTGCTGCCTGTCGTCTAGACTATGCCGCTAGTCTCGTTGCTGAGTCTGAGTCTGAGTCTGTCTGTCCTCCGTCCGTCGGGGGTGAGTGTGCTCTTGGCACGGACGTCCTTGAGGACAGACAGGAGGAGTTCCAGTGCTTTGCTGCTGCTTTACCCCACCTCGTGTCCATGCTAGTTGCCCCTGAGGGAGACCCGGATGCACCAGACATCCCGACCCCGCGCACTTACGCTGAGGCGATGGCGGGTCCCTACTCCTCTCAGTGGCAGACAGCCATGGACACAGAGATGGCTTCCTGGAAGTCCACACGCACCTACGTCAACGAGGTTCCCCCACCTGGGGCGAACATCGTCAGTGGCATGTGGATTTTCAGGGTGAAGCGGCCGCCGGGTTCTCCTCCTGTCTTCAAGGCGCGCTACGTGGCTCGAGGCTTCAGTCAGCGAGAGGGAGTTGACTTCTTCTAGACCTTCTCCCCCACCCCGAAGATGACCACTCTTCGGGTGCTGCTGCACATAGCCGCTCAGCGCGACTACGAGCTTCACTCACTTGATTTCAGCACTGCTTTCTTGCAGGGCAGCCTGCACGAGGAGATCTGGCTGCGCCGCCCTCCTGGCTTCACTGGGTCGGTTCCTCCTGGTACCCAGTGGAGACTTCAGCGGCCGGTCTACGGTCTCCGCCAGGCACCGCGTGAGTGGCACGACACACTGAGGACGACACTTGCGGCTCTTGGGTTCGCTCCCTCTACTGCTGACCCGTCACTGTTTCTACGCACAGACACCTCACTGCCGCCGTTCTACATCCTCGTGTACGTCGACGACTTGGTCTTTGCCACTGCTGACACCGCGGCACTCGCCCACGTGAAGTCGGAGCTGCAGAGGAGACACACGTGCACAGACCTGGGTGAACTGACAAGCTATCTTGGCTTGCGGATCACCCGGGACAGAGCACGGCGCACCATCACCCTGACTCAGTCACACATGGTGCAGCAGATCCTTCAGCGCTTCCGCTTCACGTACTCCTCGCCTCAGTCCACTCCTCTGCCTACCGGTCACTCGCTCTCAGCTCTGCCTTCGGATGAGTCCGTAGAGCCGAGTGGCCCGTATCCAGAGCTTGTGGGCTGCCTCATGTACCTGATGACCTGCACTCGACCTGACCTTGCATACCCTCTTAGCATCCTTGCACGCTTTGTTGCTCCTGGCCGTCACAGGAAGGAGCACATGGATGCCGCTAAGAGGGTGTTGCGCTACTTGTGCAGTACGTCGGGCATGGGGCTAGTGCTTGGAGGGCGAGACCGAGTTGTACTTACTGGACACTCAGACGCTTCTTGGGCGGACGACCAGGCTACTCAGCGGTCGTCTCAGGGTTACACCTTCAGCCTTGGCTCCGGCTCAGTTTCTTGGCGTTCTACACGCTCTTCTTCTGTTCTCAGCTCCAGTTGTGAGGCTGAGATCTACGCCACAGCCATGGCTGCCCAGGAGCTTCGCTGGCTGACCTACCTGCTGACCGACTTGGGAGAGCGGCCTCGTTCTCCTCCAGTGCTGTACGTCGACAACCAGGCTGCCATTGCCTTGTGTGAGGAGCACAGACTGGAGCACAGAACGAAGCACATCGCCCTTCGGTACTTCCTTGCTCGAGAGCTGCAGCAGCGTGGTCAGCTTCGTCTGCGTTACGTGGCCACTGAGGCCAACCTTGCTGATGTGTTCACCAAGGCGCTTCAGCCTTGTGACCATCAGCGTTTCTGTACTCTTCTAGGCCTTGTGCCTGCTGGACCTCACTTACTTACTTCTTGACCCTGCTTGTACTGTGATCTTTATATATATACCTGCATGTTTACACTTGCTAGGTTGTGATCACTGTATCTCTTGTTATATTATCAACCTGCATGTGAACTGGTCTTGTGACCGCTTGCTTGTGCTCGGAATTTGTGTGGTATCCTTGAGATCCACCCTGAGCTTGTTTTGCTTTGCTTTGACTGGTCTTGTGACCCCTTGCTCTCCCCCACTTTGCCTATGGGGGTGTGTCAAACATTATATATGTTGTGTTTGTTTAGGCTACAGTGGGTTAGCCTATGGGGGGTACACAATTCTAGGGTTTGGTACTTGTACTGCTTTCACTCATAGTTCAATCATTCCAGTCTCTTCTTTCTGACACCCTCCCCCATACCAGGTTTTACCTTTGGAATCTATGTAATCTAGCATATATAGGCATTCCAGTCGTACATGTTACCTGTACTACGGGCACGCATGTCGATCATACTGACAAGCGCATTATGCGTGTTTGTCGAGATGCAATTAGTACCATTTTCTTGCCAGTCTTTTAGATTAGGCCTTCTACTTCAACACCACTAGGTTTTAACCTTTCGGATCCACATAATTTGAGAGCTTCAGAGTTCCAGCTCGGCCTTGTACCTACACACAAGTGTGCATACTTGCCGAACCGACCAATATTTTCACTATAGAAACATAGAGAATACCATATATTTTCCCATTTCCTTTAAATTATACCATTTCCCATCCCCATACCAGGTTTTAACCTTTGGAATCTATGTAATTTGGCATATGTAGGCATTCCAGTCGTACATGGTACCTGCACTACGGGCACGCATCATACTGACAAGCGCACTATGTATGTTTGTAGAGATGCAATTAATACTGTTTTCTTGCCAGTCTACTAGATTAGGCCTTCTACTTCAACACCACTAGGTTTTAATATTTCGGATCCACATAGTTTGAGAAATTTGGCTCCGCCTTGTACCTACACACAAGCGTGCATACTGGCCGAACCGACCAACGCATTATTTTCACTGTAGAAACATAGAGAATACATTATATTTCCCCATTTCCTTTAAATTGCACCATTCCCCACCCCCATACCAGGTTTTAACCTTTGGAATCTATGTAATTTGGCATATGTATGCATTCCAGTCGTACATGGTACCTGCACTACGGGCACGCATGTCGATCATACTGACAAGCGCATTATGTATGTTTGTAGAGATGCAATTAGTACCATTTTCTTGCCAGTCTACTAGATTAGGCCTTCTACTTCAACACCACTAGGTTTTAACCTTTCGGATCCACATAATTTGATAGATTTTAGAGTTCCATGTCTGCCTTGTACCTACACACAAGCGTGCATACTGGCCGAACCGACCAACGCATTATTTTCACTGTAGAAACATAGAGAATACCATATATTTTCCCATTTCCTTTAAATTGCAACATTCCCCACCCCCATACCAGGTTTTAACCTTTGGAATCTACGTACTCTACCTTTTTTTAAGCATTCAAATCGTACATGGTACCTGCACTGCGGGCACGCATGTCGACCATACTGACAAGCGCATTATGTATGTTTGTAGAGATGCAATTAGTACCATTTTCTTGCCAGTCTACTAGATTAGGCCTTCTACTTCAACACCACTAGGTTTTAACCTTTCGGATCCACTTCATTTTTTGAGAGATTTCAGAGTTCCAGCTCCGCCTTGTACCTACACACAAGCGTGCATACTGGCCGAACCGACCAACGCATTATTTTCACTGTAGAAACATAGAGAATACCATATATTTTCCCATTTCCTTTAAATTGCAACGTTCCCCACCCCCATACCAGGTTTAACATTTGGAATCTATGTAATTTGGCGTGATATGCATTCCAGTCATACATGGTACCTGCACCACGGGCACGCATGTCGACCATACTGACAAGCGCATTATGTATGTTTGTAGAGATGCAATTAGTACCATTTTCTTGCCAGTCTACTAGATTAGGCCTTCTATAACAATATCACTAGGTTTTAATCTTTTGGATCCACATAAGTTGGGAGACTTCAGAGTTCCAGCTCTGCCTTGTACCTACACACAAGCGTGCATACTGGCCGAACCGACGAACACATTATTCTGACAGTAGAAACATAGTGAATACTATATATTTTGCCATTTCCTTGCCAAGCCAGCAAGGGCGTGGAAGGGTTGCGAGCATCATTGGTCATCGGCCCTTGAGAATGAAGAGCGCCCGCTGCACTTCCTCCACATGTGCAGATCCTAGCGTGTTTTGAGGCTAGAAGTGCTCGCAGTGAGCGTTTTTCTTCCACCAAGTCACGTGGCTGCGCTTGTCTAGGCCTCTTGCCAAGCCAGCAAGGGCGTGGAAGGGTTGCGAGCATCACTGGTCATCGGCCCTCGAGAATGAAGAGCGCCCGCTGCACTTCCTCCACATGTGCAGATCCTAGCGCGTTTTGAGGCTAGAAGCGCTCGCAGTGAGCGTTTTTCTTCTACCAGGTCACGTGGCTGCGCTTGTCTAGGCCTCTTGCCAAGCCAGCAAGGGCGTGGAAGGGTTGCGAGCATCATTGGTCATCGACCCTTGAGAATGAAGAGCGCCCGCTGCACTTCCTCCACATGTGCGGATCCTAGCGCGTTTTGAGGCTAGAAGCGCTCGCAGTGAGCGTTTTTCTTCCACCAAGTCACGTGGTTGCGCATTTCTAGGCCTCTTGCCAAGCCAGCAAGGGCGTGGAAGGGTTGCGAGCATCATTGGTCATCGGCCCTTGAGAATGAAGAGCGCCCGCTGCACTTCCTCCACACGTGCGGATCCTGACGCATTTTGAGCCTAGAAGTGCTCGCAGTGAGCGTATTTCTTCTACCGGGTCACGTGGCTGCGCTTGTCTAGGCCTCTTGCCAAGCCAGCAAGGGCGTGGAAGGGTTCCGAGCATCATTGGTCATCGACCCTTGAGAATGAAGAGCGCCCGCTGCACTTCCTCGCGGATCCTAGCGCGTTTTGAGGCTAGAAACGCTCGCAGTGAGCGTTTTTCTTCTACCGGGTCACGTGGCTGCGCTTGTCTAGGCCTCTTGCTAAGCCAGCAAGGGCGTGGAAGGGTTGCGAGCATCATTGGTCATCGGCCATTGAGAATGAAGAGCGCCCGCTGCACTTCCTCCACATGTGCGGATCTTAGCGCGTTTTGAGGCTAGAAGCGCTCGCAATGAGCGTTTTTCTTCTACCAGGTCATGTGGCTGTGCTTGTATGGGCTTATTGCCAAGCCAGCAAGGGCGTGGAAGGGTTACGAGCATCATTGGTCATCGGCGCTTGAGAATGAAGAGTGCCCGCTGCACTTCCTGCACATGTGCTGATCCTAGCGCACTTTGAGTCTAGAAGCGCTCGTTCCGAGCATTTTTCTTCCACCGGGTCACGTGGCTGCGCTTGTCTAGGCCTCTTGCCAAGCCAGCAAGGGCGTGGAAGGGTTGCGGGCATCATTGGTCATCGGCCCTTGAGAATGAAGAGCGCCCGCTGCACTTCCTCCACATGTGCGGATCCTAGCGTGTTTTGAGGCTAGAAGCGCTCGCAGTAAGCGTTTTTCTTCTACCAGGTTATGTGGCTGCGCTTTTCTAGGCCTCTTGCCAAGCCAGCAAGGGCGTGGAAGGGTTGCGAGCATCACTGGTCATCGGCCCTTGAGAATGAAGAGCGCCCGCTGCACTTCCTCCACATATGCGGATCCTAGCGCGTTCTGAGGCTAGAAGCGCTCGCAGTGAGCGTTTCTCTTCCACCAGGTCATGTGGCTGCGCTTGTCTAGGCCTCTTGCCAAGACAGCAAGGGCGTGGAAGGGTTGCGAGCATCATTGGTCATCGGCCCTTGAGAATGAAGAGCGCCCGCTGCACTTCCTCCACATGTGCGGATACTAACGCGTTTTGAGGCTAGAAGCACTCGCAGTGAGCGTTTTTCTTCTACCAGGCCACGTGGCTGCGCTTGTCTAGGCCTCTTGCCAAGCCAGCAAGGGCGTGGAAGGGTTGCGAGTATCATTGGTCATCAGCCCTAAAGAATGAAGAGCGCCCGCTGCACTTCCTGCACATGTGCGGATCCTGGCGCGTTTTGAGGCTAGAAGCGCTCGCGGTGAGCGTTTTTCTTCTACCAGGTCGCGTGGCTGCGCTCGTCTAGGTCTCTTGCCAAGCCAGCAAGGGCGTGGAAGAGCATCATTGGTTATCGGCCCCTGAGAATGAAGAGCGCTCGCTGCACTTCCTCCACATGTGCGGATCCTAGCGCGTTTTGAGGCTAGAAGCGCTCGCAGTGAGCGTTTTTCTTCTACCAAGTCACGTGGCTGCGCTTGTCTAGGCCTCTTGCCAAGCCAGCAAGGGTGTGGAAGGGTTGCGAGCATCATTGGACATCGGCCCTTGAGAATGAAGAGCGCCCGCTGCACTTCCTGCACATGTGCGGATCCTAGCGCGTTTTGAGGCTAGAAGCGCTCGCAGTGAGCGTTTCTCTTCTACCAAGTCACGTGGCTGCACTTGTCTAGGCCTCTTGCCAAGCCAGCAAGGCCTAGTGGTGTTGAAGTAGAAGGCCTAATCTAGTAGACTGGCAAGAAAATGGTACTAATTGCATCTCTTCAAACATACATAGTGCGCTTGTCAGTATGGTCGATATGCGTGCCCGTAGTGCAGGTACCATGTACGACTGGAATGCCTACATATGCCAATTTACATAGATTCCAAAGGTTAAAACCTGGTATGGGGGTGGGGAATGGTGTAATTTAAAGGAAATGGAAAAATATGTGGTATTCTCTATGTTTCTACAGTGAAAATAATGCGTTGGTCGGTTCGGCCAGTATGCACGCTTGTGTGTAGGTACAAAACGGAGTTGGAACTCTGAAATCTTCAAAATTATGTCGATATCCGAAAGGTTAAAACCTAGTGGTGTTGAAGTAGAAGGCCTAATCTAGTAGACTAGCAAGAAAATGGTACTAATTGCATCTCTACAAACATACATAGTGCGCTTGTCAGTATGATCGACATGCGTGCCCGTAGTGCAGGTACCATGTACGACTGGAATGCCTATATATGCTAGATTACATAGATTCCAAAGGTTAAAACCTGACATGTGGGTGGAGAATGTTGCAATTTAAAGGAAGTGGGAAAACAAATATTATTCTCTATGTTTCTACTGTGAAAATAATGCGTTGGTCGGTTTGGCCAGTATGCACGCTTGTATGGAGGTACAAAGCGGAGTTGGAACTCTGAAATCTCCCAAATTATGTGGATCCGAAAGGTTAAAACCTAGTGGTGTTGAAGTAGAAGGCCTAATCTAGTAGACTAGCAAGAAAATGGTACTAATTGCATCTCTACAAACATACATAATGTGCTTGTAAGTATGATCGACATGCGTGCCCGTAGTGCAGGTACCATGTACGACTGGAATGCCTATATATGCTAGATTACATAGATTCCAAAGGTTCAAATCTGGTATGGGGGTGGGGATTGTTGCAATTTAAAGGAAATGGGAAAATATATGGTATGTTTCTACAGTGAAAATAATGCGTTGGTCGGTTCGGCCAGTATGCACGCTTGTGTGTAGGTACAAGGCGGAGCTGAAACTCTGAAATCTCCCAAATTATGTGGATCCGAAAGGTTAAAACCTAGTGGTGTTGAAGTAGAAGGCCTAATCTAGTAGACTGGCAAGAAAATGGTACTAATTGCAACTTTACAAACATACATAATGCGCTTGTCAGTATGATCGACATGCGTGCCCGTAGTGCAGGTACCATGTACGACTGGAATGTCTATATCTGGATGCTAGATTTCATATATTCCAAAGGTTAAAACCTGGTATGGGGGTGGGGAATGTTGCAATTTAAAGGAAATGGGAAAATATATGGTATTCTCTATGTTTCTACAGTGAAAATAATGCGTTGGTCGGTTTGGCCAGTATGAACGCTTGTGTGTAGGTACAAGGCGGAGCTAGAACTCTGAAATCTCTCAAATTATGTGGATCCGAAAGGTTAAAACCTAGTGGTGTTGAAGTAGAAGGCCTAATCTAGTAGACTGGCAAGAAAATGGTACTAATTGCATCTCTACAAACATACATAGTGCGCTTGTCAGTATGATCGACATGCGTGCCCGTAGTGCAGGTACCATATACAACTGGAATGCATACATATGCCAAATTACATAGATTCCAAAGGTTAAAACCTGGTATGGGGGTGGGGAATGTTGCAATTTAAAGGAAATGGGAAAATATATGGTATTCTCTATGTTTCTACAGTGAAAATAATGCGTTGGTCGGTTCGGCCAGTATGTACGCTTGTGTGTAGGTACAAAACGGAGTTGGAACTCTGAAATCTCCCAAATTATGTCGATATCCAAAAGGTTAAAACCTTTTGGTGTTGAAGTAGAAGACCTAATCTAGTAGACTAGCACAAAAACGGTACTAATTGCATCTCTACAAACATACATAATGCGCTTGTCAGTATGATCGACATGCGTGCACGTTGTGCAGGTACCATGTATGACTCGAATGCCTACATATGCCAAATTACATAGATTCCAAAGGTTAAAACCTGACATGGGGGTGGGGAATGTTGCAATTTAAAGGAAATGGGAAAATATATGGTATTCTCTATGTTTCTACAGTGAAAATAATGCGTTGGTCGGTTCGGCCAGTATGCACGCTTGTGTGTAGGTACAAGGCGGAGCTGGAACTCTGAAATCTCCCAAATTATGTGGATCCGAAAGGTTAAAACCTAGTGGTGTTGAAGTAAAACCTAATCTAGTAGACTGGCAAGAAAATGGTACTAATTGCATCTCTACAAACATACATAGTGCGCTTGTCAGTATGATCGACATGCGTGCCCGTAGTGCAGGTACCATGTACGACTGGAATGCCTATATACGCCAAATTACATAAATTCCAAAAGTTAAAACCTGGTATGGAGGTGGAGAATGGTGCAATTTAAAGGAAATGGGAAAATAAATAGTATTCGCTCTATTTCTACAGTGAGAATAACGAGTTGGTCGGTTCGGCTAGTATGCACGCTTGTGTGTAGGTACAAAACGGAATTGGAACTCTGAAATCTTCGAAATTATGTCGATATCCGAAAGGTTAAAACCTAGTGGTGTTGAAGTAGAAGGCCTAATCTAGTAGACTAGCAAGAAAATGGTACTAATTGCATCTCTACAAACATACATAATGCGCTTGTCAGTATGATCGACATGCGTGCCCGTAGTGCAGGTACCATGTACGACTGGAATGCCTATATATGCTAGATTACATAGATTCCAAAGGTTAAAACCTGGTATGGGGGTGGGGAGTGGTGCAATTTTATGACATGGAAAAAAAAAAAATAATATTCGCTGTATTTCTAGCGTGAGAATAATGCGTTGGTTGGTTCGGCCAGTATGTACGCTTGTGTGTAGGTACAAGGCGGAGCTGGAACTCTGAAATCTCTCAAATTTGTGGATCCAAAAGGTTAAAACCTAGTGATGTTGAAGTAGAAGGCCTAATCTAGTAGACTGGCAAGAAAATGGTACTAATTGCATCTCTTCAAACATACATAGTGCGCTTGTTAGTATGGTCGATATGCGTGCCCGTAGTGCACGTACCGTGTACGACTGGAATTCCTACATATGCCAAATTACATAGATTCCAAAGGTTAAAACGTGGTATAGGGGTGGGGAATGGTGTAATTTAAAGGAAATGGGAAAATATATGGTATTCTCTATGTTTCTACAGTGAAAATAATGCGTTGGTCGGTTCGGCCAGTATGCACGCTTGTGTGTAGGTACAAAACGGAGTTGGAACTCTGGAATCTTCGAAATTATGTCGATACCTGAAAGGTTAAAACCTAGTGGTGTTGAAGTAGAAGGCCTAATCTAGTAGACTAGCAAGAAAATGGTACTAATTGCATCTCTACAAACATACATAATGCGCTTGTCAGTATGATCGACATGCGTGCCCGTAGTGCAGGTACCATGTACGACTAAAATGCCTATATACGCCAAATTACATAAATTCTTAATGTTAAAACCTGGTATGGGGGTGGAGAATGGTGCAATTTAAAGGAAATGGGAAAATAAATAGTATTCACTCTATTTCTACAGTGAGAATAATGTGTTGGTCGGTTCGGCCAGTATGCACGCTTGTGTGTAGGTACAAGGCGGAGCTGGTGTTAGAATCTAGAATAGAACGAGAATGGATGAACTAGCAGGAAGGTGGGTACAAGTATGAAACCCTAAGTTTGTGTACCCTCTAAGGCTAAACCCACTATAGCCTACACAATATAAACATACAATGTTTGACACACCCCCATAGGCGAAGTGGGAGACAACCAGAGGGTCACAAGACCAGTCAAAGCAAAGCAAAGCAAAACAGGCTCAGGGTGGATCTCAAGGATACCACACAAATTCCGAGCACAAGCAAGCGGTCACAAGACCAGTTCACATGCAGTTTGATAATATAGCAAGAGATACAGTGATCGCAACCTAGCAAGTGTAAGCATGCAGGTATATATATAGAGATCACAGTACAAATAGAGTCAAGAAGTAAACAAGTGAGGTCCAGCAGGCACAAGGCCTAGAAGAGTACAGAAGCGCTGATGGTCACAAGGCTGAAGCGCCTTGGTGAACACATCAGCAGTGTTGGCCTCAGTGGCCACGTAACGCAGACAAAGCTGACCGCGCTGCTGCAGCTCTCGAGCAAGGAAGTACCGCAGGGCGATGTGCTTCGTTCTGTGCTCTAGTCTGTGCTCCTCACACAAGGCAATGGCAGCCTTGTTGTCGACGTACAGCACTGGAGGAGAACGAGGCCGCTCTCCCAAGTCGATCAGCAGGTAGGTCAGCCAGCGTAGCTCCTGGGCCGCCATGGCTGTGGCGTAGATCTCAGCCTCACAACTGGAGCTGAGAACAGAAGAAGAGCGTGTGGAACGCCAAGAAACTGAGCCGGAGCCAAGGCTGAAGGTGTAACCCTGAGACGACCGCTGAGTAGCCTGGTCATCCGCCCAAGAAGCGTCTGAGTGACCAGTGAGTACAACTCGGTCTCGCCCTCCAAGCACTAGCCCCATGCCCGACGTACTGTACAAGTAGCGCAACACCCTCTTAGCGGCATCCATGTGCTCCTTCCTGTGACGGCCAGGAGCGACATAGCGTGCAAGGATGCTAAGAGGGTATGCAAGGTCAGGTCGAGTGCAGGTCATCAGGTACATGAGGCAGCCCACAAGCTCTGGATACGGGCCACTCGGCTCTACGGACTCATCCGAAGGCAGAGCTGAGAGCGAGTGACCGGTAGGCAGAGGAGTGGACTGAGGCGAGGAGTACGTGAAGCGGAAGCGCTGAAGGATCTGCTGCACCATGTGTGACTGAGTCAGGGTGATGGTGCGCCGTGCTCTGTCCCGGGTGATCCGCAAGCCAAGATAGCTTGTCAGTTCACCCAGGTCTGTGCACGTGTGTCTCTTCTGCAGCTCCGACTTCACGTGGGCGAGTGCCGCAGTGTCAGCAGTGGCAAAGACCAAGTCGTCGACGTACACGAGGATGTAGAACGGCGGCAGCGAGGCGTCGGTGCGTAGAAACAGCGACGGGTCAGCAGTAGAAGGAGCGAACCCAAGAGCCGCAAGTGTAGTCCTCAGTGTGTCGTGCCACTCACGCGGCGCCTGGCGGAGACCGTAGACCGGTCGCTGGAGCCTCCACTGGGTGCCAGGAGGAACCGACCCAGTGAAGCCAGGAGGGCGACGCAGCCAGATCTCCTCGTGCAGGCTGCCCTGCAAGAAAGCAGTGCTGAAGTCAAGTGAGTGAAGCTCGTAGTCGCGCTGAGCGGCTATGTGCAGCAGCACCCGAAGAGTAGTCATCTTCGGGGTGGGGGAGAAGGTCTGGAAGAAGTCTACTCCCTCTCGCTGACTGAAGCCTCGAGCAACGTAGCGCGCCTTGAAGACAGGAGGAGAACCCGGCGGCCGCTTCACCCTGAAAATCCACATGCCACTGACGATGTTCGCCCCAGGTGGGGGAACCTCGTCGACGTAGGTGCCTGTGGACTTCCAGGAAGCCATCTCTGCGTCCATAGCTGTCTGCCACTGAGAGGAGTAGGGACCCTCTATCGCCTCTGCGTAAGAGTGCGGGGTCGGGATGTCTGGTGCATCCGGGTCTCCCTCAGGGGCAACTAGCATGGACACGAGATGGGGCAAAGCAGCAGCAAAGCACTGGAACTCCTCCTGTCTGTCCTCAAGGACGTCCGTGCCAAGAGCACACTCACCCCCGACGGACGGAGGACAGACAGACTCAGACTCAGCAACAAGGCTAGCGGCGTAGTCTAGACGACACCGGGCAGCAAAGTCAACCAACTCAGCGACCAGAGAAGACGCAGCAGAGGACTCAAAGGTAGGGTCAGTGACAACAGTGGCGAGGAGACGCGTGACAGTGGGACTGGCAGCACGACGGGAGTCAGACTCCGGGTCAGGAAGAGTAGGTAGAGAGGACGCAGGAGGAGACGGTAGAGGGACACGCTGAGGAGCAGTGGAGGGACGCAAAGTCATGTAGTGAGTGCCAGGGACAGGAGGAGGACGCTCACGTGGGACACGACGACCAGTGCGAGCAGTACGAACAGGCGACGCAGGACGAGACTCAGGCTCACGACGCTTTGTAAGACCTCCTGTGGGACCAGTGTAAGGAGAGGGACCAGGGAGAGGCGAGGTAGGCGGTAACTGGGACTGCGGCTGGACAGGCGGAGGACACTCTAAGGAGGGAGCAGGACAAGGAGGAGGAGCCTGACCAAGAACCTGCTGAAGGAGTGGTACGAAGTACGGTCGCGGCCGCGCAGCGTCTCCAGAACCACCAGAGACACCAGCGCCAGGGTCCTCAGCACCAGCAGTAGCTCCACCGCCCGGGTCCTCAGCACCAGCAGCAGCTCCACTGCCCGGGTCCTCAGCACCAGCAGCAGCTCCACCCCTCGGGTCCTCAGCGCCAGCAGCAGCTCCACCGCTCGGGTCCTCAGCACCAGCAGTAGCTCCACCGCTCGGGTCCTCAGCACCAGCAGTAGCTCCAACTCCAGGGTCCGTAGCACCAGCAGCAGCTCCACCGGCCGGGTCCTCCGCACCAGCAGCAGCTCCACCGCCCGGGTCCTCAGCACCAGCAGCAGCTCCAACTCCAGGGTCCGCAGCACCAGGAGCGCCACTCCGAAGGCTGCAGCGCCGTGTGTACCACTCTCGGATCTGCTGAAGGGAGGGGAGCTCCCGGGTAGGAGGGGAAGCACTGGTACCCGCTCCAGCAGCACCTCTCCGGAGGTCGCAGTACTGTAGGTACCTCTCCTGCAGCTGCTGCGAGGAGAGGGCTCCTCCAGGTGTGGCACTCTCAGGCTCAGCACCCCCAGACTCAGCACCTCCAGGCTCAGCACCCCCAGGCTCCGCACCTCCAAGGTCTGCACCCCCAGGCTCCGCACCCCCAGGCTCAGTACCCCCAGGCTCAGCACCCCCAGGCTCCGCACCCCCAGACTCAGCACCGCCAGGCTCCTCACTCGCAGGTGCAGCACCCCTAGCAGGACGAGAGTCGACAGCGACCTCGACAGGCTCAACCGGGTCTACCTGGGACACACCTGAGGGAGCGGCACCCTGAGGGGGGAGGGGGTCTACCACAGCAGCACCTGGCGCGAGGAAGAGAGGCGGGGGAGGGAGCGGGGCAGTGCGGTAGGGGAAGAGGCGGTAGTAGGGGACGGACTCGTCAAAAGTGACGTCCTGAGAGGGCAGAACCCGGCGCGAGGTGACGTGGTAAAACTGCCAACCAGGGGCGTCCGGGACAAAGCCAAGGAAGACACAAGGAACAGCGCGACGGGAGAGCTTGTCCGCGGACGTGTCGCGAACAAAAGCTCGGGATCCCCAGACCCGGAAACGCGACGCATCGCCAACCTCTCCCGTCCAATGCAGTGTCGGGGAAGTCTCCGGCAAGGAGACACGGGGCCAGAGGTTGAGCTGATGCGCAGCGTATCGGACCGCAAACGGCCACAGAAAGTGGGGAGCAGCCGCATGGATCAGGGAGGTACGAGCGACCTCCATGACCAAGCCAATGTGGCGCTCAGCAACCCCATTCTGCTGTGGAGAGGCCGGAAGCGTGAACGACTGCTCAATGCCGTGCTCGGCACAGTAGGCTGCCAGAAGGTCGGAGGTGAACTCACCACCTCTGTCAGAGTGCACACGCAGGACAGAAAAGTCCGAGCGGAAACGCTCGGTGAGCTAGAGACGAGCTCTGCTGATCCAAGGGATCAAGACATCAGGGACCTCACCCTTGGTGCGCAAGGGGAAGACCGTGGTGTAGCGAGAGTAGTCGTCAACAACAATCAGGAAGTACCTCTCCTGACCCTGTCCACGGACGCGGGCTGGGCCCCACACGTCCAGGTGGAGCGTCTGCAGGGGAGCAGTCGTCGGGGGAAAGGAGGAGGAGTGAGGAGCGGCGCGCTGCCGCCCCTCGACACAGGGAAGACAGGGAGGAGCAGGCGAGGGTGGGAGGGGAGGGAGCACCCTGGGAAGACCAGAGACAAGCTGCCGTTTGTGCATGGCACGAAGGCGCTGCACAGACGGGTGACCAAGGCGGTGGTGCCAGAGGACAGTCTCATGCGCCAGAGAGCGACACGAGCAGGGGGCCGACAGCTGACCTGACGCAGACGCGGACGCAGCTACCTGAGGGGACTCAGTGGTCAGTGTGTACAGGTCCGACCCCGGCTGCCGAGTGAAGGTAGCCAGGTGACGGCCCGTCCGAGCACACGTGCAGTGTGTCACGCGCTCGTAGGCAGGGGTGAACTGGTGAACACCCGCATCCTGGAGTGCACAACCCGCCACCAAGTTCGTAGAGAACGAGGGGAGGTGGAGACCTGACAGTGTGCCCGACGGGACCGCAGGACAAGGAAGAACAGTGGAGGAGGTCGCAATGACCGGACCCCCAGAGGGGTCAGCGAGGGAGACAGCAACTGGCCGAGCAAGAGGCTCAAGGGCCGTGCGGTCACGAAAGAAACAGCGAGAAGCACCTGAGTCCAGGGTGAAGGTGTGCAGGGCCTCAGTCGACTCAGTACCAGGGGGCGCAGACTCACTAGGACCTAGAGTAGCAGCCTCACCAGCACCTAGGGCAACAGACGTACTAGCACCTAGAGCGGCAGCCTCACTGACAGGACACGGCAGCTGCACCTGTCCACTACCAGAAGCTCCCGAACGATGCACTCCAGAGCGACTACCACTACGGCCACTCCGACAGCTCAAACTAGCGTACCACTCACGCGCACGAAGCAGCTGGGGCGAAGGAGGACACGGCTGCTGCACCTGTCCACTACCAGAAGCTCCCGACCGATGCACTCCAGAGCGACTACCACTACGGCCACCCCGACAGCCCAAACTAGCGTACCACTCACGCGCACGAAGCAGCTGGGGCGAAGGAGGACACGGCAGCTGCACCTGTCCACTACCAGAAGCTCCCGACCGACCCACTCCAGAGCGACTACCACTACGGCCACCCCGACAGCCCCGACTAGCGTACCACTCACGCGCACGAAGCTGCTGGGGCGTGGGGGACTCACGCGCACAGCCCTGGAGCTGCATCTGGCCACGTCAGGAGCAGCAGTAGTAGCAGTAGCGGCAGTAACAGTAGTAACAGCAGGAGCAGTGGCAGTGGGAGTAGAAAAGGCAGTTGCAGCAGTACTGGGCAATGCTCACCAGTGGTCGGCGCGGCAGGCGCAAGACGGTGGCGACAGTGGGGCCGCTACAACTGCAGGGCTGGGCCGGGCCGCAGCAGGGAGCTCCGCGGCAGCTGCGGCAGGGCGAGGCTGGGCCGCGACGGCAGCTGCTCCAGGTGCCACTGGGGCGGCTGCTGCAGGTGCGGGCTGCTCCAGGGGCGGCTGCTGCAGGTGCGGGCTGTTCCAGGGGCGGCTGCTGCAGGTGCGTGCTGCTCCAGAGGGGGCTGCTGCAGTGACGGGCGGCTCCAGGGGCGGCTGCTGCAGTGGCGAGCGGCTCCAGGGGCTGCTGCTGCAGTGGCGGGCGGCTCCAGGGGCTGCTGCTGCAGTGGCGGGCGGCTCCAGGGGCTGCTGCTGCAGTGGCGGCTGCTCCAGGGGCTGCTGCTGCAGTGGCGGCTGCTCCAGGGGCGAGAGGCGGATTAGGTCAGGGCGACGCGGCGGGCAGGTGGCGACGCCGCGGGCAGGGCGACGCGGCGGGCAGGTGGCGACGCCGCGAGTAGGGCGACGCCGCTAGCAGGTGGCGACGCCGCGGGTAGGCGACGACGCCGCGGGCAGGCGCCGACGCCGCGGGCAGGGGACGACGCCGCGGGCAGGCGACGACGCCGCGGGCAGGCGACGACGCCGCGGGCAGGCGACGACGCCGCGGGCAGGCGACGACGCCGCGGGCAGGCGACGACGCCGCGAGCAGGCGACGACGCCGCGGGCAGGCGGCGACGCCGCGGGCAGGCGACGACGCCGCGGGCAGGCGACGACGCCGCGGGCAGGCGACGACGCCGCGGACAGGGGCTACGTCGCGGGCAGGCAACGACGCCGCGGGAAGGCGGCGACGCCACGGGCAGGGCGACGCGGCGGGCGGCGAGAGCCTGCAGGGGCGGCGCGCGGTCGTGCAGAGGCTGCGCGCGGGCCTGACGGGTGTGCAGGGGCGGCTCTCGGGCCTGACGGGCCTGCAGCGGCGGCTCGAGGGCCTGACGGACCTGCAGGGGCAGCTCGAGAGCGCACGAGGGCGCACGAGGGCGTACGAGGGCGCACGAGGGCGCACGAGGGCGCACGAGGGCGCACGAAGGCGCACCATTAGAGAAAGGCGCACGAGGGCGCACGAGGGCGCACGAGGGCGCACGTAAGGTAGAGCGCACGAGGGCGCACGTAAGGTAGGGCGCACGAGGGCGCACGTAAGGTAGGGCGCACGAGGGCGCGCCTAGCGGAATAGTGGGCCCATTGTAGAAAGCGGTCCTAGGTAGCAACCTAGGCTTCTGATACCATGTTAGAATCTAGAATAGAACGAGAATGGATGAACTAGCAGGAAGGTGGGTACAAGTATGAAACCCTAAGTTTGTGTACCCTCTAAGGCTAAACCCACTATAGCCTACACAATATAAACATACAATGTTTGACAGCTAGAACTCTGAAATCTCTCAAATTATGTGGATCCGAAAGGTTAAAACCTAGTGGTGTTGAAGTAGAAGGCCTAATCTAGTAGACTGGCAAGAAAATGGTACTAATTGCATCTCTTCAAACATACATAGTGCGCTTGTCAGTATGGTCGATATGCGTGCCCGTAGTGCAGGTACCATGTACGACTAAAATTCCTACATATGCCAAATTACATAGATTCCAAAGGTTAAAACCTGGTATGGGGGTGGGGAATGGTGTAATTTAAAGGAAATGGGAAAATATATGGTATTCTCTATGTTTCTACAGTGAAAATAATGCGTTGGTCGGTTCGGCCAGTATGCACGCTTGTGTGTAGGTACAAGGCGGAGCTGGAACTCTGAAATCTCCCAAATTATGTGGATCCGAAAGGTTAAAACCTAGTGGTGTTGAAGTAGAAGGCCTAATCTAGTAGACTGGCAAGAAAATGGTACTAATTGCATCTCTACAAACATACATAGTGCGCTTGTCAGTATGATCGACATGCGTGCCCGTAGTGCAGGTACCATGCACGACAGGAATGCCTATATATGCTAGATTACATAGATTCCAAAGGTTAAAACCTGGTATGGGGGTGGGGAATGTTGCAATTTAAAGGAAATGGGAAAATATATGGTATTCTCTATGTTTCTACAGTGAAAATAATGCGTTGGTCGGTTCGGCCAGTATGCACGCTTGTGTGTAGGTACAAGGCGGAGCTGGAACCCCCCGCTCTGGATCACGCTTTACCACATCGTCACCCGCCTCCCTGACTCTCTGCGCGCAGTCAGGGATCACTTCCTCGCTCGCTCTCCCACTGAGCTCACCATTGCCCTCCTCGAGAAGGAATTGCTTGCAGCTGAGGCGAGCATCGTCGCTGTAGGCACCTCTCGTGGCGACCCCCGCACCCCGTTCTTTGAGGGGTGTTCCCCTTCCCCTCTCCTCCCCTCTGTCGCCTCTACTGCTGCTGTCGACCTCCTTGGTGCTGAGAAGGTCGGGGCTGCGTCTGCTCCGAGCGGGCGCCGCAGGGGCAAAGGGGGCAAGGGTGGAGGTGGCGGCGGGGGAGGCGGGAGTGGTGGCGGTGGGGGTGGCGGTGGGACTGGAGAGGCTAGTGGCGGCAGTGGGGGTGGTGACAGCAGCGGCGGGAGCGGTGGCAGGGGCGGAGGCGGCAGCGGAGGCGGAGGTGGTCGTGGCGGCGGCAGGGGTGGAGGTGGCCGGGGCGGTGGCGGCGGCGGTGGTGGTCGTGGAGGCGCTGGCGGTGGACAGAGTCAGCAGCCCGCCCCGTCGCTTCAGGCCGCCCGTGAGTGGTATGCGCAGCGTGGCTTTACCTGCACGTACGTCATTCGCACTGGTGACCGCACTGGCCAGCAGTGTGGGAGGCCGCATCCCACACAGCGTTGTTTTGCGTGCCTTACTGACGCGTGGCGGGCCCAGTTTCCTGATGCCACTGACCTGCCCCACTGGGCTGATCTGGAGAAGAAGGGAGTTGATATCTGGGCTTTAGACTTTGATGCTATTCTCACTGCCATGTATGCGATGTTTACTAGTGGAGAGGGTGCTCAGTACTTGCGTGTTCCGCCTGACCCGGGCATTCTGACCAGTCCGGCCGCCGCTCTAGGTGCTAGTGAGTCTGCTGCCCCAGGTCCTGGTGAGGCTGCTGCTCTAGGTGCTAGTGAGTCCGTCCCCCCTGGTACTGAGTCGACTGCAGCACTGCACACCTTCACCCTGGACTCAGGTGCTTCTCGCTGTTTCTTTCGTGACCGCACTGTCCTTGAGCCGCTTGCTCGGCCAGTTGCTGTCTCCCTCGCTGACCCCTCTGGGGGTCCGGTCGTTGCGACCTCCTCCACTGTCCTTCCTTGTCCTGCGGTCCCGTCGGGCACACTGTCAGGCCTCTACCTCCCCTCGTTCTCTACGAACTTGGTGGCAGGTAGTGCGCTCCAGGACGGGGGTGTTCACCAGTTCACCCCTGCTTACGAGCGCGTGACCCACTGCACGTGTGCTCGGACGGGCCGTCACCTGGCTACCTTCACTCGGCAGCCGGGGTCGGACCTGTACACACTGACCACTGAGTCCCCTCAGGTAGCTGCGTCCGCGTCTGCGTCTGCGTCAGGTCAGCTGTCCGCCCCCTGCTCGTGTCGCTCTCTGGCGCATGAGACTGTCCTCTGGCACCACCGCCTTGGTCACCCGTCTGTGCAGCGCCTTCGGGCCATGCACAAACGGGACCTTGTTGCTGGTCTTCCCAGGGTTCTCCCTCCCCTGCCACCCTCGCCTGCTCCTCCCTGTCTTCCCTGTGTCGAGGGGCGGCAGCGCGCCGCTCCTCACTCCTCCTCCTTCCCCCCGACGACTGCTCCTTTGCAGACGCTCCACATGGACGTGTGGGGCCCAGCCCGCGTCCGTGGTCAGGGTCAGGAGAGGTACTTCCTGATTGTTGTTGATGACTTCTCGCGCTACACCACGGTCTTCCCCTTGCGCGCCAAGGGTGACGTCCCTGATGTCCTGATCCCTTGGATCCGCAGATCTCGTCTCCAGCTCAGTGAGCGTTTCCGCTCCGACTTCCCTGTCCTGCGTCTGCACTCTGACAGAGGTGGGGAGTTTTCCTCTGGCCTCTTGGAGGCCTTCTGTCAGCAGGAGGGCATTGAGCAGTCGTTCACGCTTCCGGCCTCTCCACAGCAGAATGGGGTTGCTGAGCGCCGCATTGGCTTGGTCATGGAGGTCGCTCGTACCTCCTTGGTTCATGCGGCTGCCCCCCACTTTCTGTGGCCGTTTGCGGTCCGATACGCTGCGCATCAGCTCAACCTCTGGCCCCGTGTCTCCTTACCGGAGACTTCTCCGACACTGCGTTGGACGGGAGAGGCTGGCGATGCGTCGTGTTTTCGGGTCTGGGGATCTCGAGCTTTTGTTCGCGATACGTCCGCGGACAAGCTCTCCCGTCGCGCTGTCCCCTGTGTCTTCCTTGGCTTTGTCCCGGACGCGCCTGGTTGGCAGTTCTACCACGCCACCTCGCGTCGTGTCCTGGCCTCTCAGGACGTCACTTTTGACGAGTCCGTCCCCTACTACCGCCTCTTCCCCTACCGCACTGCCCCGCTCCCCCCCCCGCCTCTCTTCCTCGCTCCAGGTGCTGAGGTACCAGACCCCCTCCCCCCTCAGGGTGCCGCTCCCTCAGGTGTGTCCCAGGTAGACCCGGTTGAGCCTGTCGAGGTAGCTGTTGACTCTCGTCCTGCTGGGGGTGCTGAGCCTGACCGTGAGGAGTCTGAGGGTGCTGAGCCTGGGGGTGCGGAGCCTGGGGGTGCGGAGCCTGGGGGTGCGGAGCCTGGAGGTGCTGAGCCTGGGGGTGCGGAGTCTGGAGGTGCTGAGCCTGGAGGTGCTGCGTCTGGGGGTGCTGCGTCTGGGGGTGCTGAGCCTGGGGGTGCTGAGCCTGACCGTGCTGAGTCTGGGGGTGCTGAGCCTGGGGGTGCGGAGCCTGGAGGTGCGGAGTCTGGAGGTGCTGAGCCTGGGGGTGCTGCGTCTAGGGGTGCTGAGTCTGGGGGTGCTGAGCCTGAGCGTGCTACACCTGGAGGAGCCCTCTCCTCCCAGCAGCTGCAGGAGAGGTACCTACAGTACTGCCGCCTCCGGAGAGGTGCTCCTGCTGCTCGTACCAGTACTTCCCCTCCTACCCAGGAGCTCCCCCCCATTCAGCAGATCCGAGAGTGGTACGCGCGGCGCTGCAGTCTTCGGAGTGGTGCTCCTGGTGCTGCAGACCCTGGGGGTGGCGCTGCTGCTGGTACTGAGGACCCGGGCGTTGGAGCTGCTGCTGGTGCTGAGGACCTGGGCGGTGGCGCTGCTGCTGGTGCTGCGGACCCGGGCGGTGGCGCTGCTGCTGGTGCTGAGGACCCGGGCGGTGGAGCTGCTGCTGGTGCTGAGGACCCGGGCGGTGGAGCTGCTGCTGGTGCTGAGGACCCGGGTGGTGGAGCTGCTGCTGGTGCTGAGGACCCGGACGTTGGAGCTACTGCGGGTACTGAGGACCCTGCTGCTGGTGTCTCTGCTCGTTCTGGAGACGCTGCGCGGCCGCGACCGTACTTCGTACCGCTCCTTCAGCAGGTTCTTGGTCAGACTCCTCCTCCTTGTCCTCCTCCCTCCGTATAGTGTCCTCCGCCTGTCCCGCCGCAGTCACAGTTACCGCCTGCCTCGCCTCTCCCTGCTCCCTCTCCTTACACTGGTCCCACGGGAGGTCTTACAGAGCGTCGTGAGCCTGAGTCTCGTCCTGTTCGTACTGCTCGCACTGGTCGTCGTGTCCCACGTGAGCGTCCTCCTCCTGTCCCTGGCACTCACTACATGACTCTGCGTCCCTCCACTGCTCCTCAGCGTGTCCCGCTACCGTCTCCTCCCGCTTCCTCTCTTCCTACTCTTCCTGACCCGGAGTCTGACTCCCGTCGTGCTGCCAGTCCCACTGTCACGCGCCTCCTCGCTACTGTTGTCACTGACCCTACCTTTGAGTCCTCTGCTGCGTCTGCGCTGGTCGCTGAGCTGGTTGACTTTGCTGCCCGGTGTCGTCTAGACTACGCTGCTAGCCTTGTCGCTGAGTCTGAGTCTGAGTCTGTCTGTCCTCCGTCCGTCGGGGGTGAGTGTGCTCTTGGCACGGACGTCCTTGAGGACAGACAGGAGGAGTTCCAGTGCCTTGCTGCTGTTTTGCCCCGTCTCGTGTCCTTACTAGTTGCCCCTGAGGGAGACCCGGATGCTCCTGACATCCCGACCCCGCGCTCTTACGCTGAGGCGATGGCGGGTCCCTACTCCTCTCAGTGGCAGACAGCCATGGACGCAGAGATGGCTTCCTGGAAGTCCACACGCACCTACGTCAACGAGGTTCCCCCTCCTGGGGCGAACATCGTCAGTGGCATGTGGATTTTCAGGGTGAAGCGGCCGCCGGGTTCTCCTCCTGTCTTCAAGGCGCGCTACGTTGCTCGAGGCTTCAGCCAGCGAGAGGGAGTTGACTTCTTCTAGACCTTCTCCCCCACCCCGAAGATGACCACTCTTCGGGTGCTGCTGCACATAGCCGCTCAGCGCGACTACGAGCTTCACTCACTTGACTTCAGCACTGCCTTCTTACAGGGCAGCCTACACGAGGAGATCTGGCTGCGTCGCCCTCCTGGTTTCACTGGGTCGGTTCCTCCTGGTTCCACTCCAGTGGAGGCTCCAGCGGCCGGTCTACGGTCTCCGCCAGGCACCGCGTGAGTGGCACGACACACTGAGGACGACACTTGCGGCTCTAGGGTTCGCTCCCTCTACTGCTGACCCGTCACTGTTTCTACGCACAGACACCTCGCTGCCGCCGTTCTACATTCTCGTGTACGTCGACGACTTGGTCTTTGCCACCGCTGACACCGCGGCACTCGCCCACGTGAAGTCGGAGCTGCAGAGGAGACACACGTGCACAGACCTGGGGGAACTGACGAGCTATCTTGGCTTGCGGATCACCCGGGACAGAGCACGGCGCACCATCACCTTGACTCAGTCACACATGGTGCAGCAGATCCTTCAGCGCTTCCGCTTCACGTACTCCTCGCCTCAGTCCACTCCTCTGCCTACCGGTCACTCGCTCTCAGCTCTGCCTTCGGATGAGTCCGTAGAGCCGAGTGGCCCGTATCCAGAGCTTGTGGGCTGTCTCATGTACCTGATGACCTGCACTCGACCTGACCTGGCATACCCTCTTAGCATCCTTGCACGCTATGTCGCTCCTGGCCGTCACAGGAAGGAGCACATGGATGCCGCTAAGAGGGTGTTGCGCTACTTGTGCAGTACGTCGGGCATGGGGCTAGTGCTTGGAGGGCGAGACCGAGTTGTACTCACAGGACACTCAGACGCCTCTTGGGCTGACGACCAGGCTACTCAGCGGTCGTCTCAGGGTTACACCTTCAGCCTTGGCTCTGGCTCAGTTTCTTGGCGTTCTACACGCTCTTCTTCTGTTCTCAGCTCCAGTTGTGAGGCTGAGATCTACGCCACAGCCATGGCTGCCCAGGAGCTACGCTGGCTGACCTACCTGCTGACCGACTTGGGAGAGCGGCCTCGTTCTCCTCCAGTGCTGTACGTCGACAACCAGGCTGCCATTGCCTTGTGTGAGGAGCACAGACTGGAGCACAGAACGAAGCATATCGCCCTGCGGTACTTCCTTGCTCGAGAGCTGCAGCAGCGTGGTCAGCTTCGTCTGCGTTACATGGCCACTGAGGCCAACCTTGCTGATGTGTTCACCAAGGCGCTTCAGCCTTGTGACCATCAGCGTTTCTGTACTCTTCTAGGCCTTGTGCCTGCTGGACCTCACTTGCTTACTTCTTGACTCTGCTTGTACTGTGATCTTATATATATATATATACCTGCATGTTTACACTTGCTAGGTTGTGATCATTGTATCTCTTGCTATATTATGAAACTGCATGTGAACTAGTCTTGTGACCACTTGCTTGTGCTCAGAATTTGTGTGGTATCCTTGAGATCCACCCTGAGCTTGCTTTGCTTTGCTTTGACTGGTCTCATGACCCTGTGGTTGTCTCCCACTTCGCCTATGGGGGTGTGTCAAACATTGTATGTTTATATTGTGTAGGCTGTAGTGGGTTACACCTTAGGGGGTACACAAAGTTAGGGTTTCCTACTTGTACCAAACTCTGAGCTAGTTCATTCATTCCTCGTTCAGTTATTCTGACAGAACTCTGAAATTTCCCAAATTATGTGGATCGGAAAGGTTAAAACCTAGTGGTGTTGAAGTAGAAGGCCTAATCTAGTAGACTGGCAAGAAAATGGTACTAATTGCATCTCTTCAAACATACATAGTACGCTTTTCAGTCTGGTCGATATGCGTGCCCGTAGTGCAGGTACCATGTACGACTAAAATTCCTACATATGCCAAATTACATAGATTCCAAAGGTTAAAACCTGGTATGGGGGTGGGGAATGTTGCAATTTAAAGGAAATGGGAGAATGTATGGTATTCTCTATATTTCTACAGTGAAAATAATGCGTTGGTCGGTTTGGCCAGTACGCACGCTTGTGTGTAGGTACAAGGCGGAGCTGGAACTCTGAAATCTCCCAAATTATGTGGATCCGAAAGGTTAAAACCTAGTGGTGTTGAAGTAGAAGGCCTAATCTAGTAGACTGGCAAGAAAATGGTACTAATTGCATCTCTACAAACATACATAATGCGCTTGTCAGTATGATCGACATGCGTGCCCGTAGTGCAGGTACCATGTACGACTGGAATGCCTACATATGCCAAATTACATAGATTCCAAAGGTTAAAACCTGGTATGGGGGTGGGGAATGTTGCAATCTGAAGGAAATGGGAAAATATATGGTATTCTCTATGTTTCTACAGTGAAAATAATGCGTTGGTCGGTTCGGCCAGTATGTACGCTTGTGTGTAGGTACAAGGCGGAGCTGAAACTCTGAAATCTCTCAAATTATGTGGATCCGAAAGGTTAAAACCTAGTGGTGTTGAAGTAGAAGGCCTAATCTAGTAGACTGGCAAGAAAATGGTACTAATTGCATCTCTACAAACATACATAGTGCGCTTGTCAGTATGATCGACATGCGTGCCCGTAGTGCAGGTACCATGTACGACTGGAATGCCTACATATGCTAGATTACATAGATTTCAAAGGTTAAAACCTGGTATGGAGGTGGGGAATGGTGTAATTTGAAGGAAATGGGAAAATATATGGTATGCACTGTATTTCTAAAATAAAAATATTATGATGGTCGGATCGGTCAGTATCAGGCCCTCAGATTCATTCTAGGCTACACTGATGCATCAGGGCTGCTTAGTAGAAAAGCATATTTTGCCCTTATTCATCAGGGCTACACAGGGTAAGATACCCTGATCTGTCAGTGTTATTAAAAGCTTTAGACTGAAATATCATAGTAGCTAGTATTTCACCAGAGAGTGGTGTAGCGACTAAGACGTCGGCCTGGCGTACGGGAGGCCGCCAGCTCGATCCTTGTTGGCTCCTTGCCGATGATATCGAGGGCGCGAAGCCTATTCCCGTTGTTTGGGTACACTTAGATAGGAATTTTTCTCCTCAGTACGTCTCGTTTCAGTGCGAGATTCTATACTACCCTGAATGAACAGAGTTGAACCTACACGATTATACTGAATTGTCTGTACGCTATGTAACCACTATACTGATCTTACAGGACAAGTAAATCCATTATGCTGTTTTTTCAGGAGCAGCACACGACTCCTAACCTGAGCTCAGGACACTCAAGATAAATTCTCCTGATAACTGAGGCCTGGTCAGTATGCTCGCTTGTGTGTAGGTACAAGGCGGAGCTGGAACTCTGAAATCTCCCAAACTATGTGGATCGGAAAGGTTAAAATCTAATGGTGTTGAGGTACCGTATTCTCCCGGATATAACACCCTAGGGTATTTGTAAAAATACAGGAAAAAAAAGGGGGGTGTCTTCTCATAGGAAAAAGCTACATAATACCCGGGTCCTTACATATGGCATTTTCTACTGTTAGTGTTTTTAAAATTAGACAATGTGGGTGTTTTGTTGGTCGTTTTAACATCACTATCTGAGGCGCGAATGTGAGTCTCGGTCGCGAACTTCATCACCCCCACAAATATGCCATGTGGCACCTTGCTGGCCACTTGCATCTGAAGATTCACCAGCACGTGGCAGGGGGAAATCGTGGGAGGGGGGAAATCTCGGCAGATTGAGGGAGAAAGTAACGCGAAATTTCATCGAGGTATAAATTTTCGCGATATTCTTCCGTATTGCAGCTACTCGTTAACGACTATAATAACGAATCCGTAAGAAAAGGAGGGTGTTATAGAAAATCAGCCAAAAAGGGGGGTATAGTGAAAACGAGGTCGCCCATAGCACCCACCCCGCACAAGCTACCCGGGGGTGCTCTATCATGGGGGGGTGTTTTGTCCGGGAGAATACGGTAGAAGGCCGAATCTAGTAGATTGGCAAGAAAAACGTACTAGTTGCATCTCTACAAACATAAGTAATGCGCTGGTCAGTTTGGTCGGTATGCGTGCCCGTAGTGCAGGTACCATGTACGACTGGAATGCCTATATATGCCAAATTGCATAGATCCCAAAGGTTAAAACCTGGTATGGGGGTGGGGAATGAGCCGAATTGAATGATGTGATTTGAATATCTGCCTTATTTTTATGATCGTTATACCAATAGAATTGTCAATTTAAAGGTTTCAAGCACAAATGATTGGGTGAATGGCAAAATATGTACTGCATTGTAAAATAATAACAAAATAAGAATGATTGCTCATACATTTCATAACCCTGGCTTCCCAATAAGGTAGAATATTCATACATTTCATAACCCTGGCTTTGCTCTAGCTTGACAGGGCTATCCCTGTTTGAGTTACGCCATGCAACGAACAAACCCAATCCATCTTGAATCACGTGCTGTTTCCAATTTCTCAATATCTTTTGCTCCTTACTTGCACTCCAGCATCTCCCCAGCCCAAGTGTGCTGCTTTCCTCTCTCACAGCTAGCCGCTATAGACGATGGCATAACCACACCACACCACACAGCCACCCACGCTGCCTGCCCTATCGGCCACCCTCCTCCCCCACCTCACCCAGCCCTGCCTGCCTCGCCTCCCCCTCATCACTACCCTGCGGCCCCTCAGCCTCCCTGACTGCGCGCCTGGCCTCGTCCAGCAAGCGCCGTGTCTCGAGCAGAGAGGCCATGGCACGGTTGTCCCTTCCCGCCACCGCTGCCAGCGCCTGCGCTGCCTGCTCCGCCTCCGCCATCAACACACTGGGGGGGAGGGGAACGGGGAGGAGGAAAGGAGTGATGAGAGGTATGGGGTGGGGAGGGAGAGGGAAGCACAGTAGCGGTGGGTGCAGGGTGGGGAAAGTGGGAGGTGCAGTGGTAGGTACCGGAGAGGGGGACGAGATGACAAGGGTGAGAGGTGAGCCTGGGAGCGGTCAGGAGTGGTGAAGGGAGGTGAGAGGGAAGGGGAACAGCGAGGAGACGCATGGGTGGTTCGATGCATTCAGCGTATACATGCTTGGTGCAAGGTCACATGGCATTGTGAAGAGACAACAGTGCAATGGCGCACGTAGTCTTGCATCACTCTTTCTCACCGTGCTCGCTCTGCCAGTTGCTTTCGCCGGCGAGCCACCATGTGCCGTGTCATGCTCTGCTGAGCATCCAATGCAGGCACAGACGCAGATGTAGACGCAGAAGCAGAACCACCCCTGTCGTCCCACGCGCCTGTTTCGTCCGTGTCACCACTATCATCTCCCACTCCACTGCTCCTGCTGCTGCTGTCGCTGCTGTCTGTGCTGCTACTCCCGTTGACCCCACCCAACACCCCATTCTCACCCCCATCGCCACCGCCACTCCCATCATCGCTGCTCCCCCCTCCTCCGTCCTTCTCCCCTTCCCTCAGCACCTCCTGCCACGGCATTTCCCTGTTTACACCTGCTCGCCCCTCTGCACCCCTCCATGTGCCCCTCTTCCTCAACCCTTCACCAAGCCCTTCCCCTAGTCCCATTCCCCCCCCTAGTAGCACACCGTCCCATGCACCACCCACCCACGCCTGTTTCCTTCTCCCCCTTCCCCCCTGCCTCTCCGGTCTCTCGCTCCGCCCCTCCTCCCCCTCCCACTCGCTCCCCCACTCTTCCACCTCCTCTCCTAGCTTCTCCCAAACCCCCCCAATGTCCCCAATGTCTTGAGTAGCCGACCCATCAAACGCTGCCTCTCCTGTTCTCTCTCTGCTCATTATACCATCACCCTCATCTCCCCTCCCCTCCCCGCCATTCCCACGCTTCTCCGCCCCTCCTCTCTGCGACACAATCACAACCCGCTTAAACGGCGTCACCACTCCCCCCGACCCTCCTTCCTGCCGCTCCCCTTCCTCGCCCTCCGCGCCTCTCTCTCCTCCCTCCACCCCCCCCTGCTGCCCGTGCTCCTCCCTGCCTGCGTCCCCCTGCAAGGAGCCTCTCTCACCGCTCTGCGCCTCGGCAGCCATCACCAGCTCAACAAACGCCTCGTCTGGGTTTGGAATCACCACCACCTCTGCCGCCGCCGCCGCTTTTGCTGCCTTTGCTGCGTCGCTGGAATCATGCGCGTCAGCAGCAGCAGCAGCAGCAGCATCACCGCTACCAGGAATACCTTCACGGGAACTCTCTGGACTGGCATCACCCAGCACAGCAGAGCCTTCCCCTGCTGCCTGCCTGCTCCTCCTCCTGCTGCTGCTGCTGCTGCTGCCGTGGCCTTCCTCCCTCCCCGCTTGTGGCCCGTCGCCTCTCTGCCCGCTTGCTCTTGCTCTCGGATCTGCTAGTGGTGTCGTCGCTGCTCTTGCTGTTGGGTCTTGCCAGGCGAACAGCCGATGCCACTCGACTGCGATACTCCTGCATGCATGCACATATTCACGCACGCACGCACCCTCCCGCACACCCACGCATGCATGTATGCACGCAGAGCAGAGCAGGGCACATAAAAGATGAGCATAGCTCACACCACTCCTCTCCCCACCAATAGGACCCAACGACTGTGGCCTGTACCTTCCCCCCTGCCCAACCATGCCTATGCCTATGCCCATGCCCATGCCCATGCCCATGCCCATGCCCATGCCCATGCTTCATCCTTACAGGGTCGGCCCATTTGGCCTTGATGGCTTCGCTGATTCGCTTCCTGTGCTCCTCACTGTGCTTCCCCCTAACCACCCCCTCCACCTGCCTCCTCCTCCGCATCCTCCTCTCCCCACCCTCACCACTCTCACCCACATCACCCCACCCTCCATCCCCCCCATCCCCTTCCCCCTCCTTGTCCACCTCCCCTCCACCTCCCTTCCACCGCCTTCTCCTCCCCCGCCTGCCTGCCTCCGCCTCATCAGCATACAGCACTCGCCCGTTGCGGCATCGCACCAGCGCCCGCTCGCCCACGCCGCCGGCTGCTGCAGCGCGCGCCAGCTCAGCGTGCCACTCGCGGCGCAGCGCGGCTACCAGCGCCATGTGCTCGTGGCGCTGCTGCCAGTTGGCGCGCAGCTTTGCTGCTATCAGCGCGCGCGTTTCCACACTGCGCGCAGGTGCAAAGGAGGGGGCAGTGAGAGCACGGGGAGGGGGAAGGGGGGGCGCAGGCGGGGGGGTGGAGAAAGCACGGGGGGTGGGGAAAGGGAAAATGGGGGGATAGGGCGGTGGGGACGGAGAGGAGGGAGGAGTTGGAGAGTTTGGGGAAAGAGGAGATAGCGAAAGGGGGTGTGAATGCAGTGGGATGGGGACGGGCGGGGAGCAGGAGAGGGGAGAGAAGGGGGTGGGGGAGGTGTGGAGGAGAAGAGGTCCGGGAAACGGGTGCTTGACAGGCAGGCAGCGGTGGGTGGGGGGGAGCGATAGCTGCAGCTGTGCTTGCAAACTGTCGTGTGAGCAGCAAGGAGCTGCCTTGGAGGAGTCGTATCTCTGCCTAAGCCTGCACCTCTTCCTCCCTGCCCCCAACCCCCCCTGCCGCCTCCTCCCCCTGCCCCCACCCCCACCTGCCCCCACCTCCCCCTGCCCCACCTCCCCCTGCCCTCACCCCCCCGCCCCCACCTCCCCCTGCGCGCACCTCTGGCGGTGGCCGCGCTCCTTGAGGCGCGCGCGGATGCTGGGGTCGCTCATGGCCACCTTGGTGCGCTCCCTTATCCGCGCGCGCACCTCTGCCCGCCCCGTGGCGCGCCGCACCGCCCAAGTGGGCGGGGAGGGAGGGGGGAGGAGGGAGAGTTAGGGGGAAAGAAGGGAAGGGAGCAGGGAAGAGAGAGGGGGATGGAGGGAGGAAAGGACAGCAGTAGAGAGGGAGAAGTGAGGAAAGGCATAGTAACACATGGTGAACGTGAACCACACACACAATCAGCCCACTCTGACCGCCTGCTTCCCCTCCCCCCCCTCTCCCCCGCATGTCGCTCACCATCGCTCCACCGCCTGCCCTTGTTCCACGGCACGCGCCCTCTGTTCGCCTCGCTGATTCTCTCCCGCCGAATCGCCTCCTTGCCCGCATCCCCATCCCTCTCCTCACCATCCTCCCCCTCCTCCCCATCCCACTCCCCTTCGCTTTCCTCCTCTGAGCCTTCGCCCCCCTCCGCATCTTCCGCCTCCTCGTCTGCTACCCACTCCGACTCGCTCCCCTCGTGCCCTTCCGCCTGCTCCGCCTTCCCCCGCGCATCCACACCCGCAACCTCCGTCCACTTCCCCCCATCTCCGCCACTTCCGCCACCTCCGCCAGGCGTCGGAACTTCCGCTCTTGCTTCGGTTGCTACTGCAGTATCTGCGGCCTTTGGAAATGCCTCTGGGGGGGGATTTCCCCCAGGGTCGGAATTCCTCCCATCACTAGTGTCCCCCTCGCCATTTTCCCCGCTACAGTCTGCTGCGTTTGCGCGGCCTCTCCACACTCGCCTGCCTCTCCCACGTCGCCAGTCTATTCGAGCGCTGCGCGATACGCGGAGACCTAAATGCGCGGCCGGCACGCCGACCGGAGCCAATGAAACGCCTTGTGGGGTCAAGTGAATGCCACGTCGGAATGGCGTGGAGCCGCTGCCGCCGCGGACGCGGAAGCAGCTTACACGAAGGGGGTCGGCGGGAAAATCGGAGATTCCGAAGCGTAGTCTAGAACGAGTAGCAGGAAGGGAGCGAGCGGGGAGTAAATACGAGAGAGGCGCGGCCAGTGGGAAGGAGAGGAAGCACTGCGAGGGATAATGGGGGGCGAGGGTAGGAACGATAGCCGCCGCGGAAGAGCGCGAGTTAAATAGGAGAATGTGCGAGAACGCGAGCGATGGAGCAGCTGCCATTGAACGGAGACGCGAAAGAAATAAGTCGAGAGGTGATGCGGGTGAATCTGTTGAATTTCAGAACTTTGAAGAGGCTGTTGGGCTAGCTGGTATTGACCGAATAACACTGATGCGCTAGGTTCTGTCTGGTTGGAAGTGGTGGTCATAATAAGTAGATACGACCTGCCTTATGAGATCTGGAATGGTTGATTTCAACACCAAAAGGTCAATCGATGGTATTTATTTAGGGATTTAGTGGTATTTATCTATATCCTTTGTTCAATTATGATGCTGCTACCTACCTCTAATAAATACTCCTCCATGCATGTACTAGCTTTACATGTGCTGTACCTGAGCACTTCATCTTCAAGGATGATGAGACATAATCATATTTGTCTGCAAGCGCTATAGCGAGCGATTACTGGTGACAGCTGTGAACGTTAGGGGAGCGGTGCGGCGGTTTTCTACGATGCCCGAGAATTCGGTGGGAGGGAGACGGTCAGCATCGAATCGAAACCCTCCTTTCCAGTTTGTTGAAATATTTTGTGTGTCGGCCAAACGATCCGCCTCACTGACCCCCCACACCAACGACCAAAAAACACAAGCTCAACGGCGCTGCGCGTTTTTTTTCTTCACTCCCCCGCGCCCGCAAAACATGTCTCGTTGTCCAAACACCACTCAAGTCACGCACCGCACCGATGTCACCGCGAATGTGGGAGCGAGATGCCCGACGGGTCGCGCTGAATGTGTCGCGTTGCTTGCCTTCCCTCGCTCCCTCGCTTCCGCCCCCTTGATGTTCGGCACTCGGGGAAATCGCGCCTCTCTGCAATCCCTGATCTGCTTGATGTCATTTCACCTCCTGATATATATGTATTCCAAACTCGTGTATCCATATAGCGCAGTGGCCAGCATTCAACCTCCATGATTATACCAACATTGCGATAGTAAGCCATTCCGACGGCTTATAACCCTGCCGACAAGTTGAACCCCGTGGCTGAAACTCCAGCGTACTCTCGCCGCTATCAGTTCCCCCTGAGCACGCCGCCTGCTCGTCAAGATGCACACCATTTCCCATGGCAGCAGTCCCAAGGCGCCTGTGGTGTATGCCTTCTGCGTCACTCTAGTCGTAGGGCTCCTGCTCCTCTCGGGGCCCTCCTCGCACCACCATGGTAAACACAAACACGGCAACCGCCGACGCTTGGACGGCGGCCGCAGACGGTACGTGAAGGAGCCGGGCGAACAGGTGATTAAACTCCACCGCGCGACGACGGAAGTGAACCCGAAACTGGACCACATCACGTTCGACCCGCTAATTGCGGAGATGGAAACGAAGCAAGACGACCACTCGTGGGAGGAGGCTTATTTCCGAGAGCACCACGAGGAGGTGCACGTGCACACGAAAGTCGAGCCTGTTTACACCGTCGGACACGGAACCGACGGGCACGGGGGACATCAGGGGCACGAGCACGGGCCGGGGAGCGGGAACGAGAGCGCGAAGCACGGCGGGCACGAGCACGAGTATGTGCACGGCGAGGAAGTGGAGGACGAGGAGCTGCAGCACCTGCACGACCACATGGATCCAGGTGCGCAGCTCGCGACGCCATGGACTCGAAATAACAGCCGCCGTGAAAAACGCGAGGTGGAACTCCGTTGCCGGCACGGCACTGGTGGTAGCACTTTGTTTTTTCACCAGCGCTTACGTACCTTATCGTGCGTTAGACTCTGCTTGCTCACCACCTCCTCGCCCCGCTCCTTGTCCAAATCCCGTGGCCGTTTGAGCGACCGCAGCGCACGTGGAGAGCAAGGTGAACGTTTCGTCGCGCATCCGCACGCTGTTCCCGCTGATTGACACGGACGAGCGCGACGGGTACATCTCGCTCAACGAGCTCGCCATGTGGCAGGTGCAGCAGGCGCACCGCAGCAGCGCGCACCGCACGCGGCGCGAGATGGAGATCACGGACGCGAACCACGACGGGTTCATCTCGCTCAAGGAGTATCTGCAGGACGACTCGGAAGGCGACGAAGGTCAGTCGCCGTCTATGACGCTATCGCTCACCCGCAAATTCTCGCTTCGGGTCCTTCGTCCGCGTCCCTTCCCCTACATTGCCTCGGCGCGTTCTCGCTGGTCGCTCCTCGGTGCTTGTTTCTTCCCCGCGCTAGCCGCTCCACCATTTCCTCGCTGTACTGTACTGCCTCTAGCCGGCCTTCCTAACCGCTAGTCGTGCGAAAGTATGCGCTTGTGCATGTCCGTGTTGCGTCAATGCGTGTATGTGCGTGTATGTGTGCGTATGTGTGCGTGCGTGGAGCAGTGTCATCGGAGTGGGACGAGAGTCTGCAGAGCTTCGTGAACCTGAGCAAGCAGCGGTTCCCCATGGCGGACACGGACGGCGACGGGCTGCTGAACGAAGAAGAGTTCAACGCCTTTCTACACCCCGAGGACAGCAACAACGAGAATCTCACTCGCTCCGTGCGCGACGAAGAGTTCAGGTGCGCTTGCGCTCTCGCTTTCGCTTGCGCTTCCGCTTGCGCCTGCGCTTGCTCTCGCGCGTGTGCGCGTGCAGGACGAGAGTTCATGCTTGTACATTGCAGACGGGCTGTATGTGGATTGGGGACTTGGAATGCAAAGTGTCTAGCAGCTCGTACCACGTGTGCTGACCTAGTTTCTGGTTTCCGGCCAATAATATTCGCTCCTGGGTTCAACGGGCAACGCCCTTCTTTCCTCCCTGCCGTGGGCGCGCGCGCGAGTGCAGGGCGCACGACAAGGACGGGGACGGGCGGCTGAGCTTCGAGGAGTTTTTCGAGAGCGCGTGGGAGGACGTAAAGGCGTTCGACGACGAGTACGAGAAGTGGGAGGAGCACCGCTTCGCGCCGCACCCCGACACGCTCAAGATGCCCGGTCACGGCCACGAGCAGCACGCGCACGAGCAGCACGCGCACGAGCAGCAACACGCGCACCACGAGCACGGGCACCATGGGCACCATGCGCATCACGAGCACCATGCGCACCATGCGCACCACGCGCACCATGCGCACCATGCGGAGCACCACGGGCACGAGCACGGGCATGTGGAGGAGGAGAAGCCGCTGGAGGTGTGGCAGGAGGAGGCGAGGAGGCGGTTCCAGGACTCGGACTTTAATGACGACGGGTGAGTACCGCTGCTGCTGCTGCCTCTGCTGCTGGGCGTACTTCTTTTTGCTTCTTTTCAAACCTTCTTTTCTCATCCATCCTCCCCTGGTTTGCAGGTTCCTAGACGTAAACGAGTTCGCAGACAACCTGCTGTACGCGCTGGCGCCCAACGAATACCACTTCGCCGAAGAACAGGCCAAACACATGCTCACCCAGGTCAGCCCGCTGCTTCTGCCACTGCTTTGCTGTTGCCTCTGCTGCTGCAATTTCCATCTCCTTGCTCTTTCTCTTCTTCTCAGCTCTTTCCCTCTCTTTCGCTCGATCACGCTCCTTTACTCTCTCTCACTCTCACTCACCGCACATTACCGTGTGTCGTCTGAATGGTGTGCGAGCAGGCGGACGACAACAAGGACAAGCACCTGTCACTGGACGAGATGCTGCGCAACTGGTCAGCCTTCTATGATGTGGTGGAGGAGCACTCAGAGCCGCACACTCCCCACTCCCATGAGCACGATGACGACGAGGAGGATGATGACCACCAGCACCTTGGGTACCACCACTACGGCCATGATGGGGAGGACGATGATGACGACTGGGATGAGGATGACAGTGGGGAGTACAACTATGAGGATGATGAGGAGGGGCATGAGGAGTTTAGATAGGCGCGGAGTTTTGAGGGAAACGGTTTTCCTCCCCTTCCGGCCTTCCCCCTCACACACAAAAGCCATCTTCCTCCCATTCACTTCCACCTCCCTCATAGTTTGGCTGCTTTGAGGGAGGGGACCTGGGGTGCCCAATAAGGAGCTCCCGCAAATGGTGCATAAACTTGCCACCCCTCAACGTTAGATTGGTCAATGACATTTATGTGGCTCCACAGGAGCATTTACGGTAGATGCAGCTGCACTCGGGTGCACTCGCTCCTTAGAATATTTAGGAATCAATGTCCAATATGGTTATAAAATCCTGATTAACAGAGTGCAGATTCACTAATACATGGAAAGCCAAGACAAGTTATTTGACAACTTAATTGAAAATGCTGTAGATTAACAGGTGTAATGATAGAAGCTTTTGAGCTTGGACTGATCGCGTATTTGCAGCTCAATCTCCACCTTCCCCCCTGCTGATGGCGGGATGCATAGGACTGACGTGGATCCCAACGGAAGTTGATGCAGGAGGGATAACAGGAAGGAGAAAATATCATTGCGGGGGAACCCGCTGTACTCTCCATGCTGCGACGCATTTGCGGCCTCCTATTCGCTGCGACCTGGATGACGTCGACTCGATTCTGCATGCAGCGAATGGAAGAAGCCCTTCCCGCGAGCAACAGCCAGCTAAGGTGAGATTCGCCACAGGGCTCTCGACACGAATTGAGCGCTGGACCTCAGATATCTATTTCGCGGTTCTCTTTCTAAAACCCAAAACCAGGCGTTAATCCAACGTTCCCCTACAGATCGCTCTCTAGGCCAACCAACCCAGCCCTTCCCGCCCTGCCATCCCAGCCTCCCCCATACTCCCCCACCCACCCTTTCACATTTGCCACCTCGAACTTCATCTCACACATTTCGTATCACGAGGTGCTCGCTGTTCAGATCTCTCGTTTTTTTGGGGACGATACCTGCGTGCGAGGAACTCATTTCTCGCCTCTAGCCTTTAGACTCGCCTCTAGCCTGCTCAGCGTCCTTTCGTCTCCCCTTACGTCTTCAACTCCGTCATTGCGATTGCGCTCGACACTTGACTTAGTTGCATGGCGTTTTCCTCGACGGCCCAGGTCGGTGCGCCTGTTCGAGGGACCGCCGCCGCCAGCAGCGGCTTCCTTGTCGCCAGAAACTCCGGCGGCGGTGGGAAGAAATCATGCCGCTTACCATCATGGGTTAGCCGAATCTCCTCATTCGCCGGAGCGCGCCTCGTATCAACATCGAAGCTCCACCCGCTATTATCACACACGCCCGTCAAGAAAAGTGGATGGCAGAAGAAGGGGCGCTCATCGAGTTACCGCCACCGGTCGGTAGCGGAGGTTGCGGGGACAGAGGGCGGGATAATGGAGCGATCCATCGGCCGCGCGCCAATGAACGGTGCTGTTCGTTCCTCCTCTTCCGCACGCATTCCTGAGTACGATCTCTCTCTTGTGTCCGGACCGCTCTCAGACCAGCCGCAAGAATTAGCGGCGGCGGCATCGCTAACCACCCGGACGCAGTCACAACAAGAAGGAGAGCGCAGTGGCAAGGCGGCAAACGGCGCAATTCGAGCCGACGTTACTAACGAGGATAAGATTTCCAGCGGCGGGGAGAGCACACTAACGCTCGCAGCGGAGGGGGAAGCGGAAGCGGAGGCGGAGGGGGGAATATTGCGGGAGGTGAACGAGGGCGACGTGCAGCAGGTGCTGGCGTCGCTGGAAGACCGTTTCCTCGCAGAGCCGGGCGCGTCGCTCGACACTATCGAGGCTAACGCGCGGGTTTTGTTCGCGGTGGGCGCGCGCAGGGGGCAGGTGTTGCGCATCTTCCGCGCGCAGCCGGAGCTGGCGGGGCGGGAGTACGGCTCCGCCGTGCGGGACAAGGCCGAGCTGCTCTCCGCGTTCCGCATCGCGCCCGCCGCTTTTCTCAAAGCGCTCTCGCGATCGCTCGACTGGCTGACGACGCCCGCGGCGCACGCTGCGAGTGTTTTGACTTTCCTCGACAGGGATTTGGGGATTAACAATCTCGCTAGAGTCGTAGCTGTCTGTCCTGACGTCCTTTCTCAACCCATAGACGGTTTAGCCGATACAGTCACTTTCCTCCGCACGGACCTTTCCCTTGGAGCGGAAGTTGGCGCAGCGCTTGAGCGCAACCCCGCGCTGCTGGGGGCGGGGAACGGCGGAGGGCGCGCGGATGTGGTGCGCAAGCTGGAGGCATTGCGCACGTTGCTCCGCCTTGATCGCTCCGCGGACGTGCTTCCCTTAGTGCAGCGCTCCCCGCCGCTTCTCTCCGCGAGTGCTGACGTGGCTCGCGACACATACAAGCAGCTCTCCGCTGTACTCGGCGAGGAAGGCGCTGCGGCAGTTGCTCTTGCCCGGCCGCAGATCCTCGCGCTGTCTGAAACCGCGGTGCGGGAAACACTGACGCAGATCGCACGGAGGTTCGGCGGCGCCGGGCCTGCGGCCTCGGTTCTTGTCTCGGCGAACCCGTCTTTGCTTCGGCGGCGGTGGGACAGGACGGCGGGGAAGCTGGAATACGTGACGGAGGTGATGGGGCGCGACCTGGCGGAGGTTGCGGCGTGGCCTGCTGTGCTGTCTTGCAATCTGCAGACGAGAATTAAGAGGCGGTATGACGCGCTGCGGGCAGCGGGGCTGGGCGCGACCGAGCCGCTTAGGGTGTTGTTCGGGTGCAGCGATCAAGTGTTCGAGAGGCGGTTCGACGTGACGCTTCCGAAACCCACCAAGGGGAAGAGGTGAGAATTCAAAAGACATTGTCAAAACGAAATGAAGCACGGACTGAGGGGGTCAAGCACAGGAATGTAGAGCCCCGAGGTTACCCTTGTGGTTGCGCTTGGCTGCACGAGGCGAGGGGAAGATGAGTTGGGAATTGTAAGCGCAGGAACCGCCGCGCCAGTGGGCGATGTTTAGGGAATTGAAGGTCATTGCTAGAGGATGTGGGCGATGTGTTGCGAGGAGGATGCGTGGGGAAGTGTGGATCCAGAGGTAGGTGAATGGCCACGGCGAGGAAGTGCGAGGTGCATGTGCCGCTCGTTGTGCTTGCTATCTTTCCAATCCGTCTCTCGCCTCCCCGCCGCCTCGCCTTCCTCCCATCCCCACACCGCCCCCTTATTAGTCGTGTTCCGTCCGCGGCAAAGGATCTTGGCTGCCTGTTCACCCCGCCTGCCCATGCCAGCAAAACCATCCCATCTTGTTTTTCCCAACCTGACTGGTTACGACCTTTTATCCTTCCTCCTGGTCGCCTCTCAGTCCAAAATCCATCCCCCTCTCCCCTTTCCCTCTCTCTTCATACATGCCTCCATGGGTTGTTTTGTGTATGCTGTGTGGTGATGCACGTGTGGGACTGTGTGTTGTGTTGCAGGGGGAGGAAGCCCAAGACATGAGCACGCGGCACTGCTCACAACTCTGCCCTAGGTTAACACTGCACGGTGTTGTGGCCGTGCTGGTTCTGCTGGGCTGGCAGGACAGTGTCTAGGTTAACATGTTCACATGGTCCACAGCCCATGACTCCGCTCTTTCTCCAGCGCGCTTCTTTCCATGTGCTTCTAAGTATGATAGGCCGAGCTCCTGACATACATACATCAAGCAGAGTGGGTCAAGGACTTAATAGTTGCCTGGATGGCTGCTGCGGCTGCTGCAGCGGCTGCTGCTGCTGCTGCTATGTGGATGTTCCTGCTCTCTCCTGTGTGCTCTGCTCCCTGTTGGATAACTTCAAGGCTACACCTTGGATATGTGCACATTACCGTTCTCGCATGCTCTCTCTCACACTTGTGTTTCCTCTCCCCTCTTGTATGGAAGCCTCCCGTATTCATTCGATTGCACACACAACACATACCCTACATGACGCAAAAATAGAGTCAGTTGCTTTACCGTTCGGTACCGGTCTGACCCCCCTTTCACCACCACCATGCATGAATAACTTCAAGGCTACACCTTGGATATGTTGTCAAGCCTATCTACTGTATGTCCACATCGGCATATTGTTGCACATGTGTGGTTGAGAATGAGCGTATTGACGACCTCAAGCCAGAGCCTCAGTATGGGTACAAAAGTGACAAAAAAGTGCGTTCCATAAGGCTGCTAAACAAACAACACATTTTCTCTAAGCTGTGCCGCAGGCAGAATGCTAAGTAAACTATGAAGCATCCTAATGGTGTTATTGTCATTCATTGTACCAGCAACCATATGGCGCTTGGACAAGGTACTAGCAAGGTAGGATACTAGGAGAGAGCCGAAAGAAATGCCAGTTGCGAAACCGCGTTTGATCAAAGCCAAGTAGCTAGTTCCGCACTGCCTTTCCAAAAAGAATATGGTGTGCGGCGTAGGTTGGTACCTTTCTGCGAACCGTTCTACTCACATTTCTGCAGACAGCCGTTGCAGCGATCCCTAAGCCACCCCCGCCGCTTCGCGTTCCTGACTTACGCGGCAATAGCAACCTCCGAGTCGAGCGACGGCACGGCAGGGGAGCCAGAGGCTTCGGCGCCGGAAATATCAGCGACGGTTGCGACGCCTGTCAAGTCTGCTTGAGCTACATCGGCCACTGCTGCCACATCATCCGAAGAAGTCTCTTCCAGGGTTGACTCAGCAACGGCTTCGGTCTCCGCTGTATCCGGAACAGGCTCGATCGTGGGCTCGGAGACTGCTTCGGGCTCAGGAGCGAGCTCCGGGACGGGCTCCGGCTCAGGTTCGGGAGCGAGGGCTTCTTCGCGGAACGCGCGGAGTTTCTCAAGAATCGCCTTGCGCGCGCTGATTCTCTCCGAGGCGAACGCGGCGTCGGTCGTGGCAGCCGAGGCTACCAACGATGCGATCAATGCCGAGCCGCTGGTGATGACTGCTCGTCGCGAAATACCCTGCAATGAATGCAAGAAAAAAGGATACAGGAATGGAGGTTAGAGAATACATTGACTGGGTGCGAACGGGACGATTGAGGCGACGAATAAGATCATTGATGATTAAAGAGTTAAGTTGGTTGCCACGGTACACACCTCGCTATCTGCCGATGCGGTGACAGCTATCCTTTTAGAAAACGCACGATTGGAGGTGCTAGTGGTGATCTTGGTTTGGGAGGCCACTGGCACTCCAAACATGCCACTCAGCTGAATCATACGAGCAATCTGGATCGCCATGATCACGATTGGACGCGGAGACACACGATAAGTTAGACTTCAGGGACTGGGAAGGGAGACTGCTCAGTTTGACAGGAGAGCGGACTTCAAGGAGTCTGCTCTGCTCCGCAAGTAAACGACTAACACGGATGGCCCAGCCAGTATGCCGTGGTGCATCAAAATATGGAACGATGCGCCGCGATCTTCTTTATTGCGAGATTCCAGGACACATCGAGAGACATCCCACGGTTCACATCAAAAGTTTCGTCTCTGGCTCTGATCTCAAAGCGTTTGCCAGCATGGCATGCTCGATTGGTTGTCACCATGGTGTGTCTGCTGACCTGGCTCGTGGATGGCGGAGGTGCTCGAAGAAGCCAACGGCTTTCAACTCTCACACGTGTATCACGTTTCCGGGGCACCAATCGAACAATTCGCGCGCCAACAACTTGTACGATACTGCAGGGTCTTCAAACAGAACGTACACCTGGATCTGTTTGTATCGAGACACTGCCTGTAAGTGTTGTTCATATAACAATTGCTGTTCAGAAAGTGCCATATATATGAGTTTAAGTGTGAAACATGCGTTACGGACAAGATAATCATTAATACATTATTAGAAGTTAACTATGGGAGACTGACAAACATAACTATGGGAGATAGGTAAGGATATGAAAACATGTCTTATCCACTGTACACACACCACATCGAGGCCCTAACTATCTCCAATTCTGCATTGGAACTTGGAGATGCTTGTTCACCCGGATAGAAATGGGTGAACTGGAATACCACCCCTTCCTCCAGTTTGCTCGCGAATGATCTCCCTGTCAGCACAAAAGGTACAAGAGATATTTTTTCTGGGTCCACGTGGCTCTAAACTGAAACCCAAAGCCCCGACGGGGAACCCTATTTCGCCCATGGCGGCGGGGGAACGCTTTCGTGTTCGCTACCACCTCATATTGTGGAGCAACAAGCGCAGCGGTGTGTCGCACCGTCCTTGAGATAGCCAATAAGAACAAACCCCGCCCTCCCCAAACCCTTTCGCACTCTCCGCTCAGCGACAGAATTTGCTACAATTCTCTTTCCCAGTTACCAACGGATACGTTCGCTAACACCACAACCAGCATTGAGGTTGTGCCATGGGTCTAATTGGGTGACAGGTGCAGCATTGCGAAAAGTATAATGCTCTAGCTGTTGAGTCAGAAGAGCTCCCTTTCACGAGTTGATTTTGCCTGTCAGCTCGTTCTTTCCTTAGTCAAATTACTGCCTCTTCATTCTATTGCCTGCTAGAGCAGAAAATGGCTAAAGCGGACACGAAGAAGGTAAATATGCGGCATTGTTTTCCTGCTGCCTTCTGGTCCTTTGCTGTTCATTGACTGATTTTATTTCTTCTTAAAAAAAAAAATGGCGTGATTTTTTTTTTTATTTCCTTCGGTTTCTTATCAGGTTGTAAAATCAGCAGAGAAACCCAAAGGTTAGTTTTGATACAAGCTCCCTTATCCCGATTACGTGTCTACGTTTGAGACGCCGACGCTCAACTCCGTGTTTCTAATCAATTACTTCCTTGGGCTTGCAGTGAAGAGAGCTCGCGATGATACTGCTGCCGGCGAGCCAGCCAAGGCCACGACACCCGCAAAGAAGGTTAAAAAGGCCGAGGCCTCACCCGCCGCGAAGGCAGTCGTGAAGAAGGTCGAGAAGAAGGCCACGCCAGTGGCGAAGAAGGCTCCTGCCCCTAAGGTACTTTGGAAGGCTCACTGCGACCAAGATGGTTCTGCGCCCAAAAACTCACTGACTTCCATTATTGCATTACTTGGTTATTCCGTCGCTTAAACAGATGTGATTAAGCTTTAAGCCGCAACCTTTTCCGGTCTTGTAATTGCAGGCAGCAGCCAAGCCTGCAGCGAAGCCTGCCGTCAAGGCCGCAGCGAAGAAGCCGCCGCCGAAGAAGGCCGCTAAGGAGAGCAGCGACAGCGAGGACGAGGACGAGAGCGAGAGCGAGGAGGAGGCTCCTGCCGTTAAAGCCCCTGCTAAGCCCGCCGCTGCCAAGGTGCGAACACTTTCGCTTTGGTTAAGCATGACGTTTCACAAGGCCTTTTCAGCGTTCGTCTAGGGTTTCGGGGTTTATACATCCTGAAAGTGGTTTATGCAACCTGAATTTCTATTGTTAACCTTTGTCGTTGGGACGTTTTGGGGTTTATGCAGCCTGCCGACGACGATGACGACAGCGAGGAAGAGTCTTCCGAAGAGGAATCTTCAGAAGAGGAGGCTCCCGCTGCCAAGGTGATAACGGCGAGGGTTTAACGAGGCTTTGTTGCAAGTGTCAAGCGGGTAACAATTGTGGTGTCGGGGGTGTGCTGTTTCGTATACTTGGGATCGCCGTATGTTACCGAGTGGTTTTGTATCTTCTGCGGTTCGTGCAGGCTCCTGCTGCTAAGAGGGACTCTGACACCCTCAGCGGGGAAGAGTCTTCCGAAGAGGAATCTTCGGAAGAGGAGGCCAAGGTGATAATGGCGACGGTTTAACAAGGTTTTGTTGCAAGTGTTAAGCGGGCAACAACTGTGGACCTGTGGTGTCGAGGGAAAAGGTTCAACGAACTACGCTGTTTCGTACACTTAAGATATCTGTTTGTTACTGACTGTTTTGCTGTATCTTGTGCGGTTTGTGCAGGCTCCTGCTGCTAAGAGGGACTCTGACACCCTCAGCGGGGAAGAGTCTTCCGAAGAGGAATCTTCCGAGGAGGAAGCGAAGCCCGCTGCTGCCGCTGTGAACGGCGCTAAACCCATGGAAGAGGACAGCGACGACGAGGATGATAGCGAGGAGGACTCTGACGAGGACGAGAAGCAGCCTGCAGCCGCTGCGAAGAAGCCTCCCGCCAAGGCAGAAGAGAGTGACGAGGAGGACGATAGCGAGGATGAGGATGAGAGCGACGATGATGAGGAGGATGAGAAGGAGAAGGCTGCTGCGGCTAAGAAGGCGCCTGCTGCTGCTGCTGCTGCCAAGAAGGACGACGACGATGATGATGATGATGACGAGGATGAGGATGATGAGGAGAGCGACGAGGATGATGATGAGGAGGAGGAGGAAGAGGAGAAGCCTGCCAAGAAGGTCAAGGCTGAGGTGAGCTTCCATCGGGTGTTCGGGGTTTAGCTCGTGTGCGGCTCTTAGCGTGAGATGAACGAGACGGCGATTAAGCCAGAAGCAGCATGAGAGACGCAAGCCGCGCGCTTTTCCACTCGGCACGGGGGTTTATGCGTGGCGTGAATTCTTTGCGCCGTGATACTAGCTATTGCGATTGAAATGCAGTCACGCATTCGCGTTCTCACCGTAAACAATCCTTTTTAACGAAACCCTCCTCTCCCATCCCACCCCCTCCCCCTCCCCTCCTCCCCCGGTCTCTTTTCCGCTTATCCCCCCCCGTTCCCCGTGTCGCACCTTCCGTTCAGACCCCAGTGAAGGCCGCCGCGCCCGCCGCGAAGGCAGCGCCCGCCACGCCGCAGACCCCGGGAGGCGAGGAGATCACGACGGTCTTCGTGAAGAACCTCCCCTTCTCCGCCGACCAGGACACCATGTAATGCAACCCCGCTGCCCGCCCCCCGCTGCCCGTCCCCGGCTGCCCGTATCACGCTCCATGTATCCCGCTGCCGGTCCCCGCTGCCAGTCTGCTCGTCTCCCGCTGCTCATCTCTTGCTGCGCGCTCTGCTGTTTAATGTGCGTCTCTTACTAGCCGTTGCTCTTGTAGATTGGTTTCCTTCCGTATTGTTTCTAGCCGACCTGTACCTTCCTGTTTCCTCTGCCATCTCCCACCGCAACTTTCCGCGTCGAATGCTCAAGTACAAATCTTTCCCTTCTTCCTCCGCGCCCTTGGCTCCCCCGATCCCTCTCCCCCCCCCCCCTCTCCGCGCAGCGCGGAGTTCTTCGCGGAGTGCGGGGAGGTGTCAGACGTGCGCATCGCCATGGACAAGGAGTCGGGCCGCCCGCGCGGGTTCTGCCACGTGGAGTTCGCCACCGCTGAGGCCGCCACCAAGGTCAGCAGCCTGCCCGCGCTGCTCGCTTGCTGCGTGCTTCCTTGCTGTTCGTTTCTCGCTGGGAAACAATCTCGTTAGCCGTATCTTCCCCCACCCCTTAATGTTCTCCCTTGCTTCTCCCTTAATTTCTCACACCCCCCACACCTTTTCAACCCCCCCTATTCCTCGCCCCCTCCCCCCCCTCCCCCCCCCTCCCTCCCCTCCTCCCGGTGCCTCCGTCCCCCCCGTTCTCGCACTCCGTCTCCTCTCTCCCCTGGCCATGCCCGTGCCTCTGCGTGCGCGGACGGCAGGCGCTGGACAAGAGCGGGCAGGAGCTGATGGGGCGCGCGCTCTTCTGCGACCTCGCGGGTGGCCCAGGCGGCGCAGGCGGAGCGCGTGGCGGGCGCACCCCGCAGTCTGGCGGCGGCCGATTGTGAGTGCGGAAGGGCCGAGGTTGGGGGGATTTGTTGGGCCCGAGGGTTCTGGGGGGAAGAAAGCGGTTCTTGGGGTAATACACCAACGGGTAGAGAGATTGGCCCAACGCAAAGGCATGTAAGGACTGAGAATATGTGAACAGGCTTTCGCCATGCTGAAAGGAATATGCATACTGAAATTGTTGTCCAGTAACATTGGCGCGTGTATTAATCCGAAGGGTTTAGGACGGTGGGTGGGTTGCTGTTACACCTGTACGATCATAGTGAAGGTTCATACTGTGCATGTGGTGGGTGGGTTGGGTCTGACCTGGGCTGCGATTGGCTTGTATAGTGAACCTCTCTGCTCTCCTTGCGCGCTTGTCTTTCTCCCTCCCCCTCTCTCTTCCATTCGGTCCGCTTATCTCTCTCCCCCGCGTGCGCAGTGGTGGCCGAGGTGGTGGCGGGGGGTTTGGCGGCGGAGGAGGGTTTGAGCGCGCTCCACGTGACGACAGCAACACAGTGTTTGTGAAGAACTTTGACCGCTACCAGGATGAGGACACGGTGAGACACGCCAGGGGGGATGGGGGATCTGTGAGAGGGTGGGAGGCAGGTTTGGTGGGAGGCAGTTAGAGGACAAGGGGGAAGCGGTGAGAGGGAGGGAAGGGAGGGCTGAGAGGGTGAGGGGAAGAGGAAGTGAATGTTCTTGGACGAAGGGGACGTGTGACTGCTGTGCGGTATGTATTAAGTATGTCAGTTTGGTTTCACTAGCCCTTGCAATGCAGGTACTTGTACCCGCCTCTTGCCACACGCTGTCAGCACAAGCAAGCAAAGCTACCACGAGTGAAGCGCTTCTCTTCCTCTTCCGTTGCTAGTGCCATACCATTACATGTTCGCTCCATAGCCTCACCTCGACTCACGCCCGCATCCCTGCTGTTACCTGGTGTCTGTTTCTCTGTCCCTGCCACTGGTGTGCAATGGCATCAGATCCGTGGGCAGCTGTCGGAGGTGTTCAGCGACTGTGGCAACGTGGTGGGCGTGCGCATCCCCACTGACCGCGAGACTGGCGGCATCAAGGGGTAAGTAGGCAACAGTACTGCATCCCCTTGTTTTTTTTTTTTTGCAGAACTAACAATGCATGTGCTTGTTGTTGCCTTGTATCCTGTCCTCCCTTTTCTTCTAATGTGCTCCCTGACCCCATTCCCCTGACCCCTGCCTCCCCTTGTGTCGGTCTCCCTGCGAGCAGCTTTGCGTTTGTGCAGTTTGACTCAGCAGATGCGGTGGCCAAGGCGGGCGAGCTCAACGGCACGGACTGCGGAGGGCGCTCGCTCGTGGTTGACACCTCTGCTGGTGGCGGTGGCGGCGGTGGCAGGGGCGGTGGTGACAGGGGAGGGTTCAGGGGGCGGGGCGACCGGGGCGGTGGCTTCAGAGGCCGGGGCGGCGACAGGGGAGGATTCCGGGGCAGGGGCGGTGACCGAGGAGGTGAGCCTGGAGAAAAGGGGAGGATCCTGGGGCAGGGCTTGGATGGGTTGGGTGGCATGTGGCTTGGTCCATGAATGCTCTCTCTTGTCTGTTCACTTACTCCCACACATTCGCCATCATCATGCTGTGTTTTCTGAAGTACGTGGTTATGTAGTATGGTGTGTTCTCACCTCTCTGTGTGCGGCTTCCTGTCCATCTCTTTGTTGTTGTGAGTGCAGGTCGGGGTGGTCGTGGCCCGCCCCGTGCCAAGATCAACCTTGCTGCACCAGGCACAGGTTCGTAATTGCTTCTTGCTGCTGCACCTGTTCACACACTACTTCTTGCTTGCACTGTTGTAACTGGGTACTCACCTGTTTGCTGCTTTCCATATTCCCTAGGTGGCCCTTGCCGCCTTTTGCTGTTCGAGTATCCATGCTCTGGGATTTGGGTTTATGTCACCTTATAAGAGCTGTGCACTCCTTTCCTCTCCTGTGCATGTTTTGCTTCAGGCAAGAAGACCACTTTTGATGACTGAGCTCCATGCTGTCCTTCATTCTAGTGCCTGCTTCCTAGATGGGCAACGAGCTGATGCTGCCCGCTGCTGTGTGTAGCATGCATTCGAGACCCCTGCTGCCCAGGCTCCACTGGCACTTTCCCCTTGACAATTCCTGGCTCTAGTTTCTCTATAAAGTAGTAGGTGTGGATTATTACCGGTTGACCTGCTTGTGTTCTTGTAACCTTTTCTAGCCCCCCTTTTTGAAATGGACTGGTGCCTGCACTTGCTCTGCACCCTGGGAGATTTGGGTTTAGGGTCTCTTTTTCTGTGCGGTTTGGGCACTGGAATATATATCATGAGGGCACATGTTGAAGCTCCAGAAGATTCAAGTAGTAGTATAACAGTGTAGAACCATGACCAATTCCCTGTTGACTGACCTAGAAAGCTGTATGACAGCTGTTTAGTAGCCTCTATCTTCACCTGTTAGGAACATGACTCCACAAAAGCGGATAAACATACCTTGCAACACCTTTTTTAATTTGAAGTCGTGAATTTGGTGAACCGAAGTATATCACACCTGTCAATAGCTATTTCAAGAAAGATCTATCTGAACACTTCAAACGTCGTTAGCGGTGGAGGATTTATTCGATCAGGTTTCTTCTGTGATGAGCACCCAATGGTCTTTCACCGCCACGTATGTCGAGGTTTTCCATGTCAGCGTTCCTCACCCCCGCTCTGCACGAAGAGTCCCGCTGGGTCTCTTACGCGATGGGCGAGACACTTGGCGTTGTCAACATTCGTCTGGCAGCGCTTTCGTGCTGCGTGAGCGAATGGAAACCCGCGATTTCCGAGCTCGTTGGAGGGAAGCTTGGTATCCAGGAGACCTGTCCAGACGGTTGCGAAATCAATCGAGAGTTCGCATCTCCAAATGACAGTTCGCAATCAGCTGGCGTGAAATGCGGAGGGCGTTTCTTCAGCTCGCGACCGTCAATTCCACCTCAACATTGGCTTGGCGAAGCCGCGGATTGTTCCGTGGCGCGGATGTTTGCGTGCTTTGAACATGGGAATTGCGAATTGATGTGTTGGCGCTACTGGCAAAGAGGGGCGAATTACGTGTTGATGGATAACCCACCCAAAATTGGCCCATCTGTTGGATGAGGGAAGCGAAGTGAGATGGTCAAGTAACATTACGGTAGGCAAGGAAGGCAGGCTTGCCCAACAACAACCGACCAACCAGTCAAGCCCTGTGCAATGCAACCATAGTCTCACCAAACTTCGGAAGTGCGGAGACCATAAAATGTTTTCGCGCCCCTTTCCATACTTACTGCCAGTCGTCCGTAGTTACAGTCACGTCGGTACCTAATGCTCTCAGGTAGTAAGGTAAGGTAGATCATTCCAGGTACTATGGCCGACAGTTTCAGCGCTCACCAAGGTTCCATGGAACGCAGTACGCAGTAGCTAGTCTTTCGAGAGAAACAGCCAAGCTTCTTGAAGCCTTGCCTCTCGTGGAACTGTCCTGTCTCCAGTCAATATCGTACGATAGTAACTTAGGTGTCCGCTGTATTTAGGTATCACTACGTCAAGGACAGGTCAGGTGCAACGACGGCAGTCACAAGGTTTAGAAATGGCAGGTAAACTGGTCAGCCATGCTCGTCGTCAGCGCGCACACCTCTGGTCGCCGTCACGTCGCTGCATCATCTCCTCGCGGTCCATCTTCCCAGTCGCGTTGTTCATCCTCGTAGCTGTCTCGATCAGCCACCGCTGTGTCACAAGTCAGCGAATACCGCCAAGCGCCTCCAGAAGCGTTCCCATACCGGGAACGTCACTATCGGAAAATGCTCGCTCGAGTAGCTTGCATTCAGAAGTCACCCACAGAGGCCGCGAACTCGGCTACATGTGGCCGTTTAGCCTCCTCAGTAGCACAAGTAGCGCGCAGGACACCTCGCAGTCGAGCCGCAGCAGGCATATCCAGCGCTGCGATATGCGCACTGGAGCAGGATGCACGGCAGGGAACCACCACTACGTGGACCCGCGATTCGGCAACAGGCAAAGCAAAAACAAATCGACCGCCGACTCGGGTTGGTTTCACACAGCAGAAGCAGAAGCAGCGGGTACGCCGGGGAACCGATCCATGTCACGCGCCCAGACAATTGACGCACTGGTCGTATCGTCCTACTCGGCGCGCAGCATCAGCCAGCTACAGACGCTGATACGCACGTCCACAGCATCGCTACAGCTCGCGCTACAGAAGGTGCCGACTGTCGTTCCCTTCTGCAGACAGCCACTGACGGAGGCGATCCGTCGAAGCAAGCTAGTAGTTGACCAGCTTTCCCGCAGAGCCATATTCATGGCGCGGAAAGAGGTTGCGCAGGTGGCACGGGTCGTGGCGGTCTGTCAGAGCAGGCTCGGCGTGACGATGCGCTCCAAGAAATCGACCACCACGAGCGAACGCGACGCCTACACGGTGGGCTTTCGCGAGCTGGAAAACACGATGATTCGACTCAGTGGCGTGGGCACGGTGCTGCAGAAGCAGATCGCCGCGGACACGCAGAGCGGGAAGCTAGCCGTTACGACCGTCGGATCAATGTCCGATCGAACGGTGGATCTGTTTCCTGACTACGGTGCGGACCTGATGCGGCAGCTGCCCGGGGGCGTGACGACGCTCACGTTCAACGGCACGCTGGGGGCGCGAATTCACTCGGCGTTCACGTACCCGTCGGGCGTGTTCACGGCGAAGCTCATGTGCCCCAAGGGCGACACGCGCGGCCTCGACACCACATTCTATGTAAGCCACGACGCGAACACAGCCGCCATTGGTCTAGCCTCGCACAGCGCACACGGGCTGCTTACATGCTTCATGCAGCGTAGTGGACCCCACTCCCATGCCTTGGTCAATTCTCCTCTTGTGCTTTTCGTCACCACCCAATCTCTTTCTCGTGTTTCCCTTCCCGTGTGCTTTCCTGCCCCCTTACGCCCGATGCAGTTATCCTCGATAGAAGGCGGCCCTGGGACGGACTCGATACTGATGAGCATATTCGGGAACGACCGCACGCGCGTGCGGTGCCTGACGCTGGTAGACGGTGAATCGGGGTTGACACACGAGGTGGAGGTGGGGAACGACTGCGCCGCTGGTTACCACACCATCAGCATCATGTGGTCGGGCCGCCTCATTGTGTAAGTCGCACATGCGCGTCGGGGGGCTATGGGCACGCGGCAGGGAACGGAGGAGGGAGGCGGAGAGAGGAAAGGAACGGAGTGGCGATGGCGGGTGGGAAGCGGAGTGCTTCGTGTTGTACTTCGTTCGATCTTGCTCGCGTATCACATTCACTTATCGCAACTGATTTTCTTCCCTTTCTGCCATTTCTCCCGCCCCTCGTTCCTCTGGGCAGGTGGAAGTACGACGATTTGATCCTGCGCGTGTCGTCGCGCAACATGCTATCGCCCTTCCCCGTGTCCACCACCATGTACCTCTACGCCTCCATCTACGACACCGCCAAATACCCCTACGCCTGGCAGGCCGGCTACCTCACCAACGCCGACGCGCCCTACGTAGTCTCTTATAAAGACACCTCCGCGGTTGTCCCCGCGCCGTCGTACAACTTCGGACTTCCGCTGGACCTAAACAATGGCGCCTCGGTTCCCGGGTCGGCAATCGGCCGCGGGCCGCTGTGGCCAATCGCGATAGACTATTGCTCGGACCACGTGGTGACTTTAAAGGGGTATCAGAGTATCACGTTCGACGATAAGGGGTGCGGCGGGCGGTTCCATTCGACGGTGCGGCACTACTCGGGGGTGTTCACGGCGTTCGTGCAGTGCCCCGCTGGAAACACGTCCGGTCTCGTCTCCGCGTTCTACGTGAGTGGACCTTCCGCTGTGCTCGTCTGCTTAATATTCATTTCGCTGCTTCGCCCATGCTTGTTGCATGCAAGAGCGAGGAAGGTGTATACGTCTGTAGCCCCTTGAAGCGCTGCCGCTCACACAGTAACAGCAACGCCTGTGCCTTCCACCGAGTTTCCCACCCACGTGGCTCATCTCGTATCCCGTACCCGCGCAGCTATCATCGGAGGAGGGCAACAAGGAGCAGGACGAGATCGACTTCGAGTGGCTGGGCAAGGACAAGACGGCCGTGCAGACCAACTTCTACGTCAACGGCCAGGGCGGCCGCGAGGTGCTCGTGCCGCTCGGCTTCGACTGCTCCAAGGGCTTCCACAACTACACGCTCCTCTGGACCACCGACCGCCTGCAGTGAGTAGTGCCGCTACTAGCTCGTGCTCTTTGCTACACGCCCTCCCCGCTTCTCCTCCCGTGCTCTGTGGGTGGGTTCCCGTTTTCCTGTTCTCTCTACCCGCCATGTCACAGTGTCTCTCTGTCTGTCGTGTGTTTCATTGTCTTTGTGCCTGGTCCCATCAGGTGGTTCATTGACAACAAGATGGTGCGCGACGTGCAGCGCGCGCAGGCAGACGCGTGGCCTGTGAAGCCCATGTTCGCGTACGCCTCCATGTGGAACGCGTCGAGCATCTCGAACGGTTGGTGGAGCGGCACGTGGAGCGGCAAGGACATCCCTTACGTCATCAAGTTTAAAGACATCAAGATCGGAAACGCGTGATTGTCGTTAGTGGCGGGTAAATCCCGTTCATGGGTGGTTGCGGCGTGCCACCTGTGTGTGCGTCTAACTCGGTAACGGCCAGAGTCTTCTGTGGTCCTGTCCAGGCTACGGTATCATATACCATCTGCTGCTGCATGCGTGTGTAACTGGGCACTTCAGACGCAGGGGATACGGTTGATACCCGCCATCCAAAGGGGTGCATTGCGCCCTCTAAATCGCCTCTCCAGCTCGAGCCTCTTGAGAAAAAAGCAGCACAGCAGCCTGGCTTCAAGGCAGCAGAGCAACAGCACGCTAACATGGATAACCCGACGCTATATTTATTGAAGACACTCTCACACTAGCCTGGCAATAAGGCCCCTGTTGTAGGAGCAGGTCATGGTATTGGCCATTGCACAATATTATTGTTTAAACAAATACTATTAGGGTACATTCCTGCCTTGACACAAATGTCTCAATCGCTTTGTGACACCCCAAAACAGCATAAACTTTAGTGTGTCCCAAATGCGAGTCGCCTTTCAGCGACTATTACTGTATTTTTCATTGGTCAGCGTGAAACGCGCTGACGTCGCTGACGAATTGGAAACCGACTCGTCATTTTTTTAAAATTCGCATGCGGTTCGAAATGTCATTGCACCTGGTCTTCCCGAAATGCCAGTTTTACGCGGGAAGGATTCCCGCGAGTCAAGACCACACTCCAGCCGCGCGATTGAAGATTCGGGTGTACTGTAATTTTTGTCACCCAATCAATTGCGCCCAACTGTGCATTTCGCATGGTCGCCTAGTTTCGCGATACATTGATTATTTGTGACGCGAGATCAGCAACATGTTTCGGCGCGGCTCGGAAAAACAGGGGATTGAGACACAAGTGTCAAGGCAGGAATGTACCCTTAGATTGGTTTGAAATAGCTATTATATATTGGTGTATCTTTCTACAAAGTAATGCTATGGTATGCTGATTGGAATATGATGTACATCTGAGCCTAATGTTTGAGGGTCACAAATCTGACGAAGGCTTTATGCCACCAGATCTGATAATTTGGTTCGCCTTGAGCAAAGTTTCTATCTACCCACCAGGCTAGCCCTGACACAAAGCTCTTGAATAAATACATGAAGCTCTTTCACAACACAAACAAGCCAGTTCGCCTAGTTGCAACTTCTCTAGTACTTTATATGTATGAGCTACGGAACTTCATATTTCCAATCTTAGCGGACCATGCTGTGCTCGCCAGATCTGCTGCATACCCAGCAGTGCAGGCAAGCACGTGTGTCAGGAGTCAAGTGGGTGGCACCACGTGCTTGGCGTGTCATCGCATAAGCTGGAAGCCAGCAGCGGGCGCTAGGCACATGGCGCACATGCCTGCATTCCTTGCGTCGAGGGGCGGCAGCGCGCCGCTCCTCACTCCTCCTCGTTTCCTCCCACAGAGGCTCCACTGCAGACGCTCCACCTGGACGTGTGGGGCCCAGCCCGCGTCCAGGGACAGGGCCGCGAGCGGTACTTCCTGCTGGTCGTCGACGACTACACGCGTTACACCACGGTCTTCCCCTTGCAGAGCAAGGGGGACGTCCCTGCTGTTTTGATCCCCTGGATCCGCGCTGTTCGTCTCCAGCTCCGCGAGCGGTTCCGGTCGGACTTTCCTGTCCTGCGTCTGCACTCTGACAGAGGTGGTGAGTTCTCCTCCGACCTCTTGGCAGCCTACTGTGCGGAGCACGGCATCACCCAGTCGTTCACGCTTCCGGCCTCTCCGCAGCAGAATGGGGTTGCTGAGCGCCGCATTGGCTTAGTCATGGAGGTCGCTCGTACCTCCATGATCCATGCGGCTGCCCCCCATTTTCTGTGGCCGTTTGCGGTCCGGTACGCCACGCATCAGCTCAACCTCTGGCTCCGTGTCTCCTTGCTGGAGACCTCGCCCACACTGCTGTGGACGGGGAAGGTTGGCGATGCGTCGCGTTTCCGGGTCTGGGGTGCTCGTGCCTTTGTCCGCGATACCACCACGGACAAGCTCTCCGCCCGCGCTGTTCCCTGTGTCTTCCTTGGCTTTGTCCCTGACGCGCCTGGTTGGCAGTTTTACCACCCCACCTCGCGCCGTGTCTTTGCGTCTCAGGACGTCACGTTCGACGAGTCGGTTCCCTTTTACCGTCTCTTCCCCTACCGCACTGCCTCGCTCCCCCCCCCGCCGCTCTTCCTTGCTCCAGGTGCTCCCCAGGTAGACCCCCTCCCCGCTCCCGGTCCTGCTCCTTCAGGTGTGTCTCAGGTAGACCCTCCTCCCTTGACTGCGCCGGTTGAGGTCACTGGTGACTCAGGTCCTCCTGCGAGTGGTCCTGCTCGGGGTGCTGAGCCTGGGGGTGCGGAGCCTGGGGGTGCTGAGTCTGGGGGTACTGAGCCTGAGGGTGCGGAGCTTGAGGGTGTAGAGCCTGGTGGTGCTGAGCCTGCGTGTGAGGGGTCTGGGGGTGCTGAGCTTGGCGGTACTGACGCTGGAGGTTCTGGAGCTACTGAGGGTGCTGGCGCTGGAGGTTCAGGAGCTGCTGGAGGGCCTAGTCCTGGTGGCGCTGGAGCTGGAGGTCCTGGAGCTGTTGAGGGTGCTCGCGCTGGAGGTTCTGGAGTCGCTGGAGGTACTGGTGCTGAGGGTACTGACACCGGAGGTTCTGGAGCCGTTGGGGGTGCGGGCGCTGAGGGTTCTGAGTCTGCTGTTGCGCGGTCTCCTTGGAGTGGCCGCCTTCGTCCCCGTGTGCCTCTCACCCCACAGCAGCTGCAGGACTGGTACGGTCGCCGTCAGCGTCGCGCTGCTGGAGCTCGGAGTCGTGCTGGTCCTTTGTCTACTGGAGGTGCTGGAGTTGCTGGTTCTGGAGGGGCTCGTGCTGGAGACACTGAGGCTGGAGACCCTGGGACTGGAGGTGCTGGCTCTGGGGGTGCTGCTGCTGGAGACACTGAGGTTGGAGACCCTGGAGCTGGAGGTGCTGGTTCTGGGGGTGCTACTGCTGGAGACCCTGCGGTTGGAGACCCTGGGACTGGAGGTGCTGGTTCTGGGGGTGCTGCTGCTGGAGACGTGGAGGCTGGAGACCCTGGGACTCGAGGTGTCGGCTCTGGGCCTGGAGCTTCTGGAGCTGCTGGAGGTACTGGAGCTGCTGGAGGTACTGGAGCTGCTGGAGGCACTGGAGCTGCTGGAGCTGCTGGTTCTGGTGCAGCTGCGCCGACACGACTGTTCTTCGCTCCGCCGTCTCCGTCGTCTCTGCCGCCGTCTGCCTCTGTTCTTCGTCAGGTTCTTACTCTTCCGTCGTCTACTGGTCTTCCGTTACAGACTGGCTCGCCGCTGCCTGCTCCTTCTCCTTACGCTGAGCTGACTGGTAGTCCTGCTGTGCGTCGTGAGCCTGCGTCGCGTCCTGTCTCGCCTGCTCGTCCTGGTCGTACCGGTCCTCGTGTTCCTCGTTCGCGTCCGCCGGCTGTCCCCAGCGCACACCTCGTAGTCCGTCGTCCTTCCTCTGTTCCGCAGCCTGTTCCTCTGCCGTCTCCTCCTGCGTCCTCTTTGCCTGACGTTCCGGACCCTGCGTCTGACCGGTTTCGTGCTCAGCACCCTACTGTCACGCGTCTACTAGCCACAGTTGTCACTGACCCGTCGTTTGAGTCTACTGCTGCGTCTGCTCTTGTCGCTGAGCTTGTTGACTTTGCTGCTGCCTGTCGTCTAGACTTCACTGCCAGTCTTGTTACTGAGTCTGAGTCTGTCTGTCCTCCGTCCGTCGGGGGTGAGTGTGCTCTTAGCACGGACGTCCTTGAGGACAGGCAGGAGGAGTTCCAGTGCCTTGCTGCTGCTTTACCTCATCTTGTGTCCTCGCTACTTGCCCCTGAGGGAGACCCGGATGCACCAGACATCCCGACTCCGCGCTCTTACGCAGAGGCGATAGAGGGTCCCTACTCCTCTCAGTGGCAGGCAGCCATGGACGCAGAGATGGCTTCCTGGAAGTCCACAGGCACCTACGTTGACGAGGTTCCCCCACCTGGGGCGAACATCGTCAGTGGCATGTGGATTTTCAGGGTGAAGCGGCCGCCGGGTTCTCCGCCTGTCTTCAAGGCGCGTTACGTGGCTCGAGGCTTCAGTCAGCGGGAGGGAGTTGACTTCTTCCAGACCTTCTCCCCCACCCCGAAGATGACCACTCTTCGGGTGCTGCTGCACGTTGCTGCTCACCGTGACTACGAGCTTCACTCTCTTGACTTCAGCACAGCTTTCTTGCAGGGCAGCCTGCACGAGGAGATCTGGCTGCGCCGCCCCCCGGGCTTCACTGGGTCGTTCCCTCCTGGTACCCAGTGGAGCCTCCGGCGGCCGGTCTACGGTCTCCGCCAGGCGCCACGTGAGTGGCACGACACACTGAGGACTACGCTTGCGGCTCTTGGGTTTGCGCCTTCTACTGCTGACCCGTCGCTGTTTCTGCGCACCGACACTTCCCTGCCGCCGTTCTACATCCTCGTGTATGTCGACGACTTGGTTTTTGCCACTGCTGACACTGAGGCTCTCGCCCACGTGAAGTCGGAGCTGCAGAAGAGACACACGTGCACAGACTTGGGTGAGCTGCGCAGCTACCTTGGCTTGCAGATCACCCGAGACAGAGCACGTCGCACCATCACCTTGACTCAGTCACACATGGTGCAGCAGGTCCTTCAGCGCTTCGGCTTCACCTGGTCTTCAGCACAGGCCACTCCTCTGGCTACAGGTCACACGCTCTCAGCTCCACCTTCGGACGAGTCCGTAGAGCCGAGTGGTCCTTACCCAGAGCTAGTCGGCTGCCTCATGTACCTGATGACTTGCACTCGACCTGACCTCGCGTACCCTCTTGGTCTCCTGGCTCGCTACGTGGCTCCTGGTCGGCACCGACCTGAGCACATGGCTGCTGCTAAGAGGGTACTGCGTTACTTGTGCAGCACATCAGGCATGGGGCTAGTGCTTGGAGGGACGAGCCCAGTTGTCCTCACTGGGCACTCAGACGCTTCTTGGGTTGACGACCTGGCTACTCAGCGGTCGTCACAGGGTTACACCTTCAGCCTTGGCTCTGGTTCAGTTTCGTGGCGTTCTACACGCTCGACTTCAGTTCTCGGCTCCAGTTGTGAGGCTGAGATCTACGCCACCGCCATGGCTGCACAGGAGTTACGCTGGCTCACCTACCTGCTGACTGACTTGGGAGAGCAGCCTCGTTCTCCTCCAGTGCTGTACGTTGACAACAAGGCCGCCATTGCCTTGTGTGAGGAGCACAGACTGGAGCACAGAACGAAGCACATTGCTCTCCGGTACTTTCTGGCTCGAGAGTTGCAGCAGCGAGGCCAGCTTCGTCTTCGCCACGTGGCCACTCGGGCCAACACTGCTGACATATTCACCAAGGCACTTCCGTCTGGTGATCATCAGCGCTTTTGTACTCTGTTAGGCCTTGTGCCTACGTTTCCACACTTGCTGTAGTCTCTGCTTGTACTGTGATCTGTACATATATATATATATATGCATGCTGGCTCTTGCTAGGTAGCCATCACTGTACTGTTATTGCTGCATATATATCTCTGCATGTGAACTGGCCCAGTGGCCCTTTGCTTGTGCTCAGAATGCGTGGTGACGTTGTGATCCACCCTGAGCTTGTTTTGCTTCTCTTGACTGGTCGTGTGACCCCTTGTTCTCCCCCACTTTGCCTATGGGGGTGTGTCAAACTATATGTGCTGCATATTGTCTAGGCTGTAGTGGGGTAGCCCATATGGGGTACAACCTAGTTAGGGTTTACTACTTGTACTCCTGCATCCTGTTAGTTCATTCACACATTTTTCCTGCTGCTAGATTCTAACAATGAGTGCCCCGGAGTACAGGAGTAACAGGCTCCGCGGCTAATACGCGCGACAGGAGCAACGGACCCACAGGCGACGGCGCAACCGGCTCTCTGAGCTACCGGGAATGAGTGCCCCGGAGTACAGGCGCTGCGTACGACACGACGGCAACCTCCGCTCAACCTCCCCCTGCCAGTCCCACACCCCTCGACACACACCCTCTGCTTCAAACCCTAGCTAGCTCCACTCCCACGGTACCCCCCTTAAACCCCAAACCCTAGGCTCCCACACACCACCCCCCTCAGCGGCAGCTGTAGCAGAGGGAGACTAGGGAGGAGGAGGAGCAGGGGGAGGAACTCACAACCGACACCCCCATAGTCGCCACCCCCACACTCCTCACCCCCAAACCCTAAAACGGGCGGAACGGGGGAAGGAGCGCGGGGGACGGCGAGGGGGACGACACGCGGCCCCCAGGACGCCACCACGGGGCAGCGAGGGGCCGCGCGCGGCTCCTTAGGGCGCCGCGCGGGGGCAGCGGGGGGTCGCGCGCGGCTCCCCAGGGCGGCGCGACGGGAAATCGGGGGCCGCGCGCGGCTCCCCAGGGCGTCGCGGCCGTAAATCGTGGCCGCGGGGGGCCGCGCGCGGCTCCTTAGGACGTCGCAACGAAAGGGGCGGGGGCGCGCGGGGTCCCCCACGGTAGGAAACCGCCGCGCGCCTCGGGGCGCACGGCGGGGAGAAAACCGCCGCACGCCCCGAGCGCGCGGCGGGATGAAAAATCCGTCGCACGCCACGGGGCGTGCGACACAGACAGTAGTAGGAGCAGCGGAAGACTGAGGTGGTGGGGCCCACCCACAGGATCGACCCAACAGGATCGTCCTGCTCTGATAGCATGTCGAGATAGTAAGCACGATGAGGAGCCATAGCTAGGGTTGACCTAGCTAGGCAAGAGAGAATGACCTGCTGTTCTACTTGTCGCGCGCCTTGGTCGCGCGACGCCGACGCGAAATTTTTTTTAGGGTTTTCATCCCGCCGTGCGCTCGGGGCGCGCGGCGGTTTTCTGCCCGCCGTGCGCCCCGAGGCGCGCGGCGGTTTCCTACCGTAGAGGACCCCCGCGCGCCCCCGCCCTGTCCGTTGCGGCGCCCTGGGGGACCCGCGCGCAGCCCCCGCTGCCCCGTCGGCGGTCGCGTCGCCCCGCCACCCCGTCGCGCCGCCCTGGGGAGCCGCGCGCGACCCCTCGCTGCCCCGTCGACGGTCGCGTCGCCCCGCGGGACTCGCGCGCAATCCCCGTCGACCCTCGCGTCGCCCCCCGGAGACCCGCGAGCCGCCCCTGGAGCCGTGCGCGACCCACCCCCTGCCCCGTCGCGGCGCCCTGGGGGGCTGCGCGCGGCCCCTCGCTGCCCCATGGTGGCGCCCTGGGGGCCGCGCGCCTTCCCCCTCGCCGTCCCCCGCGCTCCTACCCCGTTCCGCCCGTTTTAGGGTTTGGGGGTGGGGAGTGTGGGGGTGGCGGGTGTGGGGGTGCCGGTTGTGTGCCCCGTCCCCTCCTTCTCCTCCTCCTCCGTCTCCCGCTGCTGCAGCTGCCGCTCAGGGGGGTGGGTGTGTGGGGAGCCGACGGAGTGGTACTAGGGGGGTGAAGGGGGAGTGGAGCTAGGGGCGCAGCAGGGGGTGTGTGTCGAGGGGTGTGGGACTGTTGGGGGAGGTTGAGCGGAGGCCGCCGTCGTGTCGTCTGCAGCGCCTGTATTCCGGGGTTCTGATAGCCACCGGTAGCTCAGAGAGCCGGTTGCACCTGTCGCCCGTGGGTCCGTTGCTCCTGTCGCTGCTGATCAGACGCAGAGCCTGTTACTCCTGTATTCCGGGGCCCTTGCTCCCGGTAGCCACTAGAGCTGCACCAGAGCCGTCTGTTGCCCGTGTGTCTGCAGCTTCAGTCGTCGCCTCCACTCTTCTCTCCTCTCGCCAGCCCTCCTCCTCCTCACTTGCCCTCTGTGACTGCCTCTAGCTTTGCTCATAAAATGTGAACTACTATTATGACTGCTTGTTGTGCTGATTACACCCCACTTTGGCTATGGGGGTGTGTCAGAATGTTGTATTTGTCTAGCCTGCAGTGGGGTACTCTATAGCGAGTACAGCCCAATCTAGGGTTTGCTATTTGTATCTCAACTGCTGCTAGTCCAAACCCTCTTTCTGCTTCTAAACTTTGCCTACTACTTTCGACAGCATCTGCACTCCGCGCCATTGCAGTCGCACCGTTGTGTTGACACGACGCCATTCACGCCACACGGTCCCAGCATGGAGATTTTGTTGCACCGTTGCATCGCCACGCCACATGCACGGAGGAGAGGGGAGGGGAGTGGCGGGGAAGGGGTGGGGAGGGGAAGAGCGTACCGCACAGGATAAGGGAAGGTGGGGTGCAAAGCAGCCAGGTTTCAGTGGCAGCTGGCACGCCATGGTGAAGGAATTAGCAGCGTGGCATGGCAGGAGAAGGGAGATCTGAAGGAGGTGAGTGATGACGATATGGTCCAGACTCCTTCCTCCAAGGTAGCTTCACTCGCTGTCATTTGTGACTCCAAACCAGCTGCCTCATTCCGTGTGACGTGTGTGTGTATGCCTTTGAGTGTGGAATAGAGATGAGATGAGGGATGAACTCTAGTGGAGTGGGTCGGAATGGAAGGAGCAGAATGAAAGGAGCAGGGCCGGAGGAGAGGGCAGACAGGAATAGGAAGGAACGAGCTGGGAGGGCGGGGCAGGAGTGGGGAGGGGCGGGAGGGAGCACCTTAGCGACTTCGAGTTTGGTGAGTGCTGTTTCCATGTCCGCCTCCAGAGCCATCAGCTCCCTCAGCGTCAACCCCGCCAGCTGCTCGCCCTGCCACTCAAAGAAGGTGGGGGAGGAGGAGGAGGTGCCACGGAGTGAGGAAGGAAGCAGGAGCGAGAGGGGGAGCGAGGAGGGAGCAGGTGACCAAGCTTCAATGCTGCAAAGTTGGGGAAGTGGATGGGTGACGGGGCAGCAGAGAGCCGGTCAACCTGTCAACACCGGAGTCCCACCCCCTCATCCTCACCTTCCTCCGCGCGAGTTCCTCCCTAAGCACACACGTCTCTCGCTCCACCGCCATCTGCACACGCACCTCCACCTCCCCACCCGTCCCCTCCCTCCACGCGCCCCCAACCCCCCCGCCGACCCCGCCCTGATCAGCTCCATTGCCCTCTCCGACAGGCTCACCCCGCCCTCACTGCCCACCCCCTCGCTGCGCATGCTCTCCCCTTTCCGCAGCTCCCCCAGCCACCGCCCGCTGCCCCCAATGCTGCCCGCCAGCTCCGCCATCTCCTCCGCATCCAGCAACCCCCCTCGCCCCGCCGTGTACCCACCCCCCTCCCTGCCACTGCCCTCACTCTCTTTGACAGACGAGGAGCGGCTGCCCCCCCCCACGTGCCTTAACTCAGCCACGAGCACCCACATGGTGCTCAGGTCCCTCTCCAGAGCCGCTTCCCTCTGCTGCGCTGCTGCCAGGCTCTGCTGCAGCTCGCCCACCTCCCTCTCTCGCACCGCCAGCATAGCGTCCTTCTCTGCTTCCAGCCGCGCTGCCACTGCCGCCACCGCTCCCACCGCCCCCTGCTTCCTCATGCCCTCTCCTGAGCCACCTCCTGCGCTCTCTCCGCCCTCCCCACCATCTCCGCCCTCCCCACTCTCCACTCCTCCTGCCTCTGCAGCAGCAGCAGTTCGATACGCTGCCAGCTCAGCACTAGCCGCTGCCAGCTCAGCCTCCACGAGCTGGTGCTGCTGCCGCTGCTCCTGCCACTGCGCCTCCCGCGCCGTCGCCACCTCCACCTGCTGCAGCAACCCACTCACATCCGCCCGCCCATCCGGCCCATTCATGTACGCGCCGTCCAAAAACGACGCCAGGGACGGCGCCCCTGCTGCGGCACCAGACCCATCAGCCCCACCAGCAGCGCCAGCACTGGCAGCAGGGGCAGAGCAGGAGGCGGTGAGCGCAAGGGAGCGCGCCCCTGCGAGGTCCTTGGTGAGCTGGTGCTGCTGCTGCCGCAGCATGTCCGCCTCCTGCCTCGCCAGCCTCACCTGCGACCGCAGCTCCTCCAGCTCCCCCGCCGCCACCACCACCATGCCCTCCCCGCCACCCCCTCCCGCCTCACCGCCCCCGGACCCTGCCCCCGTGCCACCCTCGCCCTGCCCTGCTGCGTCCGCCTGCCCGTCACCCTCGCCGTTCCCCTCCCCCTGCCCCCTGGTGGCGCCGTGGCGAGAGGTGATGGCGCGCGTGAGCTCCACGCGCAGCATGTTCGCCTCCTCCATCAGCTGCTGCACCTGCCGGGTCTGATGGATGGCGCACGGGGAGGGGAGGGGGCGCGAGGGGGGACGGGCGGGAGGGATTGAGGAGTGGTTGGGGATGTGACGTGTGGGAGAGTCAGAGTGTGCGGGTGGGGAAGCGACGAGAAGCATGGTGCAAGCTGCTTCTGGGAAGAGGAGAACTGAGCAGGTGAATTGGGGGCAGTGGCGCTGGCAGTGCTCACCTTGGCTTTGAGCGAGTCCTGCAGAATGCGGTTGTCTGCACTCACGATCTGACATGGCGGCAAGGAAGGGGGAGCAGGGCAAAGATCGGGCGGTGGTAAGGTCACGAAGAAGGTGAGGGAAATCGCCCAGACCAAAGCAGGGAAGCGCAGCGAGCACAAACAGAATGTATGCCCATTACCGCTCTCAAGCCCGTCCACCATGTCAAATCTTCCCACATTAAATCCAAATATCCAATGCCTCTCGCTCACCTCCATGTCAAACCCCTCTTGCTCACCTCCATGTCAAACCCCTCTTGCTCACTTCCATGTCAAACCCCTCTTGCTCACCTCCATGTCAAACGCCTCTCGCTCACCTCCATGCCAAACGCCTCTCGCTCACCTCCATGCCAAACGCCTCTCGCTCACCTCCATGCCAAACGCCTCTCTCTCACCTCCATGTCAAACGCCTCTCGCTCACCTCCATGCCAAACGCCTCTCGCTCACCTCCATGCCAAACGCCTCTCGCTCACCTCCATGTCAAACGCCTCTCGCTCACCTCCATGCCAAACGCCTCTCGCTCACCTCCATGCCAAACGCCTCTCGCTCACCTCCATGCCAAACGCCTCTCGCTCACCTCCATGTCAAACGCCTCTCGCTCACCTCCATGCCAAACGCCTCTCGCTCACCTCCATGCCAAACGCCTTCTCGCTCACCTCCATGCCAAACGCCTCTCGCTCACCTCCATGCCAAACGCCTTCTCGCTCAGCACTGCCTTGAGCTTCGCTATTGTCTGCACCACGTGGGACATGGGTGGGCACGGGGTATATGCCATGACGCGTGGGAGATGGGCGGTTCAGCACAAGGGGCAGTTGTAAAATTGTGGAACAAAGGATAAGAGGCCTTGACGTTGGAGAATCAGGCATGGGGCAGGGAAGCCCATGTGTCAGAGGAGGCATGGGGCATGGGTATTGGGGCATGGGTCGTACAGCAATGGTATTGGGGTATGGGGCATGGAGCACGCATGTAAGACAATGCTACTATTTGCCTTGCTCCCACCTTGGCCATCTGTTCCTTTGTGGCCGTGTCTGCCTCTGCGCCCACGCCCAGACCATCACCGCCCCCCACGGCGCTGGCAGCGGAGCGGGGGAGGGCTGGTGGCCGTGTCTGTGGCGCATGACCTCCTCCATCTCGCGCAGCTGCTGCTGCTTGCCCGCCAGCTCCACCCGCAGCCTCTGTGGGGCACCAGCACGCACAGGGAGGGCGCAGGTATGGACAAGCAACGGGCAAGCGACAGATATTGAGAGCAGAGAGGTTGAGACACAGCATATTCATGTTAAGCCCTGAAAAAGGAATGGACGATGGAAAAATGTTGGTTTCTTTGCTCTTCACTGTCCCTCTGCCCCCTCTCCCACGCCCGTCCAACTTTCTCCCTGCAAGGCGGTGGACTGACCTGGATCTCCTGCTGCTCCTGCGGTGTGTTCTCGCCCTTGTCGATGAGGCGCCTCCGGTTGGACGTGTGGAATCCTACTTCCGCCGATAGGATCTTCACCTGAGAGGGGGGAGTTGAGGGGGGAGAGAGAAAGAGAAGGAGATTGGGGGGGAAAAGCGGATGAGGGACGAGTGGGAATGGACCCCGAGTCATAAGTGTCTTGTGAAAATGCTCGACGTGATGATGCCGCACAGCCATTGACAGCCATTTCTGTGTATGTGTGTGCTGCTGTCGAGACTAATTGGAGTTATGTACAATGGCTCGCCTTGCCCACTGACCTGCTCTCTCAGCAGCTCGCATTGGTCCATGAGAGTCGTGCCGCTCTGCTCGTGCCACACACAGGGGGAATGGCAGCAGAGAAACAGATGGCGGGGAGAAGGCAGGGTGAATAGGGGAAGGGAGAAAGGGGGCAGGGTGAGAGAGGTGCATGAGACGAAGAAGAGAATGGAGGGGACATGCAGGGGCAGAAAGACTTTACTTGCAGCGTCCAATCAACAAATCATCCATGCGCTCTCACCGATGGGATTCGCACTCCTGTGATGTGAAACAGCTCCCCGCCTGTGTCGATGCCCTCACCGTCTCCACACACCGCCCCCCTCCCCCCATACCCGTGCCCATGCCCATGCCCATGCCCATCCCTCCCCCCGCGCCCGCCTCATCCACGCTCAGCAGCGATGCCGTGCGGCGCACTGCGATCATCCTCGGCGCCCCCACCCCTGCCCCCACCCCTGCCCCCACCCCTGCCCCCACCCCTGCCCCCACCCCTGCCCCCACCCCTGCCCCCACCCCTGCCCCCACCCCTGCCCCCACCCCTGCCCCCACCCCTGCCCCCACCCCTGCCCCCACCCCTGCCCCCACCCCTGCCCCCACCCCTGCCCCCACCCCTGCCCCCACCCCTGCCCCCACCCCTGCCCCCACCCCTGCCCCCACCCCTGCCCCCACCCCTGCCCCCACCCCTGCCCCCACCCCTGCCCCCACCCCTGCCCCCACCCCTGCCCCCACCCCTGCCCCCGCCCCCCATGCGTGCTCCTCTGAGCTGTCCGTGCCCGCCGTCGCGCACCCTCTACCCCTCCTTCCATCCTACCTTCTACCCCGTCTTGCCTCTTGTCATCCTCTCCCCTTTTTATGCCCCCCTTGCCTGTATCCCCAGGCTGAACCCACACCACATTGCCGCACCCACATGCGAGGAATCAAACGCTGCCGGGTGAGAATCGCCCGCGTGCCTCCGGCCCTCTCGCTCTGGTCCATGTCATGCTGTCAGTGCTGATTGCTAAGCCTATGCTGTCTGTGGTGAAGAGCGCGGGAGAGGAGGGAGGGGAGAAGAGGAGGAGGAGGAGGAGGAGGAGGAGGAGGAGGAGGAGGAGGAGGAGGAGGAGGAGGAGGAGGAGGAGGAGGACGAGGACGAGGAGGAGGAGGGGGAGGAGGAGGAGGAGGAGGAGGAGGAGGAGGAAGAGGAGGAGGAAGAGGAGGAGGAAGAGGAGGGAATCGCCCCGCGTGCCTCCGGCCCTCTCCCTCTGGTACATGTCATGCTGCTGCTGCTGCTGCCGTTGCTGCTGCATCACCGTGTGCATGTGCTGTTGCATTAGCTGCTACTGCTGCGTGTGAGGGCGGGGCAGCAGCACGGGGTGGAAGAGGCACTGCGCGTCCCACCACGTGTCATCCCCATCCTCTCCCGCGCGCAACATCGTCCCCTCAGGCGCGCCGAAGATGCCCGCTGTGCTGCTGTGCTGCGCGTGGCATCTGTGGGAGTGGACGGGGGAAGGCGGGAACGGCGGGGAAGGAGGGAAAAGGAGGGAAACGACAGATGCTGCACCGTTCATCAGCATTCATCAGCGCACCTTTCATCAGCCAATCCCGCCCCACGACATAATGATGATGAGAATTCGATAACCGCGCAGCACCATTTCCCACACCTGACGCTCGTTCCACGCGCGCATGGCGTCGCTCCGCCCAGTCTCTCCGCGTGCCGCCCGCCGGCGTTCCGCGTCTCCCCGCTGCTGCGCGCCAGCCGAGCTCGGGGCGGGCGTTTGCAAGGCGACGCCGGCGGATAGGCGCACTGCGCGCGGCGGACTGACCGCAATGCCAGCCGTAGCGGGGACGGGCCTGGCGCTGACTGCGCGGGGAGCGGGACGAGATGCGACAGCGACATGCGGGGAAACATCCAAAGATGTGTCGCTGTTAAAGAGCGAACGAGAGTGGACGGAACAGCTCCCAGATTTCAGGAGATTCAAGCGGCTTCCAGGAAACTTTCCCACCGAGTGGTCACTGATTACCGCGTGCCTGTGAAAATTTTATGTTTGAGCTACGGGCATGAACGCTGATCTCGCAAGATGCGTGGTGGGCGTGGCGGTTAGAGAATTCGCGATGGACGATGTGTGAGTGCGGGGTACAGAATGCAACAATGCGTGTGAGGCTCAAAGGAACGAGCAGCATGCGGGACACTACTCTCGAGATTTCTCTTTTTTTGGGTTGCGAAGCAACCTATTGCAATCGACCTAAAGAATTTTTTTTTTTCCAAATTTTTTGTTATTTGTTTATTACAAAAAGAAAATAACTAAAGAATGTTTCATATTATATGGAAAGAATATAAAATAACTAAAAACCTGATAATCTTTTCATAACGGTCATACAGTATAGGTCATTATTTCTTCAAATAACAAATAATGAATCTAATCAATTAATTTAATACTATTTTTAGCCTCGTATTAATGCACCGTAAGCTCACCTCACCTTCAACATAATACATTGGAATCCGTTAACAATATTTACATACTCAAAATCTTGATTATTGCAATTTTAGAAAAAAGAAAATCCATTAAAGAAACAATACTGATAGCTATAATGGTCGTGTAAAACGATCATTACAGAAGTGTATTGTTGAATTTGAAAGTGAAATACGATATTGAAATATATTCATCGAGAAAATCGGTGAACATATTTCATGGTTTTTAAAATTAGCAGTTTATGTAACGTTTGCCGTTTTCAAAGCGTATACTACCGTTTCCCTAGCCTAGCGTGGGGGTGAAACTGAGTAGTATAGACGTTGGGAGATAACATAAGCAATACAATCTGCGAATCTCAAAGACATGACTACGTCGATCAAGTCCAGTTCAAAATGGCTTCACTGTCATAGTGGTACACCACTGAACCTTGTGTGACGATGATCGGCAAGTCATCTCTTTGTGACGCGCAGACATGCATTACTAACGCAACCATTAGCACCACATGAAAAAGCATTATTATGAGAAGTCATGCTAGCAATTAAATATATGTTATCTAGAAGAATAGTATTAAGCACGCGTATGCTTAAAGAAACGTTGTTGTAGAAGATGTCATCTTGCAAAACCTGCAAGTTAAAAAAGGCGTGAATAACATAAACAGTACGCATACGAAGATGTGATGTTAAGGCGCTGAATATAACGAAAAGGGGAAAAAAAAAAACAAGAGAATACATGCAACACAAACAAATGAAGCGGAACGTGAAGGAAGTTGAACTTAGTGAACGATAAAAACTAAGGTGTAGTTCTTACATCAATATCATTAACATTCTACTCAATGACCTGCAGGCAACAATGCATATTGATAAAAGAATCAAACGGTTGGAAATCAATGGGTCAGATCCAGATAAAGTACGGTAGTCTTTAAATTTGAAGAATGACATCAATATTATACTTAAAATGTAGTTGCACACTTCATATCAAACACTTACATCAAAAGATCTCTTAGAAGAAGAGCAGGGTGTGGGCAGGCTTGAAGCATCCAAGCCTGAAGGTGCTCGAATGCTCATGATATCCGCAATGCTCTTAATTATCCGCAATCCCTCATAGCGGAAATGTATCTGCCCCACACATAAAAGAATAGAAAAGAATAAAAGAGGGAAACAAAAGAAAAAAAGCAATAAGAAGGCAGAGGAAACAAGCCCAGTGTCATGTTAGTCTCGGTGGAAACGCATCAATATGGTATGTAACATGCAAATCAAGTATGAATGCATGAAAGGTGGGTCATTTTTTGGATAAAAAACTCACCTTCACACGCCAAACACCACACAATGCATGCAATAAACGCCTTCGCTCGTCGTCAGAGGATGAAAGAAAATCGGCAATCTGAAAATTTGGAATCATCTTCGCCATAAGCCTCGGCTCCAATACCATGTTGTGGGATCGGCTCTTGAAGGCTCCTAAAGAAACAACGACAAAGAAAAATTGTCACAAGATCATGCCATTGGTGTATTGTTGGACATAGTCGAATAATGTTGTAGTATAACAATATCTTAAGAACTCACCACTCTCGGTCACAGCAAGAGTGATGGTGACATTGTCGTTCTTGGAGATTGAAGCAGTTCCGTGCTTCACACACTCATCCAAATCTGTGACCATCGATGTGTAGATAGGCATGCCACAAATCGCATCTCCACACTTCACGGTACACATTGTGCGACTGTTGTGTCGTGGGTCTTGGATTTCCGCGTCAAACGAAGCAATTTTCTCCCTTTTTGTGGTGTGAACGAGTACGTCGACATGAGTCATCCTGGACGCAAAATGATATAATATTATAAGAAACATGTAAACACGAAAAGAAACGCTAATTGTGGTCACGTTTACCTACAGTTCGACGACGCCCACGTCAACGACTCCGTCGCGTGGAGGAACATCTTGGATTTTTGACGCAAACTTCTCGTCAAGGATGACAATGCTGGATTGCTTTGTCGTCTTGAAAACAGCGGACTTCAAGTAAACGTTGTTCAAGTACACAGGAACATGCGAACATTCTTTGTTCGCATGCACATAGCTCTCGAAGCATATGTTGATGTGCGATGCTGTGGTTCCTAGTGCAATCAGTGCACTATCTGTGGATGAGTCGTGAATGCAAGCGACCAATTTGTGCGTGTTATTGTTTTTTGGTTCAAATGATGTGACCTGCAACTTGACAGCAATGGATGGAACCTGAGAAGAAATAAAAAACACACAAAAAGTATGTAGAAAATATTGTCATATTCATTTCATACAATTAAATGAGTCTCATACGTGTCATGTGTTGGGAACAACAACAAATGATGAACAAAACACATACCTTAACACATGAACATAACACAAATAACATTATATCACAATAGTTGAAGGCATTCAAAAGTTATACAGGTGACCAACTATATGATTGTCTCACGTAAACCTTAAACCCAAATCAATATACAATCGTTACACCATATCATGTCGATCTTAATATGTTGACTAAGACTCAAATGATCAAAGTTTAGCAATATAAATACTATAGCAATATAACAATATGTAACAAACTATAACATAAATATATAAACATACATATATGAAACAAGTTATAGCACTTACCCGCTCGAGATCCTTGATCTCGTAGAAGTTCTTCAAAGATGCTGTAGGCACATTGCCTACATCCAGCTCCTCCGATCCAACTGCCTCAATCATATAAGAACAGCGGTGGACCCAGTTGAACTGGATGTCCAAACCGCCAACTCGTTTCCTGCATTAAGAATATATGTTGTGAATCTTAAAACATGGGAAAACAAACTGAGATATATAGCATGTTATGCAAATATAGCACGTACCATCCAACTTGCCCGGGTACAGCATCGATGCGGTGCACTTGATAAATCTTTCCAATCGAAAGACTCATCACGAACGCATTGATGCTCTCCGCATCACATTTTCCTTGGCCTGTTGCCTCAGGCCAAAGAACAATCTCAGCAACATTGAAGCCCTCAAAGATGGCAACTTTGCCGGGTGTGAAACGACCGCTGTCCGTTGGCTGTGCAAGGTCTCTACCAAGGACAACGAACTTGAGATGGAAATCCATTATCTTCTTTCCGCCCACTACAAGTGGTTCAAGCTTCTTGAACCGCGTCTCAGCAGAAGCCTGAAATAAAAAGCAGTATTCAAATAATTAGAAATTGGGCAGTCTTACATTTGGAAAAAGTCTTCCGTTTTTTATGGCACTCACCCGACCAGTGTTGTGTCGAGAAGGAGAAGTTGCTGCACAGAATATGAAACATATCATGAAATATGAACATAAATGGGGAAATGATCTGAGAAATATGTTTCGCCAATATGAATTTTAAGACGAGATTGTAAAGAGTTTGACCAAACGTGATCAATAAGTGTATTATATACTGTTGTTGGTTCAAGTACAAATTGCATGAAACCATTTCTCGAGAAAAAATTTTCATACCGAGGCTGAGATACAGTATTGAGATTTATGTTGAAATCACCAATGAATATCATTTTTGCGTTAGGGTTTTGATCAATGTAAAATGAGAGCATCTCATAAAGTGTATTGATATTACGATGATCTGTAGGATTACGATAACAACAATGAATTATCAATTGGTCATTCTCGATATCAATCAAGAAAGACATCAATTCAATCTTAGAATTTTCCAAGTATCGTATAATTTTGATAGGCTTTCGATAATAAACAATAATACCTCCCGACGAACAATCAAAACGTTTTATATCAAATATTTTAGGGCTTTGTTCTGGTAGAGAATCGCCAGCTGATAAATGGGTCTAAAAAAAAACCAAAAAGTCAAATGCTTCGAGGTGTCTAAATCCAATATCTTTGTAGTGTCCTCGTAAGGTTCGAACATTCTGGAACATAAACCTGAGAGCCGAAGTTTGCTTAGATAAAACGCCAATAGGTAATGGATTCAATACAAGAGGTTGTTTTCGTAAATGTTCCATTTCTGCTATTACGCGAGGGTCGGTTTTAATGCAAGATATTGTAAAATTGTCAACATAAAGACGATGGGGAGATCGAAAACGACTTAAGGCAACGTAAGCGCCCTGCGGAAAAACTTTGTTCTCAAAATGCACAACACCCGCATCAAAAGTTGCGCCTTGACTTCGATGAAAGGAAATAGCATTGCTTGGACGAAGTGGAAATTGCATTCGTGAAATGGTGTCGTATCGTAAGTTGACTGAGAATGATTTTTCAACTCGTTGTATAGGAATCCAATTCGGATTTCCATACTCGATTGTCGAAACCAATGACTTTGATTTCAAACGCCACTGTTTCCCAACATATTTATCATCGAACTCAATCCACACAGTCTCCACTGTACCATTATAGTTTAAACTGAAATGAACGACACTGCCTGGAGTCCCATTGGCAAGTCCATCAGACGTGTCTAAATTGCAAGTGACATGGACTCGCGAACCGATATATAGTTCAAGTGTTGACAACAATCCGTGGGACGCAGTGGATGCAAAATCAGATGGAGTAATTGGTCCATCTTTTCTCGTTTGATCGCTTCCAAAAAGCGCACAATCCAATGCTGGAATTACATGTTTTTCAGTCATCGAATATGTAAAAGCATTATGGTTGAAATTATCGATGAATTTGTTAGTGCAACATAAATGCTGCAAACTTTTCTCTGTTACAGGAATTGTAATTTCACGTTCGCGTATAAATTGTATGTCACTCAGAGTTTGTTTACCTTCACGAAGTCGATTTAACAATTTCGCATATTCAACCTCCTCACGTTGTCGCATAATAGTTGTAAGCTCAACAAGTTTGACACGACTCCATACATTCAAATCACTTTCTATGTCAACGCACGAGCTATCGCCAAAACAATGAATGTCACGTACCGGAGGTAATTGAAAGAAATCCCCAACAAAAATCATGTGTAATCCACCAAAAGGCAAATTTGCGCAGTTCGTAAGTTCCCGAAGTCTAAAATCGACCCACTCAAACGTATTTCTTCCCACCATTGATATTTCATCAATAATAACGACTTTAACATCTCCTAATCGAGACCTCAATGTATTCAATTTATCTGATGTCAACTTTATTATGCGACGCCTTTGTACCACCGGGATCATCAATGCGCTATGAATTGTATAGCCTTTAATTTGAAAGGCTGCTACTCCTGATGGAGCGATTTTTAATACTTTGATTGTATCAAAATCCGTGTCAATTTGAGAATGAAAAATTCGTACCAATCGATCATGCACAGTTGTAATTAATACGGACTTGCCAACACCAGCTCCACCGCTTACTAAAATACATAGAGGACCAATCTCGAAAGACCTCCGAACTCCACGTACAATATGATCCGCAATCGCTCGTTGCTCGGCGTTCAACAAACGCTCCATACACAAGTATTCACTTTCATTTGTTGTTACCGAGCGAAATATATCCGTCGATCTCGATCGTGAAGATGTTTCCATTCCAAATTCTATACCAATATCTACATCTTCATGAGGTTGTGAAGTTTCACATGATCTATTTGTGTCAACGTTTTCTTCTCCCATTGCGTTTTCAAATGCACGTGCCCACGTTTCGCCTTTAACTGAAAATTCTTCACGTTTTGAAACGATCAAAGTTTCGTTTTTACAAAAAATTTGTGCAACTTCTACAGGATCATAAACTTCTTTTCGACATGGAACAAACAACAGCGTTTGTTCGCGCATAAAATTTTCTACATCAATGTCACGATGGAAATTGACGTATCTGATTATCTTTCGTCTCGATCTTTTGGAATAAAAACGTTTTTTAATAGATAAATCGGGACCAATCGCATCTTCTTGCTCTACGCTTTGCTCAAAATCTGATGTGAACTCTGCGAAACATAGATTCTCCATTGCTGTTGGTCGTTGTAAATATCGGTCCAATAACGCATATGTGTCAAATTGTAATGTGTTATATGTTGGTAGGCTGTAGTGGGGTAGCCAATATGGGGTACAACCCCAACTAGGGTTTGCTACTTGTACCCAACTGTTTCATTCAATGCACCATTCTTGCCTAGTTCTGTTGACATGGTATTCAGAGCAGGAGGTCCCTAGGACCTACCGACCGTTTTTTTTAAGGGCCCACCACCGCTCGCATGCGGTTACCACGCTACCCCGTGCCCTAGCCTCGTAGCGCCCTCGTGCGCCCTCGTTAGCGCCCTCGTGCGTCCTCGTTAGCGCCCTCGCGCGCCCTCGTTAGCGCCCTCGCGCGCCCTCGTTAGCGCCCTCGCGCGCCTCTCGTTAGCGCCCTCGCGCGCCCCTCGTTAGCGCCCTCGCGCGCCCTCGCTAGCGCCCTCGTGCGCCTCTCGTTAGCGCCCTCGCGCGCCCCTCGCAGCGTCGCCCGCCCGCCGAGCCGCCCGCTCGCAGCGTCGCCCGCCCGCCCGCTGCCCGCTCGCAGCGTCGCCCGCCCGCCCGCTGCCCGCTTCGCAGCCCGCCCGCCTCGCTGCCCGCTTGCAGCGTCGCCCGCCCGCCCGCTGCCCGCTTCGCAGCCCGCCCGCTGCCCGCTCGCAGCGTCGCCCGCCCGCCCGCTGCCCGCTCGCAGCGTCGCCCGCCCGCCCGCTGCCCGCTCGCAGCGTCGCCCGCCCGCCTCGCTGCCCGCTTGCAGCGTCGCCCGCCCGCCCGCTGCCCGCTTGCAGCGTCGCCCGCCCGCCCGCTGCCCGCTTCGCAGCCCGCCCGCCGCGCTGCCCGCTCGCCGCGTCGCCCGCCCGCCCCGCTGCCCGCTTCGCAGCCCGCCCGCCGCACTTCCCGCCTGCAGCGCCGCCTGCCCACCGCGCTGCCCGCTTCGTAGCCCGCCCCCCGCACTGCCCGCTCGCCGCGTCGCCCGCCCGCCGCGCTTCCCGCCGAGCTACCTACCTGCAGCGCTGTGGCAGCTTCCTCTACTCAGTCGCACTGTCGCTATGGCTTCCATCCGCGTGCTGTCGTTCGATGCTGAGGGCCGCCCTGTGAAGTTCGCCACTTGGCTGGATGACCTGCAGCTGTTCCTTCTGAGCGATAGCAAGGAGCATGTGTCGCTCTATGATTACGCGTCTGGTGCTGCACCTGCCCCCCCTGCCACAGCTGAGCTTAGTGTTCGTTCCCACTGGCAGACTCGTGACGCAGCTGCTCGCCTAGCCATTCGCAGTCACCTCCCGCTAGCTGAGCTCGAGCATTTTGGCGACTGCAAATCCGCTAAGGCCCTGTACGATGCTGTCGTTGCTCGCTACTCCTCGCCTGCCACAGCCGAGCTTAGCCGCCTCATGCTGCCGTACCTGTTCCCTGAGCTGTCCACCTTTGCTACAGTCGCCGATCTTATCACCCACCTTCGCACTAGTGATGCTCGCCTGCGTGCCGCCCTTCCCACCGAGTTCTGCGCTAAGAATCCCCCTCCCCTGTACTGGACACTCCACTTCATAGTCACCCGTCTCCCTGACACCCTCAGCTCAGTTCGAGACCACTTCCTTGCTCGCTGTCCCACTGAGCTCACAGTCGCCCTCCTAGAGGAGCAGCTGCTAGCGGCCGAAAAGAGCATTGTAGCTGTCGGTGCTGCTCGTGGCGCTCCTCGCACCCCCATCTTTGAGGGGTGTTCTCCCTCTCCCCTCGCTCCCTCCTACGCTACTGCTGCTGCTGTTGACTTCCTTGGTGCTGAGTCTGCTGGCGCTGCTTCTGCTCCTGGTGGGAGGCGCCGCACCGGCAAGGGCAAGGGGGGCAAGGGTGGCGGGGGTGGCGCTGGGGGGGGAGGAGGTGGGGGAGGTGGGGGGGGAGGCGGTGCTGGAGGGAGCGGTGGCGGGAGTGCTGGTGGGAGTGGGGTCGGCAGCGGAGGCGGGGGCGGCGGAGGGAGCGGTGGCGGTGGTGGCGGCGGCGGCGGTGGCGGCGGCGGCGGCGGCGGTGGCGGCGGCGGCGGCGGTGGCGGTCGGAGCGGAGGTAGTGGTGGTGGCGGAGGTCGGAGTGGAGGCACTGGCTCGGGCCAGAGCTCCCAGCAGCAGCAGCGTCCCCAGACGACCCAGCAGCTTCGTGAGTGGCTTGCTCAGCGTGGGACGTCGGGGGGCAATGGCCGCTGTTCCTATGTCATTCGCACAGGTGACCGCAAGGGACAGACGTGTGGGAGGTTCCACACCCCGTACCGCTGCTTCTCCCGCCTTGACGACGCTTGGCGTGAGGAGATGGGCGAGGATGTTGAGCGCCCCCGCTGGGCTGAGCTCATGAGGGCTGGTGTTGATATCTTTGCTCTTGACTATGATGCTATTATTGCTGCCATGTATGCATTGACTGTTAGTGCCGAGGGAGACTGTTACTTGTGTGTGCCGCCTGACCCAGGTATAGAGCCTGCTGCCCTGGGTACTAGTGAGTCTGCTCTCTCTGGTATGGTGCCCCCTGTACTTGCTCCCCCCAGTGCTGTCCCGGCTGGTTTCGAGTCTGCTCTCTCAGGTACAGCACCCACAGAGACTGCTCTCTCAGGTACCGCACCGGCTGAGGCCTGTCACACCTTCACCCTTGACTCAGGTGCTTCCCGCTGTTTCTTTCGTGACAGTACTGAGCTCACACCGCTTCCTGCACCGGTCCCAGTCTCCTTGGCTGACCCCTCTGGGGGCCCAGTCCTTGCCCAGTCCACCACTGTGCTCCCTTGTCCGGCGGTTCCGTCTGGCTCGTTGTCTGGTTTCCACCTCCCCTCGTTCTCGACGAACCTGGTGAGCAACGCTGTCATCCAGGATCAGTGGGTTGACACCTTTACCCCTGGAGGACAGCGTGTGGCGATCTGCACGTGCTCCAGGACCGGCCGTCACCTGGCTACGTTTACCCGTCGGCCGGGGTCGAGTCTCTACACACTGACCACTGCGTCTCCTCAGGTCGCTGCTGTCGGTCAGGTGTCCGCGTCAGGTCTGGTGGCCCACGCCTGTGAGTGTCGTTCCCTGTCGCACCAGACTCTTCTCTGGCACCACCGCCTGGGTCACCCCTCCTTGCCACGCCTCCGTGGCATGCACCGTCGCCGCCTTTTGTCTCGTCTTCCCAGGTCCCTCCCTCCCCTCCCTGCCTCGCCTGCGCCGCCTTGCCTTCCTTGCGTCGAGGGGCGGCAGCGCGCCGCTCCTCACTCCTCCTCGTTCCCCCCGACAGAGGCTCCTCTGCAGACCCTCCACCTGGACGTGTGGGGCCCAGCCCGCGTTCGTGGCCAGGGCGGTGAGCGGTACTTTTTACTGGTTGTCGACGACTACTCGCGTTACACCACGGTCTTCCCCTTGCGCACCAAGGGTGAGGTCCCTGCTATTCTGATCCCTTGGATCCGCACAGTTCGTCTCCAGCTCCGCCGCCGTTTCCGGACGGATCTTCCTGTCCTGCGTCTGCACTCTGACAGAGGTGGTGAGTTTTCCTCCGATCTCTTGAGGACCTTCTGTCAGGCGGAGGGCATCGAGCAGACCTTCACGCTTCCGGACTCCCCACAGCAGAATGGGATTGCTGAGCGCCGCATTGGCCTGGTCATGGAGGTCGCTCGTACCTCCTTGGTCCACGCGGCGGCTCCCCATTTTCTGTGGCCGTTTGCTGTCCGGTACGCCGCGCATCAGCTCAACCTCTGGCCCCGTGTCTCCTTGCCGGAGACCTCGCCCACACTGCGTTGGACGGGGGAGGTTGGCGATGCGTCGCGCTTCCGGGTGTGGGGTGCTCGTGCCCTTGTCCGCGATACGTCCGCGGACAAGCTCTCCTCCCGCACACTTCCCTGTGTCTTCCTTGGCTTTGTTCCTGACGCGCCGGGCTGGCAGTTTTACCACCCCACCTCGCGCCGGGTCTTCGCCTCTCAGGACGTCACCTTTGACGAGTCGGTCCCTTTTTACCGTCTCTTCCCCTACCGCACTGCCCCCCTCCCTCCCCCGCCGCTTTTCCTTGCTCCTGGTCCCCCTCCGGTAGACCCCCTTCCCCCTCAGGGTCCTGCTCCTTCAGGTGTCTCTCAGGTAGACCCTCCTCCCGTCGCTGAGCCTGTCGAGGTCACAGGTGACTCAGGTGCTGCTGCAGGTGGTGCTGCTGGGAGTGCTGAGCCTGGGGGTGCTGAGCCTGCGGGTGCTGGGCCTGGGAGTGCTGGGACTGCGGGTGCTGGAGCTGAGGGTACTGTGCCTGGGAGTTCGGCGCCTGGGGGTGCTGAGCCTGGGGGTGCTGCGACTGGGGGTGCTGAGCCTGCGTGTGCGGAGTCTGGGGGTGCTGCGCCTGCGGGTACTGAGCCTGGGGGTGCTGCTACTGAGCCTACGGAGCCTCGGGTTGCTGCGTCTGGGGGTGCTCCGGTTCGGGGTGCTGAGCAGTCTCTCACACCGCAGCAGCTTCGTGACTGGTACGTCCGGCGCTTTCGCCGTCCTAGTGGCTCGGCTGGAGTTGGGGGTGCTGGAGCTGCTCGTCCTGGGGGTGCTCGTACTGGGGGTACTGGAGCTGCCGGGACTGGTTGTTCTGGGAGCACTACGACTGGAGCTGCTGGAGCTGGGGACTCTGGAGCTGGCGGTGCTAGCGGAGTTGGAGCTGCCGACTCTGGGGGTGCTCTTCCTAGCGGTGCTGCGGACCCTGGGGGTGGAGCTGCTGCTGGTGCTGAGGACTCGGACGTTGGAGCTGCTGCTGGAGCTGAGGACCCGAGCGGTGGCGCTGCTGCTGGTGCTGGGGACCCGGACGCTGGAGCTCCTGCTGGTACTGAGGACCCGGCCGCTGGAGTCTCTTCTGCTTCTGGAGACGCTGCGCGGCCGCGGCCGTACTTCGTACCGCTCCTTCAGCAGGTTCTTGGGCAGGCTCCTCCTCCTTGTCCTCCTCCCTCCGTAGACTGTCCTCCGCCTGTCCAGCCGCAGTCACAGTTACCGCCTACCTCGCCTCTCCCTGCTCCCTCTCCTTACACTGGTCCCACAGGAGGTCTTACAGAGCATCGTGAGCCTGAGTCTCGTCCTGCGTCGCCTGTTCGTCGTGCTCGCACTGGTCGTCGTGTCCGTCGTGAGCGTCCTCCTCCTGTCCCAGGCACTCACTACATGACTCTGCGTCCATCTACTGCTCCTCAGCGTGTCCCTCTACCGTCTCCTCCCGCGTCTTCTTTGCCTGCCGTTCCGGACCCTGAGTCTGACCGGTATCGTGCTGAGCACCCTACTGTCACGCGTCTCCTAGCTACTGTTGTCACTGACCCTACCTTTGAGTCCTCGGCTGCGTCTGCTCTGGTCGCTGAGTTGGTTGACTTTGCTGCTGCCTGTCGTCTAGACTACGCTGCTCGCCTTGTTGCTGAGTCTGAGTCTGCGTCTGTCTGTCCTCCGTCCGTCGGGGGTGAGTGTGCTCTTGGCACGGACGTCCTTGAGGACAGGCAGGAGGACTTTGACTCTCTCGCGGCTGCTGTACCTCATCTCGTGGCCTGGTTGCTTGCCCCTGAGGGAGACCCGGATGCACTAGACATCCCCACTCCGCGCACTTACGCAGAGGCGATCTCGGGTCCCTACTCCTCTCAGTGGCAGACAGCCATGGACGCAGAGATGGCATCCTGGAAGTCCACAGGCACCTACGTCGACGAGGTTCCCCCTCCTGGGGCGAACATCGTCGATGGCATGTGGATTTTCAGGGTGAAGCGGCCGCCAGGTTCTCCGCCTGTCTTCAAGGCTCGTTACGTTGCTAGAGGCTTCAGTCAGCGTCAGGGGGTCGACTTCTTCCAGACCTTCTCCCCCACCCCGAAGATGACCACTCTTCGGGTTCTGCTGCACGTTGCTGCTCAGCGTGACTACGAGCTTCACTCTCTTGACTTCAGCACAGCGTTCCTGCAGGGCAGCCTGCACGAGGAGATCTGGCTGCGCCGCCCACCTGGCTTTACTGGGTCGTTTCCGCCTGGTACCCAGTGGAGCCTCCGCCGGCCAGTCTACGGTCTCCGCCAGGCGCCACGTGAGTGGCACGACACACTGAGGACTACACTTGCGGCTCTTGGGTTCGCGCCGTCTACTGCTGACCCGTCGCTGTTTCTGCGCACAGACACGTCGCTGCCGCCGTTCTACATTCTCGTGTACGTCGACGACTTGGTCTTTGCTACTGCTGACACTAAGGCACTCGCTCGTGTGAAGTCGGAGCTGCAGAAGAGACACACCTGCACTGACCTGGGTGAACTGCGTAGCTACCTTGGCTTGCAGATCACCCGGGACAGAGCTCGCCGCACCATCACCCTGACTCAGTCACACATGGTGCAGCAGGTCCTTCAGCGCTTCGGCTTCCAGTTCTCCTCACCACAGGCCACACCTCTGGCTACCAGCCACTCGCTCTCAGCTCCACCTTCGGACGAGTCCGTAGAGCCGAGTGGCCCGTACCCAGAGCTTGTAGGCTGCCTCATGTACCTGATGACTTGCACGCGACCTGACCTCGCATACCCTCTTAGCATCCTTGCTCGTTACGTTGCGCCTGGGAGACACAGGCGAGAGCACTGGGAGGCTGCTAAGAGGGTGCTGCGTTACTTGTGCAGTACATCAGGCATGGGGCTGGTGCTTGGAGGACGCGACAGAGTTGTCCTCACTGGTCACTCGGACGCTTCTTGGGTGGACGACCTAGCTACGCAGCGGTCGTCACAGGGTTACACCTTCAGCCTTGGCTCTGGTTCTGTCTCGTGGCGGTCCACCCGCTCTTCTTCTGTTCTCGGCTCTAGTTATGAGTGTCAGAAATAACTGAGCAGGAATGAATGAACTAGAACAGAGTTTGGTACAAGTAGGAAACCCTAACTTTGTGTACCCCCTAAGGTGTAACCCACTACAGCCTAGACAATATAAACATGCAATGTTTGACACACCCCCATAGGCGCAGTGGGAGACAACCACAGGGTCACAAGACCAGTCAAAGCAAAGTAAAGCAAGCTCAGGGTGGATCTCAAGGATTCCACACAAATTCCGAGCACAAGCAAGCGGTCACAAGACCAGTTCACATGCAGGTTTATAACAAAGCAAGAGATACAGTGATCACAACCTAGCAAAAGTAAACAAGTAGGCATATATATATATAGTGATCACAGTACAAGCAAGGTCAAGAGGTAAGCAAGTGAGGCCCAGTAGGTACAAGGCCTAGTAGAGTGCAAAAGCGCTGATGGTCACAAGGCTGAAGCGCCTTGGTGAACACATCAGCAGTGTTGGCCTCCGTGGCCACGTAACGCAGACAAAGCTGACCACGCTGCTGCAGCTCTCGAGCAAGGAAGTATCGCAGAGCGATGTGCTTCGTTCTGTGCTCCAGTCTGTGCTCCTCACACAAGGCAATGGCAGCCTTGTTGTCGACGTACAGCACTGGAGGAGAACGAGGCCGCTCTCCGAGGTCGGTCAGCAGGTAGGTCAGCCAGCGTAGCTCCTGAGCAGCCATGGCTGTGGCGTAGATCTCAGCCTCACAACTGGAGCTGAGAACAGAAGAAGAGCGAGTAGAACGCCAAGAAACTGAGCCAGAGCCAAGGCTGAAGGTGTAACCCTGGGACGACCGCTGAGTAGCCTGGTCGTCCGCCCAAGAAGCGTCTGAGTGCCCTGTGAGAACAACCCGGTCTCGCCCTCCAAGCACAAGCCCCATGCCCGACGTACTGCACAAGTAGCGCAACACCCTCTTAGCAGCATCCATGTGCTCCTTCCGGTGACGGCCAGGAGCGACATAGCGTGCTAGGATGCTAAGAGGGTATGCAAGGTCAGGTCGAGTGCAGGTCATCAGGTACATGAGGCAGCCCACAAGCTCTGGATACGGGCCACTCGGCTCTACGGACTCATCCGAAGGCAGAGCTGAGAGCGAGTGACCGGTAGGCAGAGGAGTGGACTGAGGCGAGGAGTACGTGAAGCGGAAGCGCTGGAGAACCTGCTGCACCATGTGTGACTGAGTCAGGGTGATGGTGCGCCGTGCTCTGTCCCGGGTGATCCGCAAGCCAAGATAGCTCGTCAGCTCACCCAGGTCTGTGCACGTGTGTCTCCTCTGCAGCTCCGACTTCACGTGAGCGAGTGCCGCGGTGTCAGCAGTGGCAAAGACCAAGTCGTCGACGTACACGAGGATGTAGAACGGCGGCAGCGAGGTGTCGGTGCGTAGAAACAGCGACGGGTCAGCAGTAGAGGGAGCGAACCCAAGAGCCGCAAGTGTCGTCCTCAGTGTGTCGTGCCACTCACGTGGCGCCTGGCGGAGACCGTAGACCGGCCGCTGAAGCCTCCACTGGGTGCCAGGAGGAACTGACCCAGTGAAGCCAGGGGGGCGGCGCAGCCAGATCTCCTCGTGCAGGCTGCCCTGCAAAAAAGCAGTGCTGAAGTCAAGAGAGTGAAGCTCGTAGTCGCGGTGAGCGGCTATGTGCAGCAGCACCCGAAGAGTAGTCATCTTCGGGGTGGGGGAGAAGGTCTGAAAGAAGTCAACTCCCTCTCGCTGACTGAAGCCTCGAGCCACGTAGCGCGCCTTGAAGACAGGTGGAGAACCCGGCGGCCGCTTCACCCTGAAAATCCACATGCCACTGACGATGTTCGCCCCAGGAGGGGGAACCTTGTCGACGTAGGTGCCTGTGGACTTCCAGGAGGCCATCTCTGCGTCCATGGCTGTCTGCCACTGAGAGGAGTAGGGACCCGCCATCGCCTCAGCGTAAGAGCGTGGGGTCGGGATGTCTGGTGCATCCGGGTCTCCCTCAGGGGCAACTAGCAAGGACACGAGACGGGGCAAAGCAGCAGCAAGGCAGTGGAACTCCTCCTGTCTGTCCTCAAGGACGTCCGTGCCGAGGGCACACTCACCCCCGACGGACGGAGGACAGGCAGACGCAGACTCAGACCTAGCGACAAGGCTGGCAGCGTAGTCTAGGCGACAGCGAGCAGCAAAGTCAACCAACTCAGCGACCAGAGCAGACGCAGCAGAGGACTCAAAGGTCGGGTCAGTGACAACTGTAGCGAGGAGACGCGTAACAGTGGGACTGGCAGCACGACGGGAGTCAGACTCCGGGTCAGGAAGAGTAGGAAGAGAGGACGCAGGAGGAGACGGCAGCGGGACACGCTGCGGAGCAGTGGAGGGACGCAGAGTCATGTAGTGAGTGCCAGGGACAGGAGGAGGACGCTCACGTGGGACACGACGACCAGTGCGAGCAGTACGAACAGGCGACGCAGGACGAGACTCAGGCTCACGACGCTCTGTAAGACCTCCTGTGGGACCAGCGTAAGGGGAGGGAGCAGGGAGAGGCGAGACAGGCGGTAACTGTGACTGCGGCTGGACAGGCAGAGGACACTCGACGGAGGGAGGAGGACTAGGAGGAGGAGCCTGACCAAGAACCTGCTGAAGGAGCGGTACGAAGTACGGCCGCGGCCGCGCAGCGTCTCCAGAAGCAGCAGGGACACCAGTGGCAGCCCCAACGCCCGAGTCCTCAGCACCAGCAGCAGCTCCAACGCCCGAGTCCTCAGCACCAGCAGCAGCAGCACCACCGGTCGGGTCCTCAGCACCAGCAGCAGCTCCAACGCCCGGGTCCTCAGCACCAGCAGCAGGGCCACTGGTCAGGTCCTCAGCACCAGCAGCAGCGCCACCGGTCGGGTCCTCAGCACCAGCAGCAGCTCCAACGCCCGGGTCCTCAGCACCAGCAGCAGCTCCAGCCCCCGGGTCCTCAGCACCAGCAGCAGCTCCAGCGTCCGGGTCCTCAGCACCAGCAACAGCACCACCGCTCGGGTCCGCAGTACCAGGAGCACCACTACGAAGACTGCAGCGCCGCGTGTACCACTCGCGGATCACCTGAATGGGGGGGAGCTCCTGGGTAGGAGGGGAAGTACCGGGACGAGCTCCAGAAGCACCTCTCCGGAGGCGGCAGTACTCGAGATACCTCTCCTGCAGCTGCTGGGAGGAGGGGGCTCCTCCAGGTGGAGCACGCTCAGGCTCAGCACCCCCAGACTCAGCACCCCCAGACTCAGCACGTCCAGACTCAGCACCTCCAGGCTCCGCACCTCCAGGCTCAGCACCCCCAGGCTCCACACCTCCAGGCTCAGTACCTCCAGGCTCCGCACCTCCAGGCTCCGCACCTCCAGGCTCAGCACCCCCAGGCTCCGCACCTCCAGGCTCAGCACCCCCAGGCTCCGCACCCTCAAACGCAGCACTCCCAGGCTCAGCACCCCCAGACGCAGGACGCGAGTCAACAGCTACCTCGACAGGCTCACCCGGGTCTACCTGGGACACACCTGAGGGAGCGGCACCCTGAGGGGGGAGGGGGTCTGGTACCTCAGCACCTGGAGCGAGGAAGAGAGGCGGGGGGGGGAGCGGGGCAGTGCGGTAGGGGAAGAGGCGGTAGAAGGGGACGGACTCGTCAAAAGTGACGTCCTGAGAGGCCAGAACCCGGCGCGAGGTGACGTGGTAAAACTGCCATCCAGGCGCGTCGGGAACAAAGCCAAGAAAGACACAGGGAACAGTGCGACGCGAGAGCTTGTCCGCGGACGTGTCGCGGACAAAAGCTCGAGATCCCCAGACCCGGAAACGCGACGCATCGCCAACCTCTCCCGTCCACCGTAGAGTCGGGGAAGTCTCCGGCAAGGAGACACGGGGCCAGAGGTTGAGCTGATGCGCTGCGTACCGGACCGCAAACGGCCACAGAAAGTGGGGAGCAGCCGCATGGGTCAGGGAGGTACGAGCGACCTCCATGACTAAGCCAATGCGGCGCTCAGCAACCCCATTCTGTTGTGGAGAGGCCGGAAGCGTGTACGACTGCTCAATGCCGTGCTCAGCACAGTAGGCTGCCAAGAGGTCGGAGGCGAACTCACCACCCCTGTCAGAGTGCAAGCGCAGGACAGGAAAGTCCGAGTGAAAGCGCTCGCCTAGCTGGAGACGGGCTCGGCTGATCCAGGGGATCAAAACACCAGGGACGTCACCCTTGGCGCGCAAGGGGAAGACCGTGGTGTAGCGCGAGTAGTCGTCAACAACTATCAGGAAGTACCTCTCCTGACCCTGACCACGGACGCGGGCCGGGCCCCACACGTCCATGTGGAGCGTCTGCAGGGGAGCGGTCGTCGGGGGAAAGGAGGAGGAGTGAGGAGCGGCGCGCTGCCGCCCCTCGACACAGGGAATGCAGTCAGGAGCAGGGGAGTCAGGAAGGGGAGGGAGCACCCTGGGAAGACCAGCAACAAGGTCCCGTTTGTGCATGGCCCGCAGGCGCTGCACAGACGGGTGACCAAGGCGGTGGTGCCAGAGGACGGTGTCGTTCGCCAGAGAGCGACACGAGCAGGGGGCGGACAGCTGACCTGACGCTGACGCAGACGCAGCTACCTGAGGGGACTCAGTGGTCAGTGTGTACAGGTCAGACCCCGGCTCTCGAGTGAAAGTAGCTAGGTGGCGGCCCGTCCGAGCACACGTGCAGTGAGTCACACGCTCGTAGGCAGGGGTGAACTGGTGAACACCCGAGTCCTGGAGCGCACTACCTGCCACCAAGTTCGTGGAGAACGAGGGGAGGTAGAGACCTGAGAGCGTGCCGGACGGAACCGCTGGACACGGAAGGGTGGTGGAGGAGGTCGCAAGGACCGGACCCCCAGAGGGGTCAGCAAGAGAGACAGCAAACCGGCGAGCTAGAGGCTCAAGGACAGTGCGGTCACGAAAGAAAGAGAGCTAGAAAGCACCTGAGTCCAGTGTGAAGGTGTGCAGTGCTGCAGTCGACTCAGTACCAGGGGGCACAGACGCACAAGCACCTAGAGCAGCAGCTGCAGAAGTACCTGTGGAAGCAGACACACTAGCACCTAGAGCAGCAGCGGGGCTGGCCTGAATGCCCGGGTCGGGCGGAACACGCAAGTACTGAGCACCCTCTCCACTAATAGACATCGCATACATGGCAGTGAGAATAGCATCAAAGTCAAGTGCCCAAATATCAACACCCTTCCTGAGCAGATCAGCCCAGCGCGGCAGCTCACCCCCACCAGGAAACTGAGTGCGCCACGCATCGTTGAGGCGGGCGAAGCAGCGCTCCGTCTGGTGCGGCCCCCCACACGTCTGGCCAGTGCGGTCACCTGTACGAATAACGTACTGGCAGGTGACGCTGCGCCGCGCATACCACTCACGGGCGGCCTGAAGGGTCGGGGCAGGCTGCTGACTCTGACCGCCCCCCGGGCTCCCACGACCACCACCCCCTCCGCCTCCGCCCCGGCCACCTCCACCCCTGCCGCTGCCACGACCACCTCCGCCTCCGCTGCCACCTCCGCCCCTGTCACCACTCCCAACACCGCTGTCACCTCCACCACCGCCGCCACTAGCCTCTCCAGTCGCACCTCCACCGCCACCACCTCCACCCCCGCCTCCTCCGCCACCACCCCCACTCCTGCCACTCCTGCCCCTGCGTCGTCCGCCTGAAGCAGACGCAGCCCCGACCTTCTCAGCACCAAGGAGGTCGACAGCAGCAGCAGAGGCGACAGAGGGGAGGAGGGGGGAAGGGGAGCACCCCTCGAAGAAGGGGCCGCGGGGGTCGCCACGAGAGGTGCCTACAGCGACGATACTAGCCTCGGCTGCAAGCAGTTCCTTCTCGAGGAGGGCTATGGTGAGCTCAGTGGGGGAGCGAGAGAGGAACTGGTCCCTGACAGGGCGCAGAGAGTCAGGGAGGCGGGTGACAACGTGGTAGAGGGTGATCCAGAGCGGGGGGGGGTTGCTAGCGAGGAACTCATCAGGCATGGCAGCGCGAAAGCGAGCCTCACTAGTCTTAAGGTGGGTGATGAGGTCTGCGACAGTGTGAAAAGAGGCTAGGTCGGGGAACAGGTAGGGAAGAGTGAGGCGGCCTAGTGTGGCAGAAGCGGGTGAGGAGTAGCGGGCCACTACAGCTGTGTAGAGGTCCTTAGCAGTCTTGCACTGGCCGAAGTGCTCGCGCTCATCTAGCGGCAGGGAGTTGCGAATAGCAAAGCGAGCGTGCGCGTCACGGGTCTGCCACTGTGAGCGCTCAGCTGGGGGGGCAGTAGCGAGTGGGGCGGTCGCATGGCCGAGAGCGTGGTCGTACAGTGTAATATCTTCCTTGGCAGTGAGCTGTAGGAAAAGGTGCAGGTCATCTAGCCAGGTTTCGAATTTGACCGGACGGCCCTCGGCGTCGAAAGCTAGAACAGGAGGACTAGCCATAGCGACAGCGGCAGTAGTAGAAGCAGTAAAGTCACTGAACAGGCGTGCGCAGGGTCAGCAGGGCCGGTGGGGCCTACGGACTGTAGTGGCGCACAAGCAGCAGTAGCAGGAAGTGTAGTAGTAGGATCTGCAGTGGTGCACAGGCGCAGCAGGCGGCAGCGAGAGCCGGCGCAGCAGGGGCGGGCTCAGCAGCGGCGGTGCGCGGGCGGCGGCGGGCTCAGCAGCGGCGGTGGCGCGGGTGGCGGCGGGCTCAGCAGCGGCGGGCGCGGGGCGGCGGCGGGCTCAGCAGCGGCGGTGCGCGGGCGGCGGCGGGCTCAGCAGCGGCGGTGCGCGGGCGGCGGCGGGTTCAGCAGCGGCGGTGCGCGGATGGCTGCGGGCTCAGCAGCGGCGGGCCGGGAGCAGTGCGGGCAGCGTGCGGGCCGGCGGCGGTCAGCGCACGAGCCGCGCAGGCTCAGCGCGGGCTGTGCGGGCTGCTCGCGGGCTGCGTAAGCGGGTCGCGGGCGGCTCGCGGGGGTTCGCGGGCAGGTCGCGGGCTGCTCGCGGGCAGTTCGCGGGCTGTGCGCGGGCTGCGCGGGCTGGTCGCGGGCTGTGCGCGGGCGGTTCGCGGGCTGTGAGCGCGGCGCGCTGTGCGGTTCGCGGGCGGCGTGACGGGGCCGATCGGGGCGCTAAGGGGCGACGCGACGGGGGCCGTGAGAGGCCGCTAGGAAAAAAAAATAAAAAATTTCGACGGGGCCGCAGGGCCGCTAGATCGTGCTAGATCGACGGGGCCAGCGGGGCCGGAAACAAGCGAAGGTAAGCAGGTAGGTAAGTCGGTGGGCCCTAAGAACAGTCCTAGCGAAGGACCTGCTCTGATACCATGTCAGAAATAACTGAGCAGGAATGAATGAACTAGAACAGAGTTTGGTACAAGTAGGAAACCCTAACTTTGTGTACCCCCTAAGGTGTAACCCACTACAGCCTAGACAATATAAACATGCAATGTTTGACAATGAGGCTGAGATCTACGCCACAGCCATGGCTGCACAGGAGTTACGCTAGCTCACCTACCTGCTGACTGACTTGGGAGAGCGGCCTAGTTCTCCTCCAGTTCTGTACGGTGACAACAAGGCGGCCCTTGCCTTGTGTCAGGAGCACAGACTGGAACACAGGACGAAGCACATTGCTCTTCGCTACTTTCTTGCTCGAGAGCTTCAGCAGCGCGGTCAGCTTCGGCTTGTGTACGTGGACTCGAAGGCCAACACTGCTGATATCTTCACCAAGGCGCTCCCGCCTAGTGATCATCAGCGACACTGTACTTCTTTAGGCCTTGTGTCCACATTCCCTCATTTGCTTACTGCTTGACTTTCTTTGTACTGTACTTTATATATATCTTGTTGCTTGCTTGCTAGGTTTTGATCACTATGTTGCTTGTCTTGTACTATATCTAGCACTGCATGTGAACTGGCCTTGTGCCCTTTGCTTGTGCTCGGAGTGTGGTGACGTTGTGATCCACCCTGGGCTTGCGTTGCTTTGCTAGACTGGTCTTGTGACCCTTTGTTCTCCCCCACTTTGCCTATGGGGTGTGTCAAATTGTAATGTGTTATATGTTGGTAGGCTGTAGTGGGGTAGCCAATATGGGGTACAACCCCAACTAGGGTTTGCTACTTGTACCCAACTGTTTCATTCAATGCACCATTCTTGCCTAGTTCTGTTGATAATATGGGGTAAAGATGTCAGTTGAGAGAGGGTCTAAAATTTCCAATTCAGCCTTTGATTTTAATAGCAACAAGCGTTTGTGCGGATGACTTGTGTTGATGAATGTTACACCACGGCTTGACTTTTTGTAAGGAAGACTTAATATAAGATATATTGCTTCTTGTGCGCTAATTTCTTGATTGTTCAAGATAAAATTTCCAATATCTCGAAGGACATGTAACACACCTGTACCTTGTACAGCAGCAAATTTCTTAGCATTTTGTATAAATTTACTAATTCCTTTGCCAGATTTTGTCATGTATGCTGCAATATACGTTGCCACGCCATACGGATCGATACATAATTGAATATCCATATTTCCTTGCCATACTGACAAGATCGTTTTGTTTGAAATTATTCACAAAACAATCTTTTACGTCTCTTGCATGAAATAGTGTACGCCTTTTTAAACCAATTCGTAAACAGTTTATATATTCATCGTACGACAGTCGTAATGTATTTAGAAATTCTGGAAACGACAGCTCACACGTATCAATTAGATGTTTTTTTGCAAGAACATCTAAAAAATCATCCACAATCTTTTTGTTGGATCGGTGCACATCCTCATCATTATTGGATTCACCCCTTTTTTTAAACGGTACTAAAACCAAAGTGTTTGGGATAGGATATTTTGGTATCCCAAAACGACATACCCGTGATGATCCACGCCTTTTCATTTTACACGTTCGAGTGTGAAAATGAGTTTGTATTTTTAAAAGATCCTTCGTTGTAGGATCTTTTGCAAGATCGTGGCCATGGCATGATATGTGTCTATCGGCAAAGGCTAAGATATTTTCGAGTGGAATCGAAGTGTCGCACGCAGAAAACTCGCTCCAAATTAAACAATGAGAATGAGGAGCACCTCGATGTTGAAATTCGTCGAGAACAAAATAATCTAACACGTTGCCCAAAATACCCGTTTTATGCGATAAAATTTCTCGAAAAAGTGCATTTTTTCGTTCAACATAATATTGGGCACTAACTACAGGATATGTACGTACTAATATTGCTATATTTTCAAAGTCTAACGGAAGATTCATAGTTGTGTTTGCAAGGTTGGCAAGGTTTCCAGTATTTCTATTATGTTCCAATAATATTGAATGTAAATCGATCCATTTTGTATCAGCCATTGATACTGTTAAAAAAAATGTTGGGGGGCCTAATTGCCGAATCATTGCGAACAAATCTTTTCTACAGTTTTCCAAGTACTGCGGAGAAACACGAAGACTCTTAATCTCATTAAATAACACATCTTTCCTTTGAAGATGTTTGCGTGTATCATTGTTTAGGAGATCCTTTGCCGAATATCCATTAACGTGCTCAATCATTTCTCGTCGCACTCGCGTTCCTATCACATTATCCATTTGTTGCAATTCTAATTTATACAATTTGAAAAATATATTTTGCGGACAAGTTGAAAATCGCGCGTCTTTGTGCAATACCTCCCACTTCGCAATATCACGATAACTTAATGCAGATTTATCGACATTCGACAAACGAGCCTCTCCGCAAAATAAAGTAGGAAATGCCAACTCTTCAACATATTTATCCATCAAAATGGGTAATGGTCTAGCTCCTTCCCCAGGAGCCATTTCTACAATATGTTGTTCCAAACTTTGGTAAAATGGCTCATTACATATAATTGTATCTAACATTCCGACATTTAGATCTCGCTCGTCAACGTCTGCTTCAATTTCATCGTCTGTACTGTTTCCGTCATTATCATTTTTTGTTTTGCACTTATCAGAATCACTGTACGAAACAAAATCGTTATGCCGGGTCATCTCATCAATTTCCGATTCCAACTCACGTAATCGATCGGAATCTAAAGCGATGCCAAATTTTGTGAAAAGTTCTTTCTTTTCCAAAAAAGAAAGTGCACGTGAAATTTTGCTAGGTCGAACGTTATCGTCATACACGTTATGCGCATTGTTCAATTTCCGCTTAAAGCGAACACGTACAGTTTGTGCTTCTTGGGGTAGACGTGGGAGAGCAGTCACCATGTCAACAACTTTGACGGGCACATTCACAACCCCTCCTCGAATTTTATATTGTTTTCCAACGTGCGCTTGTGTTATATTTGAGAACACAATGCGAGGTGAGACTAGTCGTTCTTCTAAATATGTCAATCCTTTTAGATCATTAGGTCTTACAGGCAAGACTGCTCCCCCGAGTCGTGACAACGTTGGTACATTGTTGCGTACCAATCCTTGTTTGCAACCATTGCAAACTTCATTAACTTGAGGATATGATTCAACATTTACTTTGAATAATTGTCTCTTGAAGTATAACTTGTCGCAACATTGACAAGGATGAATAGGACCTTCTTTAGAGGATTTTTTGAATCGTTTGATTGCTGCTTTCAAGCAATCAGATTCTTTTGTTTCCTCATCATATCGCATCGTCACATCACGAAATAACTCATCCAAGAACTCATCTTGGATAAGCTTACCCTTATCATAAAAAGTTTCAGCGTTAAATGGTAATTTTTTTGGACAATTTGGACCAAAAATTAAGTGTAAAAGATATTGCCTTGCATGCGCCGCAAATTTTTTTGAGTCCCACTTCTCGTACATATAGCTTTTGCCACGCACCTTCAATGTGAAACCATAGTTCTCACATCCTTCATAAACTCCGACATAATTTTCGGCTTCTTGTGCCAAGTCGTCAATACTATTCAATTCAAAAATAGTATCAAGAAACACATTAGGCACAAGCTTACCGTTTTTCACAAAAAACTTTGAATCAAACGGAAAACGCTCTTTTGTTTGGCATCCACGAGATCTTAGAATAGCATACTGCCGTGCCCAAGCAGCATAATATTATGTTGAAAAACCGTTGACAACTTTATTCTTACGATTTAGCATTAATCTCACCGTAAAAGTGGAACCACGTTTTATGACTCCCACAAATTTGGCGTCTTTGATTTGTATTTTGGGAATGGTGAAATGAATACCACCATTTGAATCAATTCTACCGTCCGAAATATCATGTACGTCAATATCATTCGGTGTTTCACTTTCATAAGCAAGTTGACCCTCGCTTGATTTTTCACTTAATTCCTCATTTGAAAATAATTGAGGCGCATTTACATCATCAAAATGTGTTGATGAAATGTTTATTGTATCCCTTTCACTTCTTGTTTCGTCTTCAACATTTCCAACAAATGACTCACCAAATATTTCACCTCCACTACACTCTTCAAGAAGAGTGTAGTGGTTGTTTGACAATAACAAATGGACATGATCGCCATTGTCCACAAATTCCATGCCTTCACATTGTGCCCACTCTTTATTATTTAACCATATGATAATTGATTTCTTATAAATTTCACTAAACGCCTTAAGCTCGCATGCTGAACCCCATACAGAGGGTTGCTCAATATATCTAATATACCTTGTTAAACTGTAGTATGCTTGTAGGCTGTAGTGGGGTAGCCAATATGGGGTACAACCCCAACTAGGGTTTCATATTTGTACCCAAACTTCTGCTAGTTCATCCATTCTTGGCTAGTTATTCTGAAATGGTATCAGAGCAGGAGGTCCCTAGGACCTACCGACCGTTTTTTTTTTAAGGGCCCACCACCGCTCGCATGCGGTTACCACGCTACCCCGTGCCCTAGCCTCGTAGCGCCCTCGTGCGCCCTCGTTAGCGCCCTCGCGCGCCCCTCGTTAGCGCCCTCGCGCGCACCCTCGTTAGCGCCCTCGCGCGCCCCTCGTTAGCGCCCTCGCGCGCCCCTTGCTAGCGCCCTCGCGCGCCCCTCACTAGCGCCCTCGCGCGCCCCTTGCAGTGTCGCCCGCCCGCCGAGCCGCCCGCTCGCAGCCCGCTCGTCCCGCTGCCCGCTTCGCAGCCCGCCCGCCCGCTCGCTGCCCGCTTCGCGGCCCGCCCGCTTCGCAGCCCGCTCGCCCCGCTGCCCGCTTCGCAGCCCACCAGCCTGCTCGCTGCCCGCTTCGCGGCCCGCCCGCTTCGCAGCCCGCCCGCCCGCTCGCTGCCCGCTTCGCGGCCCGCCCGCCTCGCAGCCCGCTCGCCCCGCTGCCCGCTTCGCAGCCCGCTCGCTCGCTGCCCGCTTCGCGGCCCGCCCGCTTCGCAGCCCGCCCGCCCGCTCGCTGCCCGCTTCGCGGCCCGCCCGCTTCGCAGCCCGCTCGCCCCGCTGCCCGCTTCGCAGCCCGCCCGCCTGCTTGCTGCCCGCTTCGCGGCCCGCCCACTTCGCTGCCCGCTCGCAGCGCCGCCCCCCCCCCCGCCCGCTACCTGCTTCGCAGTGTCGCCCGCTCGCCCGCTGCCCGCTTCGCAGCGTCGCCCGCTCACTTGCAGCCCGCCCGCCGCACTTCCCGCCTGCAGCGCCGCCCGCCTCGCCTGCTGCTCCCTGCCTGTGCACCGCCGCTTGCTCCTGCTGTGGCTGCTAGCTTCGCTCTAGCGCGTCCCCTCTGCTGCTGCCGCTGCTCTGCTGTGCCCTCACGCCTGAGCTATGGCCTCTATTCGTGTTCTTTCCTTCGATGCTGAGGGCCGTCCCGTGCAGTTCACTTCCTGGCTCGACGACCTGCAGTTGTACCTTATGAGCAATAGCACGGACCACATCTCCCTCTATGACTACGCGTCTGGTGCTGCCGCTGCTCCTGCTGCCACAGCCGAGCTTAGTGTTCGTTCCCACTGGCAGACTCGTGACGCAGCTGCTCGCCTAGCCATTCGCAGTCACCTGCCGCTAGCTGAGCTCGAGCATTTTGGCGACTGCAAATCCGCTAAGGCCCTGTACGATGCTGTCGTTGCTCGCTACTCCTCGCCTGCCACAGCCGAGCTTAGCCGCCTCATGCTGCCGTACCTGTTCCCCGATCTGTCCACCTTTGCTACAGTCGCCGATCTTATCACCCACCTTCGCACTAGTGATGCTCGCCTGCGTGCCGCCCTTCCCACCGAGTTCTGCGCTAAGAACCCCCCTCCACTGTACTGGACACTCCACTTCATAGTCACCCGTCTCCCTGACACCCTCAGCTCAGTTCGAGACCACTTCCTTGCTCGCTGTCCCACTGAGCTCACAGTCACCCTCCTAGAGGAGCAGCTGCTCGCGGCCGAAAAGAGCATTGTAGCTGTCGGTGCTGCTCGTGGCGCTCCTCGCACCCCCATCTTTGAGGGGTGTTCTCCCTCTCCCCTCGCTCCCTCCTACGCTGCTGCTGCTGCTGTTGACTTCCTTGGTGCTGAGTCTGTTGGCGCTGCTTCTGCTCCTGGTGGGAGGCGCCGCACCGGCAAGGGCAAGGGGGGCAAGGGTGGTGGTGGTGGCGCTGGGGGGGGAGGAGGTGGGGGAGGTGGGGGGGGAGGCGGTGCTGGAGGGAGCGGTGGCGGGAGCGCTGGTGGGAGTGGGGTCGGTGGTGGAGGCGGGGGCGGCGGCGGAAGCAGTGGCAGTAGTGGCGGCGGCGGCGGCGGCGGTGGCGGCGGCGGCGGTGGTGGCGGTGGTGGCGGTGGCGGTCGGAGCGGTGGTAGTGGTGGCGGCGGAGGTCGGAGTGGAGGCACTGGCTCGGGCCAGAGCTCCCAGCAGCAGCAGCGTCCCCAGACGACCCAGCAGCTTCGTGAGTGGCTTGCTCAGCGTGGGACGTCGGGGGGCAGTGGCCGCTGTTCTTATGTCATTCGCACAGGTGACCGCAAGGGACAGACGTGTGGGAGGTTCCACACCCCGTACCGCTGCTTCTCCCGCCTTGACGACGCTTGGCGTGAGGAGATGGGTGCGGATGTTGAGCGCCCCCGCTGGGCTGAGCTCATGAGGGCTGGTGTTGATGTCTTTGCACTTGACTTGGATGCTATTATTGCTGCCATGTATGCATTGACTGTTAGTGCCGAGGGAGACTGTTACTTGTGTGTGCCGCCTGACCCAGGTATAGAGCCCGCTGCCCTGGGTACTAGTGAGTCTGCTCTCTCTGGTATGGTGCCCCCTGTACTTGCTCCCTCCAGTGCTGTCCCGGCTGTTTTCGAGTCTGCTCTCTCAGGTACAGCACCCACAGAGACTGCTCTCTCAGGTACCGCACCGGCTGAGGCCTGTCACACCTTCACCCTTGACTCAGGTGCTTCCCGTTGCTTCTTTCGTGACAGTACTGAGCTCACACCGCTTCCTGCACCGGTCCCAGTCTCCTTGGCTGACCCCTCTGGGGGCCCAGTCCTTGCCCAGTCCACCACTGTCCTCCCTTGTCCGGCGGCTCCGTCTGGCTCGTTGTCGGGTTTCCACCTCCCCTCGTTCTCGACGAACCTGGTGAGCAACGCTGTCCTCCAGGATCAGTGGGTTGACACCTTTACCCTTGGAGGACAGCGTGTGGCGATCTGCACGTGCTCCAGGACCGGCCGTCACCTGGCTACGTTTACCCGTCGGCCGGGGTCGAGTCTCTACACACTGACCACTGCGTCTCCTCAGGTCGCTGCTGTCGGTCAGGTGTCTGCGTCAGGTCTGGTAGCCCACGCCTGTGAGTGTCGTTCCCTGTCGCACCAGACTCTTCTCTGGCACCACCGCCTGGGTCACCCCTCCTTGCCACGCCTTCGTGGCATGCACCGTCGCCACCTTGTGTCTGGTCTTCCCAGGTCCCTCCCTCCCCTCCCTGCCTCGCCTGCGCCGCCTTGCCTTCCTTGCGTCGAGGGGCGGCAGCGCGCCGCTCCTCACTCCTCCTCGTTCCCCCCGACAGAGGCTCCTCTGGAGACCCTCCACCTGGACGTGTGGGGCCCAGCCCGCGTTCGTGGTCAGGGCGGTGAGCGGTACTTTTTGCTGGTTGTCGACGACTACTCGCGTTACACCACGGTCTTCCCCTTGCGCACCAAGGGTGAGGTCCCTGCTGTTCTGATCCCTTGGATCCGCACAGTTCGTCTCCAGCTCCGCCGCCGTTTCCGGACGGATCTTCCTGTCCTGCGTCTGCACTCTGACAGAGGTGGTGAGTTCTCCTCCGATCTCTTGAGGACCTTCTGTCAGGCGGAGGGCATCGAGCAGACCTTCACGCTTCCGGACTCCCCACAGCAGAATGGGGTTGCTGAGCACCGCATTGGCCTGGTCATGGAGGTCGCTCGTACCTCCTTGGTCCACGCGGCGGCTCCCCATTTTCTGTGGCCGTTTGCTGTCCGGTACGCCGCGCATCAGCTCAACCTCTGGCCCCATGTCTCCTTGCCGGAGACCTCGCCCACACTGCGTTGGACGGGGGAGGTTGGCGATGCGTCGCGCTTCCGGGTGTGGGGTGCTCGTGCCCTTGTCCGCGATACGTCCGCGGACAAGCTCTCCTCCCGCACGCTTCCCTGTGTCTTCCTTGGCTTTGTCCCTGACGCGCCTGGCTGGCAGTTTTACCACCCCACCTCGCGCCGGGTCTTCGCCTCTCAGGATGTCACCTTTGACGAGTCGGTCCCTTTTTACCGTCTCTTCCCCTACCGCACTGCCCCCCTCCCTCCCCCGCCGCTTTTCCTTGCTCCTGGTCCCCCTCCGGTAGACCCCCTTCCCCCTCAGGGTCCTGCTCCTTCAGGTGTCTCTCAGGTAGACCCTCCTCCCGTCGCTGAGCCTGTCGAGGTCACAGGTGACTCAGGTGCTGCTGCAGGTGGTACTGCTGGGAGTGCTGAGCCTGGGGGTGCTGAGCCTGCGGGTGCGGGGCCTGGGAGTGCTGGGACTGCGGGTGCTGGAGCTGAGGGTACTGTGCCTGAGAGTTTGCCGCCTGGGGGTGCTGAGCCTGGGGGTGCTGCGACTGGGGGTGCTGAGCCTGCGTGTGCGGAGTCTGGGGGTACTGAGTCTGGGGGTGCTGAGCCTGCGGGTACTGAGCCTGCGGGTACTGAGCCTGGGGGTGCTGCTACTGAGCCTACGGAGCCTCGGGTTACTGTGTCTGGGGGTGCTGAGCAGTCTCTCACACCGCAGCAGCTTCGTGACTGGTACGTCCGGCGCTTTCGCCGTCCTAGTGGCTCGGCTGGAGTTGGGGGTGCTGGGGCTGCTCGTCCTGGGGGTGCTCGTACTGGGGGTACTGGAGCTGCCGGGACTGGTTGTTCTGGGAGCACTGCGACTGGAGCTGCTGGAGCTGGGGACTCTGGCGCTGGCGGTGCTAGCGGAGTTGGAGCTGCCGACTCTGGGGGTGGCGCTGCTGCTGGTGCTGCGGACCCGCCTGGTGGAGCTGCTGCTGGAGCTGAGGACCTGAGCGGTGGTGCTGCTGCTGGTGCTGGGGACCCGGACGTTGGAGCTCCTGCTGGTCCTGAGGACCCGGCCACTGGAGTCTCTTCTGCTTCTGGAGACGCTGCGCGGCCGCGACCGTACTTCGTACCGCTCCTTCAGCAGGTTCTTGGGCAGGCTCCTCCTCCTTGTCCTCCTCCCTCCGTAGAGTGTCCTCCGCCTGTCCAGCCGCAGTCACAGTTACCGCCTGCCTCGCCTCTCCCTGCTCCCTCTCCTTATACTGGTCCCACAGGAGGTCTTACAGAGCGTCGTGAGCTTGAGTCTCGTCCTGCGTCGCCTGTTCGTACTGCTCGCGCTGGTAGTCGTGTCCGTCGTGAGCGTCCTCCTCCTATCCCAGGCACTCACTACATGACTCTGCGTCCCTCTACTGCTCCTCGGCGTGTCCCTCTACCGTCTCCTCCTGCGTCCTCTTTGCCTGCCGTTCCGGACCCTGAGTCTGACCGGTATCGCGCTGAGCACCCTACAGTCACGCGTCTCCTAGCTACTGTTGTCACTGACCCTACCTTTGAGTCCTCGGCTGCGTCTGCTCTGGTCGCTGAGTTGGTTGACTTTGCTGCTGCCTGTCGTCTAGACTACGCTGCTAGCCTTGTTGCTGAGCCTGAGTCTGCGTCTGTCTGTCCTCCGTCCGTCGGGGGTGAGTGTGCTCTTGGCACGGACGTCCTTGAGGACAGGCAGGAGGACCTTGACTCTCTTGCGGCTGCTGTACCTCATCTCGTGGCCTGGTTACTTGCCCCTGAGGGAGACCCGGATGCACTAGACATCCCCACTCCGCGCACTTACGCAGAGGCGATCTCGGGTCCCTACTCCTCTCAGTGGCAGACAGCCATGGACGCAGAGATGGCATCCTGGAAGTCCACAGGCACCTACGTCGACGAGGTTCCCCCTCCTGGGGCGAACATCGTCGATGGCATGTGGATTTTCAGGGTGAAGCGGCCGCCAGGTTCTCCGCCTGTCTTCAAGGCTCGTTACGTTGCTAGAGGCTTCAGTCAGCGTCAGGGGGTCGACTTCTTCCAGACCTTCTCCCCCACCCCGAAGATGACCACTCTTCAGGTTCTGCTGCACGTTGCTGCTCAGCGTGACTACGAGCTTCACTCTCTTGACTTCAGCACAGCGTTCCTGCAGGGCAGCCTGCACGAGGAGATCTGGCTGCGCCGCCCACCTGGCTTTACTGGGTCGTTTCCTCCTGGTACCCAGTGGAGCCTCCGCCGGCCAGTCTACGGTCTCCGCCAGGCGCCACGAGAGTGGCACGACACACTGAGGACTACACTTGCGGCTCTTGGGTTCGCGCCGTCTACTGCTGACCCGTCGCTGTTTCTGCGCACAGACACGTCGCTGCCGCCGTTCTACATTCTTGTGTACGTCGACGACTTGGTCTTTGCTACTGCTGACACTGAGGCACTCGCTCGTGTGAAGTCGGAGCTGCAGAAGAGACACACCTGCACTGACCTGGGTGAACTGCGTAGCTACCTTGGCTTGCAGATCACCCGGGACAGAGCTCGCCGCACCATCACCCTGACTCAGTCACACATGGTGCAGCAGGTCCTTCAGCGCTTCGGCTTCCAGTTCTCCTCACCACAGGCCACACCTCTGGCTACCAGCCACTCGCTCTCAGCTCCACCTTCGGACGAGTCCGTAGAGCCGAGTGGCCCGTACCCAGAGCTTGTAGGCTGCCTCATGTACCTGATGACTTGCACGCGACCTGACCTCGCGTACCCTCTTAGCATCCTTGCTCGTTACGTTGCGCCTGGGAGACACAGGCGAGAGCACTGGGAGGCGGCTAAGAGGGTGCTGCGTTACTTGTGCAGTACATCAGGCATGGGGCTGGTGCTTGGAGGACGCGACAGAGTTGTCCTCACTGGTCACTCGGACGCTTCTTGGGTGGACGACCTGGCTACGCAGCGGTCGTCACAGGGTTACACCTTCAGCCTTGGCTCTGGTTCTGTCTCGTGGCGGTCCACCCGCTCTTCCTCTGTTCTCGGCTCTAGTTGTGAGGCTGAGATCTACGCCACAGCCATGGCTGCACAGGAGTTACGCTGGCTCACCTACCTGCTGACTGACTTGGGAGAGCGGCCTAGTTCTCCTCCAGTTCTGTACGGTGACAACAAGGCGGCTCTTGCCTTGTGTCAGGAGCACAGACTGGAGCACAGGACGAAGCACATTGCTCTTCGCTACTTTCTTGCTCGAGAGCTTCAGCAGCGCGGTCAGCTTCGGCTTGTGTACGTGGACTCGAAGGCCAACACTGCTGATATCTTCACCAAGGCGCTCCCGCCTAGTGATCATCAGCGGCACTGTACTTCTTTAGGCCTTGTGTCCACGTTTCCTCACTTGCTCACTGCTTGACATTCTTTGTACTGTCCTTTATATATATCTTGTTGCTTGCTTGCTAGGTTTTGATCACTGTGTTGCTTGTCTTGTACTATATCTAGCACTGCATGTGAACTGGCCTTGTGGCCTTTACTTGTGCTCGGAGTGTGGTGACGTTGTGATCCACCCTGGGCTTTGCTTTGCTTTGCTTTGCTGGACTGGTCTTGTGACCCTTTGTTCTCCCCCACTTTGCCTATGGGGGTGTGTTAAACTGTAGTATGCTTGTAGGCTGTAGTGGGGTAGCCAATATGGGGTACAACCCCAACTAGGGTTTCATATTTGTACCCAAACTTCTGCTAGTTCATCCATTCTTGGCTAGTTATTCTGAAATACCTATCCACCGATGTTAGTGAGAAATCGTGGCACATTAGGACCATGTCTTTGTAATCCTCTCATTGTAGGCAAATATAGTTAATAAGCTGATGTTTAATTACATTATATTGCGACTGCCTGCCATATATTGCTAGGGATAGACACCGATACAAACAAGCACCATCCCCAAGAACCGACTTCTTACGAAAGAAAAACACCCTTCGTAACTCACCGTCGAGAGAAGTCCCCGGGAAGATTCGCGAGGATATAAACTCCATCTCAAAAGCTTTGCTGCCCAAACAAGAGACGCCGCAAAGGAAATTAATATTATTCCAGTCTGTATAAAAAGTATGAAGTAAACAAAGAATATAGTCATTTTAATGGGTCAAAAATCAACAACAAATGCCACTAAAAGACGTACAACATAAAAAAAAAAAAACAGTACATACCGAAGTCTTCGTGAAACAATCAGAAATCTTTTGACGTCCAATGCAATTCGTAAAGCTTGTCAAGGTTCTAGTGGCACTTCCTGTAGGGGGGGAATTGTATCACAAATAACTAAGAACAAGTATAACTACATAATTATGGACAAAATAAACAAAAATATACAATGTGTAAATACAAAACATGTTTAAACAAACTTTTTCTTAGAAATAAACAACCTATCAAAAGACAAAGCATGAATGATCTAAACTTATCAGAATATGAAGCATGAAAAAACTTATTTCAATAGAACATGATATAATCAAGTGTGAAAATAAATAGAAACTACAAGACACATTGGGTGCACACCTGATCTTTCTTGAACCAACCACCCGTTCTGAAAATAGCGTGGCAAATGAAACCGAGAACCTCCTTTGAAAAAACCTGTAAGATGGAAAACACTACATTTTTGGAAAGGTTAATATCAATCACCTATACAATTGTACAGGCAATTAGTGTTAGGAGGCACGATATATCCGATCTAATCATATGGCACTCTTCAAGAAATAATAATCAGATTGAATCTGATCAACAAATCAAATTACTATAGACAGCATGCCTTGAGTTAGAAAGCATAACAAAAGTAAACAGGATAGGACAGATAGAAGGTTGCACGTACTGTCAGAATATTATGCTCTAGCCTGCAGTGGGGTGCTCTATAGCGAGTACAACCCTTCTAGGGTTAGCTATTTGTACCACCATTGTTGCTAGTGCAAACCCTCTCTTTGCTTCATTCTCTCTTGCCTAGCTAGGTCAACCCTAGCTATGGCTCCTCAGTATACCCACTATCTCGACATGCTATCAGAGCAGGACGATCCTGTTGGGTCGATCCTGTGGGTGGGCCCCACCACCTCAGTCTTCCGCTGCTCCTACTACTGTCTGTGTCGCACGCCCCGTGGCGTGCGACGGATTTTTCATCCCGCCGCGCGCTCGGGGCGTGCGGCGGTTTTCTCCCCGCCGTGCGCCCCGAGGCGCGCGGCGGTTTCCTACCGTGGGGGACCCCGCGCGCCCCCGCCCTTTCCGTTGCGACGTCCTGGGGAGCCGCGCGCGGCCCCCCGCTGCCCCGATTTCCCGTCGCGCCGCCCTGGGGAGCCGCGCGCGGCCCCCCGCTACCCCGATTCGCCGTCGCGCCGCCCTGGGGAGCCGCGCGCGACCCCTCGCTGCCCCGTTGACGGCCGCGACGCCCTGGGGAGCCGCGCGCGGCCCCCGATTTCCCGTCGCGCCGCCCTACGGAGCCGCGCGCGACCCCCCGCTGCCCCTTCGCGGCGCCCTAAGGAGCCGCGCGCGGCCCCTCGCTGCCCCGTGGTGGCGTCCTGGGGGCCGCGCGCCGTCCCCCTCTCGCCGTCCCCCGCGCTCCTTCCCCCGTTCCGCCCGTTTTAGGGTTTGGGGGTGAGGAGTGTGGGGGTGGCGACTATGGGGGTGTCGGTTGTGAGTTCCTCCCCCTGCTCCTCCTCCTCCCTAGTCTCCCTCTGCTACAGCTGCCGCTGAGGGGGGTGGTGTGTGGGAGCCTAGGGTTTGGGGTTTAAGGGGGGTACCGTGGGAGTGGAGCTAGCTAGGGTTTGAAGCAGAGGGTGTGTGTCGAGGGGTGTGGGACTGGCAGGGGGAGGTTGAGCGGAGGTTGCCGTCGTGTCGTACGCAGCGCCTGTACTCCGGGGCACTCATTCCCGGTAGCTCAGAGAGCCGGTTGCGCCGTCGCCTGTGGGTCCGTTGCTCCTGCCGAGCATATTAGCCGCGGAGCCTGTTACTCCTGTACTCCGGGGCACTCATTCCCGGTAGCCACGTTGTCGCACCAGAGCCGTCTGTTGCCCGTGTGTCTGCAGCTTCAGTCGTCGCCTCCTATCTACACTCCTCTCGCCAGCCCTCCTCCTCCTCACTTGCCCCCCTGTGACTGCCTCTAGCTTTGCTCATAATTGTGAACCTTAAACTATTGCTTCTTGCTTGTGCTCAGAATGTGTGGTGACATCGTGATCCACCCTGAGCTTGTACTGCTTTGCTTGCTCTGCTGATTACACCCCACTTTGACTATGGGGGTGTGTCAGAATATTATGCTCTAGCCTGCAGTGGGGTGCTCTATAGCGAGTACAACCCTTCTAGGGTTAGCTATTTGTACCACCATTGTTGCTAGTGCAAACCCTCTCTTTGCTTCATTCTCTCTTGCCTAGCTAGGTCAACCCTAGCTATGGCTCCTCAGTATACCCACTATCTCGACACGTACCCCAATATCCTTCCTGATAATTTATGACTTTCAAAAGCAGTGTACAGCTCCGACCCCAGTAACTTGGTCAATATCTTTTGGGAGAAAAGTGATTGGAAATGTTAAATCATCAATAAAATAACAATCCGATATTTTTAGTTTATACACACCAACATTGATTTGATTGTAAATATTGAAATTTTAACCTTACAAATGAAATAAAAAGTCCTCAAAAACACTTGATGGGACAAATAATTTCCTGAAAAAAAAAACATGACAAATAAGTACACGAAATTACAAGCTTCATTAATTTGAGAAACTGAAGATTTAACAGGTTATAACAAGCATGACAAATAAGTACACGTGTATTTAATTGAAAATACAAAGAAAAATGTACCTTATCCTTTAATAGATATGTACTTTGGAACTGATGTGATAATTGAAACACTTGAAACTGCCACCTAAGAAAAATGTATGGGGAGAGAGAAAAAAAAGTTTAAACAAATATTGTAACTGATATCATTCAAAGGTGAAAAGTACTCATTAACAACAAAATTGTCAACACATGTTGCGTAGGTACAAACCTTCAAAACACTGCCTCTTATGTGTTTTTGCAGTAAACGCGCTTTCAAGTCAAACAAATTGCGAGAGAAGAATGTTGTGGACCCTCCTGAACGTATAACAGAAGTTCACATATTTGAGTAATGAATAAGGGTCAGTAATAAAAGGGGAAGAAAACAGAATGCTATTTTGTATACCTAAAGCTGACCCTCTCCAAACCAATGTCACGAGAACGAGGACCAGGAAGTCGATGAAGATCCTGCAAGAAAAGGGAAAAGACTTAATGCATAAGTCGGAAAATCAAAGAAAGAATAGTAAACAAAAATTGCAATATCCAAGGATTTGTCACTGAAAAATACAAAGTTGCTGGAGATACATACGTATGGACGCCCACACTTGCTTCATAAACGTAGGATGGTTGTGCTGGCTCGAGTAGCAAAAAGCAGAAAAGCGTTCTCAGAGTAGGAGCTAACGCGTGAGTTTAGAGCAAGTAAGAGTTTTCTGAGCATGATCTAGGAAAAGAGGTTTCAGACCATAAGCTAGAGAAAGGGATGTGAGAGCATGAGCTAGAGGAAGAGCCCCCGGAAGCATTTGCAAAATCAGTTGGTAGTGCCTGGGGTTCTAAAGCTCTGCCATTGGACGAGAAGAAACTGTCTCAGCAGAGTTGAATGTTCTTGTTGGCCTATCTAACCAATTTCGTCTAACTACTACTGTATTTGCCTAGTTGTCAAACCATTTGGCCAGTTGTCTAACCTTGCTGTCAACCTTTTGGCAATTGTAGGGACTTGATCCACCTCAAATAGGGAAAAAACGGGCTATTTTTTTACCACTTTGCCGAGGTAAAACGGTGGTTTTGAGTACGTTTGCGCACTCAAATCAGTTTAGAATAAAAACAGACTCGAACTAGATCTAGTTGTACAGTCTGGAAGAAAAAACAAGAGCATCGAATGCAATCAGATTTCAAACAAAACAATCCAACACCAAACACAATCAGGTTTCAAACGAAAGGACAAAACAAACAATGGGCCGAATCAGATTCCAAACTCAATACCCCGAAAGATAAGACAAAACATATTAGGACCGAGAAAAAAAACAAAAACAGAAAAGACAGAGTCTTGAAAAGAAACCGATTTTCTATGGAAAGTGACAAATTTCAAAAGGCATCACACACAGCTCGAGACAAGCCCCGCGATGTACACTGCGTTTTCGTTATAATCATACAATTGATTTCGATAAACAAACGTGGTCTGTTCTAATATGTTTTTAAAACGCAAATTAATTTGTTACTACTCCGTGATGTTTCTTAAATCCGATCACGCAAAGAACGACATAAAAGTGCGGAAATTCACCGCAACGATGAGACAAAAGCAATACAAATAATATGTTTATTGCTATTATCATTATTACAAACGTTTTATGCTTAACTTGAATCGAAAAGAGAGAAGATAAGATCATTTTATATACAATCAGAAGACACAAATGAAAGGGCAAGCTTGAAGGAACCTAAAAATGCATATTAGCATTTATACATTGAACTTGAAATTGTAATTTGAAGTATTCTTTTCGTTTCACTTTGGAGAAAAAAATGCCAAACATCTTGATTCATCGACAATATCACTAGTCATAACACAAACATATAAAATGCTTTACATGACTCCAAAGATGAATAATAAAGAATCGCAAACAATGATGGCATTTTACTTTCTTAATAACCCACAATATCTGTAGTAATACTTGATACTTTATTTGTGGAAAAATAGAGACCTGTTATCCGTTTTGATTTTAAATCATTAGAAACCATTTCAGAAATTCTTAACTGCTGTTTGCAATTTACAATTGTAACAGTTGTAAAACTGTTTGTTTTGTTTCTAGATTTGTTTTTGTTTTACAGTTACAATCGATACAGGACAAAATAAATCAGTTGAGCAACAACTGTCGGAGCTAAAAACAACCGAGCGACAACTGTCAGAATAAAACGACAGCAAGAACAACCTGAAGCTGAGGACCCGAGCACTGTACACACGAAACCCCCCTCCACATTTCTCGCGCCACCACATTTCCAGCGAAAGAAAAAATAGCGTTCATACTGTTAAACTGTATTATGCTTGTAGGCTGTAGTGGGGTAGCCAATATGGGGTACAACCCCAACTAGGGTTTCATATTTGTACCCAAACTTCTGCTAGTTCATCATTCTTGCCTAGTCATTCTAAGATGGTATTCAGAGCAGGAGGTCCCTAGGACCTACCGACCGTTTTTTTTTAAGGGCCCACCACCGCTCGCATGCGGTTACCACGCTACCCCGTGCCCTAGCCTCGTAGCGCCCTCGTGCGCCCTCGTTAGCGCCCTCGCGCGCCCCTCGTTAGCGCCCTCGCGCGCACCCTCGTTAGCGCCCTCGCGCGCCCCTTCGTTAGCGCCCTCGCGCGCCCCTTCGTTAGCGCCCTCGCGCGCCCCTTGCTAGCGCCCTCGCGCGCCCCTCACTAGCGCCCTCGCGCGCCCCTCGCCGAGCCGCCCGCTCGCAGCCCGCCCGCCCGCTCGCTGCCCGCTTCGCGGCCCGCTCGCTACGCAGCCCGCCCGCCCGCTCGCTGCCCGCTTCGCGGCCCGCCCGCTTCGCAGCCCGCTCGCTCGCTGCCCGCTTCGCGGCCCGCCCGCTTCGCAGCCCGCTCGCTCGCTGCCCGCTTCGCGGCCCGCCCACTTCGCAGCCCGCCCGCCCGCTCGCTGCCCGCTTCGCGGCCCGCCCGCCTCGCAGCCCGCTCGCCCCGCTGCCCGCTTCGCGGCCCGCCCACTTCGCAGCCCGCCCGCCCGCTAGCTGCCCACTTCGCGGCCCGCCCGCATCGCAGCCCGCTCGCCCCGCTGCCCGCTTCGCAGCCCGCCCGCCCGCCCGCTGCCCGCTTCGCGGCCCGCCCGCCTCGCAGCGTCGCCCGCCCGCCGTGCTGCCCGCTTGCAGCGCCGCCTGCCCGCCGCGCTGCCCGCTTCCCGGCCCGTCCGCCGCGCTGCCCGCTCGCAGCGTCGCCCTCCCGTCGCGCTGACCGCTTGCAGCGCCGCCTGCCCGTAGCGCCAGCCTCGCCCGCTGCTCTCTATCCGTGCACAGTCGCCTTCCCCTGCTGCGGCAGCTTGCGTTACTCTGTCACACTGTCGCTATGGCTTCCATCCGCGTGCTGTCGTTCGATGCTGAGGGCCGCCCTGTGCGGTTCACCGCTTGGCTAGATGACCTGCAGCTGTTCCTCCTGAGCGATAGCAAGGAGCATGTGTCGCTCTATGATTACGCGTCTGGTGCTGCGCCTGCCCCTCCTGCCACAGCTGAGCTTAGTGTTCGTTCCCACTGGCAGACTCGTGACGCAGCTGCTCGCCTAGCCATTCGCAGTCACCTGCCGTTAGCTGAGCTAGAGCATTTTGGCGACTGCAAATCCGCTAAGGCCCTGTACGACGCTGTCGTCGCTCGCTACTCCTCGCCTGCCACAGCCGAGCTTAGCCGCCTCATGCTGCCGTACCTGTTCCCCGATCTGTCCACCTTTACTACAGTCGCCGATCTTATCACCCACCTTCGCACTAGTGATGCTCGCCTGCGTGCCGCCCTTCCCACCGAGTTCTGCGCTAAGAACCCCCCTCCACTGTACTGGACACTCCACTTCATAGTCACCCGTCTCCCTGACACCCTCCGCTCAGTTCGAGACCACTTCCTTGCTCGCTGTCCCACTGAGCTCACAGTCGCCCTCCTAGAGGAGCACCTGCTCGCGGCCGAAAAGAGCATTGTAGCTGTCGGTGCTGCTCGTGGCGCTCCTCGCACCCCCATCTTTGAGGGGTGTTCTCCCTCTCCCCTCGCTCCCTCCTACGCTGCTGCTGCTGCTGTTGACTTCCTTGGTGCTGAGTCTGTTGGCGCTGCTTCTACTCCTGGTGGGAGGCGCCGCACCGGCAAGGGCAAGGGGGGCAAGGGTGGTGGTGGTGGCGCTGGGGGGGGAGGAGGTGGGGGAGGTGGGGGGGGAGGCGGTGCTGGAGGGAGCGGTGGCGGGAGCGCTGGTGGGAGTGGGGTCGGTGGTGGAGACGGGGGCGGCGGAGGAAGCAGTGGCAGTAGTGGCGGCGGCGGCGGTGGCGGCGGTGGCGGTGGTGGCGGTGGTGGCGGTGGCGGTCGGAGCGGTGGTAGTGGTGGCGGCGGAGGTCGGAGTGGAGGCACTGGCTCGGGCCAGAGCTCCCAGCAGCAGCAGCGTCCCCAGACGACCCAGCAGCTTCGTGAGTGGCTTGCTCAGCGTGGGACGTCGGGGGCCAGTGCCCGCTGTTCTTATGTCATTCGCACAGGTGACCGCAAGGGACAGACGTGTGGGAGGTTCCACACCCCGTACCGCTGCTTCTCCCGCCTTGACGACGCTTGGCGTGAGGAGATGGGTGCGGATGTTGAGCGCCCCCGCTGGGCTGAGCTCATGAGGGCTGGTGTTGATGTCTTTGCTCTTGACTATGATGCTATTATTGCTGCCATGTATGCATTGACTGTTAGTGCCGAGGGAGACTGTTACTTGTGTGTGCCGCCTGACCCAGGTATAGAGCCTGCTGCCCTGGGTACTAGTGAGTCTGCTCTCTCTGGTATGGTGCCCCCTGTACTTGCTCCCCCCAGTGCTGTCCCGGCTGGTTTCGAGTCTGCTCTCTCAGGTACAGCACCCACAGAGACTGCTCTCTCAGGTACCGCACCGGCTGAGGCCTGTCACACCTTCACCCTTGACTCAGGTGCTTCCCGTTGCTTCTTTCGTGACAGTACTGAGCTCACACCGCTTCCTGCACCGGTCCCAATCTCCTTGGCTGACCCCTCTGGGGGCCCAGTCCTTGCCCAGTCCACCACTGTCCTCCCTTGTCCGGCGGTTCCGTCTGGCTCGTTGTCGGGTTTCCACCTCCCCTCGTTCTCGACGAACCTGGTGAGCAACGCTGTCCTCCAGGATCAGTGGGTTGACACCTTTACCCCTGGCGGACAGCGTGTGGCGATCTGCACGTGCTCCAGGACCGGCCGTCACCTGGCTACGTTCACCCGTCAGCCGGGGTCGAGTCTCTACACACTGACCACTGCGTCTCCCCAGGTAGCTGCTGTCGGTCAGGTGTCTGAGTCAGGTCTGGTGGCCCACGCCTGTGAGTGTCGTTCCCTGTCGCACCAGACTCTTCTCTGGCACCACCGCCTGGGTCACCCCTCCTTGCCACGCCTTCGTGGCATGCACCGTCGCCTCCTTGTGTCCGGTCTTCCCAGGTCCCTCCCTCCCCTCCCTGCCTCGCCTGCGCCGCCTTGCCTTCCTTGCGTCGAGGGGCGGCAGCGCGCCGCTCCTCACTCCTCCTCGTTCCCCCCGACAGAGGCTCCTCTGGAGACCCTCCACCTGGACGTGTGGGGCCCAGCCCGCGTTCGTGGTCAGGGCGGTGAGCGGTACTTTTTGCTGGTTGTCGACGACTACTCGCGTTACACCACGGTCTTCCCCTTGCGCACCAAGGGTGAGGTCCCTGCTGTTCTGATCCCTTGGATCCGCACGGTTCGTCTCCAGCTCCGCCGCCGTTTCCGGACGGATCTTCCTGTCCTGCGTCTGCACTCTGACAGAGGTGGTGAGTTTTCCTCCGATCTCTTGAGGACCTTCTGTCAGGCGGAGGGCATCGAGCAGACCTTCACGCTTCCGGACTCCCCACAGCAGAATGGGGTTGCTGAGCGTCGCATTGGCCTGGTCATGGAGGTCGCTCGTACCTCCTTGGTCCACGCGGCGGCTCCCCATTTTCTGTGGCCGTTTGCTGTCCGGTACGCCGCGCATCAGCTCAACCTCTGGCCCCGTGTCTCCTTGCCGGAGACCTCGCCCACACTGCGTTGGACGGGGGAGGTTGGCGATGCGTCGCGCTTCCGGGTGTGGGGTGCTCGTGCCCTTGTCCGCGATACGTCCGCGGACAAGCTCTCCTCCCGCACGCTTCCCTGTGTCTTCCTTGGCTTTGTCCCTGACGCGCCTGGTTGGCAGTTTTACCACCCCACCTCGCGCCGGGTCTTCGCCTCTCAGGATGTCACCTTTGACGAGTCGGTCCCTTTTTACCGTCTCTTCCCCTACCGCACTGCCCCCCTCCCTCCCCCGCCGCTTTTCCTTGCTCCTGGTCCCCCTCCGGTAGACCCCCTTCCCCCTCAGGGTCCTGCTCCTTCAGGTGTCTCTCAGGTAGACCCTCCTCCCGTCGCTGAGCCTGTCGAGGTCACAGGTGACTCAGGTGCTGCTGCGGGTGGTGCTGCTGGGAGTGCTGAGCCTGGGGGTGCTGAGCCTGGGGGTGCTGGGCCTGGGGGTGCTGGGGCTGCAGGTGCTGGGACTGAGGGTGCTGGAGCTGAGGGTACGGTGCCTGAGAGTACGGAGCCTGGGGGTGCTGCGCCTGGGGGTGCTGCGACTGGGGGTGCTGAGCCTGCGGGTACTGAGCCTGCGGGTACTGAGCCTGGGGGTGCTGCTACTGAGCCTACGGAGCCTCGGGTTACTGTGTCTGGGGGTGCTCCGGTTCGGGGTGCTGAGCAGTCTCTCACACCGCAGCAGCTTCGTGACTGGTACGTCCGACGCTTTCGCCGTCCTAGTGGCTCGGCTGGAGCTGGGGACTCTGGCGTTGGCGGTGCTAGCGGAGTTGGAGCTCCCGACTCTGGGGGTGGCGCTGCTGCTGGTGCTGCGGACCCACCTGGTGGAGCTGCTGCTGGTACTGAGGAGTCGGACGGTGGAGCTGCTGCTGGAGCTGGGGACCCGGCCGGTGGAGCTGCTGCTGGTGCTGTGGACCCGGACGCTGGAGCTCCTACTGGTGCTGAGGACCCGGCCGCTGGAGTCCCTTCTGCTTCTGGAGACGCTGCGCGGCCGCGACCGTACTTCGTACCGCTTCTTCAGCAGGTTCTTGGGCAGGCTCCTCCTCCTTGTCCTCCTCCCTCCGTAGAGTGTCCTCCGCCTGTCCAGCCGCAGTCACAGTTACCGCCTACCTCGCCTCTCCCTGCTCCCTCTCCTTACACTGGTCCCACAGGAGGTCTTACAGAGCGTCGTGAGCCTGAGTCTCGTCCTGCGTCGCCTGTTCGTCCTGCTCGCACTGGTAGTCGTGTCCGTCGTGAGCGTCCTCCTCCTGTCCCAGGCACTCACTACATGACTCTGCGTCCCTCTACTGCTCCTCGGCGTGTCCCTCTACCGTCTCCTCCTGCGTCCTCTTTGCCTGCCGTTCCGGACCCTGAGTCTGACCGGTATCGCGCTGAGCACCCTACAGTCACGCGTCTCCTTGCTACTGTTGTCACTGACCCCACCTTTGAGTCCTCGGCTGCGTCTGCTCTGGTCGCTGAGTTGGTTGACTTTGCTGCTGCCTGTCGTCTAGACTACGCTGCTAGCCTTGTCGCTGAGTCAGAGTCTGCGTCTGTCTGTCCTCCGTCCGTCGGGGGTGAGTGTGCTCTTGGCACGGACGTCCTTGAGGACAGGCAGGAGGACTTTGACTCACTTGCGGCTGCTGTACCTCATCTCGTGGCCTGGTTGCTTGCCCCTGAGGGAGACCCGGATGCAGTAGACATCCCCACTCCGCGCACTTACGCAGAGGCGATCTCGGGTCCCTACTCCTCTCAGTGGCAGACAGCCATGGACGCAGAGATGGCATCCTGGAAGTCCACAGGCACCTACGTCGACGAGGTTCCCCCTCCTGGGGTGAACATCGTCGATGGCATGTGGATTTTCAGGGTGAAGCGGCCGCCAGGTTCTCCGCCTGTCTTCAAGGCTCGTTACGTTGCTAGAGGCTTCAGTCAGCGTCAGGGGGTCGACTTCTTCCAGACCTTCTCCCCCACCCCGAAGATGACCACTCTTCGGGTTCTGCTGCACGTTGCTGCTCAGCGTGACTACGAGCTTCACTCTCTTGACTTCAGCACAGCGTTCCTGCAGGGCAGCCTGCACGAGGAGATCTGGTTGCGCCGCCCACCTGGCTTTACTGGGTCGTTTCCCCCTGGTACCCAGTGGAGTCTCCGCCGGCCAGTCTACGGTCTCCGCCAGGCGCCACGTGAGTGGCACGACACACTGAGGACTACTCTTGCGGCTCTTGGGTTCGCGCCGTCTACTGCTGACCCGTCGCTGTTTCTGCGCACAGACACGTCGCTGCCGCCGTTCTACATCCTCGTGTACGTCGACGACTTGGTCTTTGCTACTGCTGACACTGAGGCACTCGCTCGTGTGAAGTCGGAGCTGCAGAAGAGACACACCTGCACTGACCTGGGTGAACTGCGTAGCTACCTTGGCTTGCAGATCACCCGGGACAGAGCTCGCCGCACCATCACCCTGACTCAGTCACACATGGTGCAGCAGGTCCTTCAGCGCTTCGGCTTCCAGTTCTCCTCACCACAGGCCACACCTCTGGCTACCAGCCACTCGCTCTCAGCTCCACCTTCGGACGAGTCCGTAGAGCGAGAGGCCCATACCCAGAGCTTGTAGGCTGCCTCATGTACCTGATGACTTGCACGCGACCTGACCTCGCGTACCCTCTTAGCATCCTTGCTCGTTACGTTGCGCCTGGGAGACACAGGCGAGAGCACTGGGAGGCTGCTAAGAGGGTGCTGCGTTACCTGTGCAGTACATCAGGCATGGGGCTGGTGCTTGGAGGACGCGACAGAGTTGTCCTCACTGGTCACTCGGACGCCTCTTGGGTGGACGACCTGGCTACGCAGCGGTCGTCACAGGGTTACACCTTCAGCCTTGGCTCAGGTTCTGTCTCGTGGCGGTCTACCCGCTCTTCCTCTGTTCTCGGCTCTAGTTGTGAGGCTGAGATCTACGCCACAGCCATGGCTGCACAGGAGTTACGCTGGCTCACCTACCTGCTGACTGACTTGGGAGAGCGGCCTAGTTCTCCTCCAGTTCTGTACGGTGACAACAAGGCGGCTCTTGCCTTGTGTCAGGAGCACAGACTGGAGCACAGGACGAAGCACATTGCTCTTCGCTACTTTCTTGCTCGAGAGCTTCAGCAGCGCGGTCAGCTTCGGCTTGTGTACGTGGACTCGAAGGCCAACACTGCTGATATCTTCACCAAGGCGCTCCCGCCTAGTGATCATCAGCGGCACTGTACTTCTTTAGGCCTTGTGTCCACGTTTCCTCACTTGCTCACTGCTTGACATTCTTTGTACTGTACTTTATATATATCTTGTTGCTTGCCTGCTAGGTTTTGATCACTGTGTTACTTGTCTTGTACTATATCTAGCACTGCATGTGAACTGGCCTTGTGGCCTTTACTTGTGCTCGGAGTGTGGTGACGTTGTGATCCACCCTGGGCTTTGCTTTGCTTTGCTGGACTGGTCTTGTGACCCTTTGTTCTCCCCCACTTTGCCTATGGGGGTGTGTTAAACTGTATTATGCTTGTAGGCTGTAGTGGGGTAGCCAATATGGGGTACAACCCCAACTAGGGTTTCATATTTGTACCCAAACTTCTGCTAGTTCATCATTCTTGCCTAGTCATTCTAAGACATACGTCAGCAGCGTCCTACGAAAATTCCATTGAAATTCGGTCGTCGCTACTGACGTCAGCACTTTTTTCTCGCGCGTAAAATTTCGGCTGACGTCAGCAGCGACGCCCGAAATTTCACTTAAATTTCGCTGCCATAGCTGATGACGTCACTTAGGGAATGCTGACGTCAGCTCTTCGCTTGTTAAAATTATGTTGTTACATTAGCATTGTTGCTAATGATACAACAACAAACAAATGAGAATTGTAAACAAAAAAATAAGGTCGTACTGATGTATAATTGTCGACCCTACCACCTAAATACTCAAATACATTCAAAAGAAAATGAAAACATCATTTACATAACAACATATAATTGGCAAAACAAAATATCCAAGTAACAAAGTCAGCAAATTTGTTCTTAAAAAAATGCATGTTACAATTGTTGCTTCGCAACCCTAAGACGATTTCGTCGCCTCTTGTTTTTTTTTTTTTTTTTGTTGCGAAGCAACCCTTTACAATCGATTTGGCCAGTTTTTTTTTTCACATTTTATATATTTTTTTATAAAATGTGAAAAAAAATACCGGATGCACTAATTGCTAGCTACGCGACCTGTAGCAAGTATTGTCTAATACTAATTCCATTGTGATGCGATGGTAGTGATTTATCTGTTCGTAACTACGGCATATTCTTGTGATGTTGGATGGTGTAGTGGTGATTATGTGACTGTCATGAAATGCATATATGTTATGAATTGTACACATATTCTTAAATGAATATAATGATAAATACTTAAATTAATATAATGATACATGCTTAAATCAGTATGATGATGAAATAGTATAAATGAATTATGCAATGATGATAATAAATCATCCGTATGCATAATGTTTGATGTTAAAATACACACATATTAATACATGATACAAATGCGTGACAGCTAACGATCCAAAAACTATGCTATCGCATCCCCTGCCTAGCATGGGGGGGAGCTAATAGCATAATCCTTGAACAATCAGTAGTCACATGAAACAACACAATCTGTGAACTCTAAAAAGATGGTCAACTCTATCATCTCCAGTTCAAGTGGGCTCCCGACAGGCGCGCCAATGAACCTTCTAATGAAATGATAGACCTGATTCACCTTTTTAAAATTCACAGACATGCATTGCTAATGCAATAATGGATGAATGCACACTCACACAAGCAAGCACATTCACACAACAAGACACATGTGTCAGAAATAACTGAGCAGGAATGAATGAACTAGAACAGAGTTTGGTACAAGTAGGAAACCCTAACTTTGTGTACCCCTTAAGGTGTAACCCACTACAGCCTAGACAATATAAACATGCAATGTTTGACAACATGGATAGCAAAAAAAACGAGCCGAAAACCCAAGATTACATAAAAGATGCAAAACAAAGTAAAAAGGCAATATGGTAAATTCTTGTGCCAACTACGACTTTCCAGATTAGACTCGCCTTCCTAATCAGCAAGACTCCTGAGAACAAAAAAAAAAAAAAAGATAACGAGAAAGGGAAGGTAGGGTCAAAATAACAGAAAACAAAGCACATCAAACAAAGCAGAAAACAGAAGCATTAAGCTGAAGTATAAATGGAAGCAGAAAACCGAAGTAGAAAACCGAAGCAGAAACCGAAGCAGAAAATGAAGCAGCAAACAAAGCAGTAAACATAATGAAGGCGTAAATGATAGAGAATGAGAGAGAGAGAAGAGAGAGAGAGAGAGAGAGAGAGAGGAGAGATAGAGAGAGAGAGAGATAGAGAGAGAGAGAGAGAGAGAGAGAGAGAGATGTTAAACTGTGTTATGTTGGTAGGCTGTAGTGGGGTAGCCAGTATGGGGTACAACCCCAACTAGGGTTTGCTACTTGTACCCAATTCTTCCATTCAATGACACATTCTTGCTTAGTCCTGTTGACATGGTATTCAGAGCAGGAGGTCCCTAGGACCTATCGACCGTTTCTTTTAAGGGCCCACCACCGCTCGCATGCGGTTACCACGCTACCCCGTGCCCTAGCCTCGTAGCGCCCTCGTGCGTCCTCGTTAGCGCCCTCGCGCGCCCTCGTTAGCGCCCTCGCGCGCCCTCGTTAGCGCCCTCGCGCGCCCCTCGTTAGCGCCCTCGCGCGCCCTCGCTAGTATCAGAATAACTAGCCAAGAATGAATGAACTAACAGAAGTTTGGGTACAAATATGAAACCCTAGTTGGGGTTGTACCCCATATTGGCTACCCCACTACAGCCTACCAACATATAACACATTACAATTTAACACACCCCCATAGGCAAAGTGGGGGAGAACAAAGGGTCACAAGACTAGTCCAGCAAAGCAACGCAAGCCCAGGGTGGATCACAACGTCACCACACTCCGAGCAACACAAAGGCCACAAGGCCAGTTCACATGCAGTGCTAGATATAGTACAAGACAAGCAACACAGTGATCAAAACCTAGCAAGCAAGCAACAAGATATATATAAAGTACAGTACAAAGAATGTCAAGCAGTGAGCAAGTGAGGAAACGTGGACACAAGGCCTAAAGAAGTACAGTGTCGCTGATGATCACTAGGCGGGAGCGCCTTGGTGAAGATATCAGCAGTTTGTGGCCTTCGAGTCCACGTACACAAGCCGAAGCTGACCGCGCTGCTGAAGCTCTCGAGCAAGAAAGTAGCGAAGAGCAATGTGCTTCGTCCTGTGCTCCAGTCTGTGCTCCTGACACAAGGCAAGAGCCGCCTTGTTGTCACCGTACAGAACTGGAGGAGAACTAGGCCGCTCTCCTAAGTCAGTCAGCAGGTAGGTGAGCCAGCGTAACTCCTGTGCAGCCATGGCTGTGGCGTAGATCTCAGCCTCACAACTAGAGCCGAGAACAGAGGAAGAGCGGGTGGACCGCCACGAGACAGAACCAGAGCCAAGGCTGAAGGTGTAACCCTGCGACGACCGCTGCGTAGCCAGGTCGTCCACCCAAGAAGCGTCCGAGTGACCAGTGAGGACAACTCTGTCGCGTCCTCCAAGCACCAGCCCCATGCCTGATGTACTGCACAGGTAACGCAGCACCCTCTTAGCAGCCTCCCAGTGCTCTCGCCTGTGTCTCCCAGGCGCAACGTAACGAGCAAGGATGCTAAGAGGGTACGCGAGGTCAGGTCGCGTGCAAGTCATCAGGTACATGAGGCAGCCTACAAGCTCTGGGTATGGGCCACTCGGCTCTACGGACTCGTCTGAAGGTGGAGCTGAGTGGAGCTGAGAGCGAGTGGCTGGTAGCCAGAGGTGTGGCCTGTGGTGAGGAGAACTGGAAGCCGAAGCGCTGAAGGACCTGCTGCACCATGTGTGACTGAGTCAGGGTGATGGTGCGGCGAGCTCTGTCCCGGGTGATCTGCAAGCCAAGGTAGCTACGCAGTTCACCCAGGTCAGTGCAGGTGTGTCTCTTCTGCAGCTCCGACTTCACACGAGCGAGTGCCTCAGTGTCAGCAGTAGCAAAGACCAAGTCGTCGTACACAAGAATGTAGAACGGGCGGCAGCGACGTGTCTGTGCGCAGAAAAGCAAGAAACAGGACGGGTCAGCAGTAGACGGCGCGAACCCAAGAGCCGCAAGTGTAGTCCTCAGTGTGTCGTGCCACTCTGTGCGCCTGGCGGAGACCGTAGACTGGCCGCTGAGGCTCCACTGGGTACCAGGAGGAAACGACAGTTAAAGCCAGGTGAGCGGCGCAGCCAGATCTCCTCGTGCAGGCTGCCCTGCAGGAACGCTGTGCTGAAGTCAAGAGAGTGAAGCTCGTAGTCACGCTGAGCAGCAACGTGCAGCAGAACCCGAAGAGTGGTCATCTTCGGGGTGGGGGAGAAGGTCTGAAAGAAGTCGACCCCCTGACGCTGACTGAAGCCTCTAGCAACGTAACGAGCCTTGAAGACAGGCGGAGAAACTGGCGGCCGCTTCACCCTGAAAATCCACATGCCATCGACGATGTTCGCCCCAGGAGGGGGAACCTCGTTGACGTAGGTGCCTGTGGACTTCCAGGATGCCATCTCTGCGTCCATGGCTGTCTGCCACTGAGAGGAGTAGGGACCCGAGATCGCCTCTGCGTAAGTGCGGCGGGTGGGGATGTCTAGCGCATCCGGGTCTCCCTCAGGGGCAAGCAACCAGGCCACGAGATGAGGTACAGCAGCCGCAAAGAGAGAAAGTCCTCCTGCCTGTCCTCAAGGACGTCCGTGCCAAGAGCACACTCACCCCCGACGGACGGAGGACAGACAGACGCAGACTCAGGCTCGAACAAGGCTAGCAGCCGTAGTCTAGACGACCAGCAGAAGTAAAGTCAACCAACTCAGCGACCAGAGCAGACGCAGCCGAGGACTCAAAGGTAGGGTCAGTGACAACAGTAGCTAGGAGACGCGTGCTAGGTGTGCTCAGCGCTCGATACGGTCAGACTCAGGGTCCGGAACGGCAGGCAAAGAGGACGCAGGAGGAGACGGTAGAGGGACACGCCGAGGAGCAGTAGAGGGACGCAGAGTCATGTAGTGAGTGCCTGGGACAGGAGGAGGACGCTCACGACGGACACGAACTACCGGCGCGAGCAGGACGAACAGGCGACGCAGGACGAGACTCAGGCTCACGACGCTCTGTAAGACCTCCTGTGGGACCAGTATAAGGAGAG